>JAOPTO010002165.1:58287-250388 GCA_033822845.1 Tetrapedia diversipes
CAGTCGAACACTTTCTGCCTTCACAGTCAAAACTTTTCTGCCACGTGCAATTTCTCTCATATATTCTTCCAAACACTCGTTTTCTTTTATTCTAATTGTCAACTGTTCTCACTCTACGCATTCGGTCGCGACCACCCAGAATTTCTCAGTCGCACTGTTTTCTCAAGTTCTCATCTTTCACGCCTTAGAAACATTCGAGCCCAAACATTCTGCGTTCACACGACAATCGCCCAACTCAAGTACTCTTCCGGCTTTCCCAAACTCGCATCCACTGGATCGCATTTCTACAGTATTAATCCTGAATTGACAGAAATCTGATTAGAATATTAATAAATCTACGTTCGCAGTCAAACTCTTTCTGCCTTCACAGCCACAACTTTTCTGCCACGTGCAATTTCTCTCATATATTCTTCCAAACACTCGTTTCCTTCCATTCTAATTGTCAACCTTTCTCACTCGATGCATTTGGTCACGACCACCCAGAATTTATCAGTCCCTAACCATTTACCTTTGACCATTTGAGTGCCTATCGAGTTGCTTACATATATTATATATAGGAAAATTCTGCTTTAACGATTTTAGCAAAGAGTAAGATGGGACTCAGGTGTGAATAAATAAAAGTGAAGTGATTAGAATATTAACAAATGTATATTTAAACAATTTTTATTTCTAATTGTTAACCTTTCTCACTCGATGCGTTTGGTCACGACCACCCAGAATTTCTCAGTCGCACTGTTTTCTCAAGTTCTCATCTTTCACGCCTTAGAAACATTCGAGCCCAAACATTCTGCGTTCGCACGACAATCGCTCAACTCAAGTACTCTTCAGACTTTCCCAAACTCGCATCCGCTCGATCGCATTCCTACATATAATTATACATTTTTTATCATTGCCGTTTTCCTCAACACCAGCACCCTACGACACGCCAGTTCGCTGCAAGCTTCGGCTCACAGCCTCGAATTAAAATCTCGTCCGCGCGAGCCGCACCGAAGGAAGCCGAAAGTTTTTGCGTACCGGGATCCGCGATAAATTCTGCTTTCCATTCGAAAAGAAATCACGCGACCAACGGTGTTGCCCTGGTCCAGCACTTTCTTCCTTTGCTCACACCCCAGCCTTCCCACTACTGTTCGTGGCTACTTCCGTCGTTAATCTTCCGGTGAAACTCTTGGGGATTCATTAACTATTGCAAGGCGTTCGCCAGTCACTGGAGGAGATCCAGAAATCCGGCTGTATACGCGTTTTTCCAGGTTCGTTGGCCGGCGATACGGAAGCCCCGGCATTCCTTGTTCCCAGCTTTTTCACGTTTCCTCGCGCGAAACCCGGTCGCCATCAAAGCGGCGCGAAAACTACGGAATAATCGAATCCTCGACGCCATTCTCTTTTCTTCTGTCGGTTCTTGCTTTCTACGGAGCCACGTTTCTTCGGTGACGTTCTCGCGTACGGTGATCGAAAAATTTGGTATATGTGTTTGGTAGATACTTTTATAGAGTGGTCATTGAATTTCCGAGAAACGTGGAGAATTCAGAAATTGGTAAATTGCTATTTCCTTCATGTAAACAATTTCTAAAGAATTGTTTATTGTTACCTGTAAAAAAGCATAAATCAGTATTTATATTACTGTTATTGATCGTAAAAAATATATCTGGCGCTGTAATTTAATTTTTTTTTGATAACTACATTGCGATTCCATGAATTTGTGGGGGTTTTTAACGTTTACAAAAATAGAGAGCATAACATATAGAAATATATAAAATATCTGAAGTATGTGAATTACGTGCAATATTCAAACCGCTAAACAAATCTATACTTTGATTCCATAGTTTTAGCTATTTTTATTGTATATCATACTCCTATGTACCTATACTTGAATAAATTTTAGGTAAAACTCCATAGTATGGTGGTAATATTTAATAATAAACGAAACGAATCGTTCGTACTCCGTTTACTTGCTTGACATTTCATAGCACTGTACATCTGGTTAAACGTAAAGTTAACGATTAACAAGGTACCGTCACATTGTTTAACCATGATGGAACGAAGGGTTAGCTCTAGGACATCGTGTTCAAGGGAGGGACGAAACAGTTATGGCCTTTTAATGGAAATTTCCGTGCGTAGCCCGTGACGCTAACGAGACCCGAGTCAGTAAGAAACTCTCCGCGAAGACGATAAGGATTTCTCTAATGAGCGAGGCACTCGAAACTTCGAATTCAGCTGTAGCCCTGTAACCTACAACAAGTTGCTCCCAACAATAAGTAAAATCCGATCGTTATCGAAAGGGGCGAATTCTTTTATTGGCCCTTCGCGTTGCTCGATTTATCGGTGACTTAACGAGTAACAGGCTACAATTGAGCATCGCTCCTTATATTTTCTATTCTCTGTTCGCAATTTGTCATCTGGCGTGTCACTTAAGTTTTATAACATTCAAATCTAATGAAATTCTTATCAAACGAACCTTTCAGATATTGGTTATAAAACTTTTTTGTTATTACACTGAATAGTTATACAATTTTTTTGGATTGTGTCACATTGTAGGAGTATAGAACAGGGGAAATGAAAATTGTTTTATGATCAGTGTTGAAGTAAAATAGTGATATTAATGATGTGTTAATATTTACTATTATAAGTGGATGAATTTATATTTTTTATCAGCTATAATGTTGAAATATTAGAGAAACATAGATCAGTATTGAAGTAAAATAGTAATATTAATGTTGTATTAATATTTACTATTATACGTGGATGAATTTATGTTTTCTATTGACTATAATATTGAAATATTAGAGAAACATAGAATTTCATTTTAAAAAAATATTTCAATGATTTTGAATCTCAAAGAACACGGTCCAAAGAAAAGATCCTGTTTATTATAATTTTTATCTTCTTGAAATATTTGTTTATGCCATTAAATGTAATATAATAATTAAACATTGGGAAACATAATGCCCTCTCAAACTTTTAAGAAATTGCACTATAATATATCTATCATACCTTTAGTAATAATCAAATACATAAAAAGTAATTAAAGAATAGTTCTCTAATTGTTGAAACATCATAAGTTTTATTGTTTTTTAATATTTATTGGAACTTAAGTATCAAACAACTGAATGTCTCAAAAGATCTAGGTTTCAAGAAAATGGAGGACAACCTTAATGTACCTGACCACGTTTCACGTAATTATTTTGCATCACAAAACCCCAAACGTTCCCATTCTAGCTGTACGTTAACTTATTCTATGAATATGAAAGCATTTGGAATACTAAAAAAACAAAAAAAAAAAGGAACAAAAAATGCAAAGTGAAAAGAGGAGTGCAAGTGTATCCTATCTGATAAATCTCATACCCTTGGGGGGGAAGCTGGGATTTCTGTGGTGAGGATGAATTTAATTAAAATATAGTTTTCTGCAACATAATACGTGTTTTAGGGACTTCATCGTTGCATATGAAATCCTGCACTCGTGCAAACGTGACTTTTACTAAATGAACTCTGAAAATTTGAGAAATTTAAGTGCCTACAAAAGTTCTGCCTGTCTCTGTCCGTAATAAGTATTTCTACGACAGTATAACTATAAAAATATTTTAACTCGTGACCCTTTAGGAATTGTTCATAAAAGAATTGCCTTCATTTCTTTTTTTTGTTAAATCAGCTAAATGTCTAGAATAAAATCATTTGTACCAAAATAAAGATATTCGTTTAATCCACAAGTTTACTTCAGAGGTGTAAAATATATTTATTGATTTATTATTATAATACAATTTAATTAACTTTGGAATGTCGAATAAAATAAAAGTTTTCAAAAACTTATTATTTTACTTAATAATTATGCACTGCTTATGGTTAATGACATACAATCTGTTTCATTTATATCAATTTTGAAAAGCACAGAATTTTTGCCTTCTGTATATTATTTTATATTTTTATATTATTTATAACAAATTTATCAGTTAAATCAGTATTTTCTTCACGCAATGTTTAATTACCCTTAAAAATTTTTAATAATGCAAGCACAAACACAACACCTTGCAAAATTCATTCGTTCGTTACAATCCTCCCGAATTAAATATTTAATTATCATTTGGGTTAACTGAACTCGAACTTTTCCAAGTCGTTTCAACCTTTTTCGAAGAATCCTGCATTGGCTATAATTAGAGACGCTCTTGTCGGAGTTTAACTTTGTGGGCGATTCTTAATTCAAACGAAAAACCGAGTTCGTGGGGGTCGCGCGATGTGTTCGGACAAGAAAAGTCGAAAGAAACGAAGAAGCTCAAACAGTGGAAAAGGTAGGCTGACGATGTCGTTCCGAGAGGCTAATCAGGTCAGGCGAATATTGTTCTTTCTTCGTTGCCAGTTCGTATAAACACCGCGTTTCGCTGCCGAAAGGTAAACATCGATGCGAATCTTCTCCTTTTTCTTTAAAGAAACGCAAATGGAACACCGATATAACTTTTTTTTGTACGAAACTGGCAATAATATATTTGTTTCGTCGAAAGAAATTTAATTTGCATCGATCTGAACGATAACATGAAAATAATTTTCAATAATAAATTATATAAAATTATATAAAATTTCTATGAGGTTGAAATTAAATTTTAAAATTAGCTAAAAAGATAAATACCATAATTTAACATTTTTATATTAAATATAAAAAATAAATATAAAGATAAAATAAATAAAAGATAAGAAGAAAGTAAGATTTATTTCACGAATATAAAGCTTTTTATAAATTTATTATTTTAACAATTTATATATCTCGTAGAGTTATTTACTTCACAGTTTACTTATCTTTGAATATTATTTTTATTTTATTTCAATTATATTTTTTGTGATTTACACATGAAGTGTAATTTCACCAAAATCATTGAATGATATTCGATAGTATTTGAATCTTATGAATGTAAATGTTCACTTTCGATATATTTCAGTGTACACTAATTAACATCGCGATTGCTTTAAGGAACAAAGCTGGATATTTTTTTTTTTTTTTAATTTGTATTCCATCGATTCTCCACAAAATTCGTTTGACGAGCTCAGATAACGAACTTAACGCTATTAATTATCAGTCGCGTCTGCGTTTTATATTTTCCGCAGGTGTTTCGGTGTACACTGCCCTTCATAATTCATCGAACACTCAATAAGCTTAGAATAAAGAAAAGTGTGTGCTGCAGCTGAAAAACAAAGTTTCGATTCATTAATTATCTACGACGAGCATGCGATGTTACGATAAATTATACTGATCCTTGGTAATTTCATAGAAACTCAGAAACTGGGTTAGAAGGGGTGAAAATGGCCGATTCGTGATTTGTTATAGAAATTTTCCAAATACTGTAGCATCTACACCTTTAGAACTCTACTATGATTTCTACTATGATTGTTGGACTACTACGATTTTTACCCATTTTTAGGAAACTCTACTGTGCAAAAAAGTACAGAATGCACTTGATATGCAGAAATATGCAAAATACCCTAGTTATAATACATGTTTCACAATTTGTCGGATAAGATGGATCTCGATGTAAGTTCCATTTATTTAATTGTGCTCATAAAAATTCGAATTTACATAAAAATTCGCAGTCTAATGGGATAATGCATAGATTTAAGGATTAGTATTGTAAAATTGTACGTTTGTGTGTGAAGGAATGGATAGAGTGGAGCCAAGTATTTTGTTTCTTGTGGTGCCACTCGATAGAGAAATGAATGATGATAGAACTTTCGTAGCCAGCGTAGTATGAGGAACTGCCTATCGTGTTTATAGTGTTCGTCTGTGTCGTTTCATTTTATTTCATTTTATTCAAATACACGTACATTTAAAACTTTATTCACTTTTCTATCTTTCCTTTTTTTTTCTATAACCTTTCCTACACTAATGATTACTGAAACCTATTTCCCTCGCATTAAGCAGTTTTTCAATTTTTACAATTTTCTAATAACAGTTTTTACAATTTTCAATTCACATAAGTCTACTTTAATCATCTTTAACTCTTTTTCCATAACGTCAAGCTTTCAACTTAACATTTTCAAGTGTCCTATGACTTATTGCGGGGGAGCCTAATTTAACCGGGTTGTGGCACCTCGAAAAATTCATCCGTTCACCGGTGAACGGATTGAAAATAGTGGCGGTGTCGTCGGAATTAATGCTGACGGGACAGGTACAGGCCGTAGTGCATTTATCGCCTGTAAAAGCTCTGTATTTGTCATTGTCGTTGTGTACTGCGAGAACTGTACGTATAGGCGTTCAACGTGGAGCGTGACGAGCACTGGGAATGGCCGAGGTCGTTGAAACAGCGGATGATATACACAGTGCGTTTCAAAAATCGTGGTACAACCAGAAATTAGGCAATTCGTCATAGGGAAAAAATATTTCCGTAACTGAGGAAGCTGCGTTTGACCGTTCAGCAGCTATAATTTCTGAACGTGCATTAAAGCAGCACTTTATTATGAACACAATGATGATGATTTTCAAATTAAAGATAATATAATTTACAAACTGAAGATAATATTAATATAATGTAATGAATATTGTATTAGAGCATTATAGTTATTCTGTAGCTGCGTTATCAATTTTTTTCATTAGTTACTATTAATTTTTATTTATTACTATATACTTATTTTTTTATTTATTTTATCAATGATTTGTTAACTTATACTGCAGAGATTTTTCGTTCAGTATCCCATAAATATTGAAATTAATATTTTAAAATTTTAATTGAAGGAATTCAGAAAAAATTGGCGTAACTGCATATTTTATTGTCACAGTAATGTATTGTATGCCATAATTTATTTATAGTAATTATTAACTCTAGTTTATTAATTTCGTGCAAATAGAGAAATAAACGAGTTAAAATTGCTTTCATAAATAATTGAAAAAATGTTTTACGAACAACGTGTAAAAATACAGTGCAACGATTAAAAAGCGAAGTTTGATTTACAAACGATGAAGTATAAGGACTTGAAGCGAGGAGTAAAGGAAAAAGGGTTGCCACGGTGGCTAACGAATATACACTCAACGTAATTAAATTACGAACCACTTAACTCGTGCCTGAACTTGAGATTAATCCGAGATTACTTTGCAGCGGGGAAACAGTATTATTCTATTAGCCTGCTATTGTTACCCTTATCTCACACACGGCCATTTTGGTTTCACAATGTACAATAATTGAACAACGTTGGCCACTTTACGCCACCGCGCTTTTAACACGATTTTTCCCTAGAAAAACCTAAACGCTTTGAATACGAAATGAAACGGGAAAAATTGAAAGGAAATATTAACTATTATTTTACGTTTACTAAAGGAAAAGAGTTCATTACGAAGAACATGTTTGTCCATTTTATATATTTTCATAAATAAATCTACATAGTTTTAATCACACTTTTTAATTTTATTTACATTTTTGAGGTAAATACATCAAGTCTTATCCAAGTGTTATCCAGAATTATTATAAGACTTGCACTCATAAAGCATTGAATACTTAACGAACTTAAGCTAAAGAGTTATAAAAGGAAATAGGTTTTTTAATCATTAGACCGGAAGTTTACATGCATCTCTAAAAAATTCAAACACCCCAAGAAATTCAGAATGCACACGATACGCAAAATTAAATAAAATATCCTAAATATAGTACACATTACAATGCTTAGAAAATAAAATAGCTCTGAAATACCTTTTATCAAATCGTATACGCTCTGTATAAAAATATGAATTTGCATAAGAATCCGTAGCCAACTAATTACTTACGTCATCGATAAAATTCGATGATACTCTCTTCTAGGAACTCTCTAAAATTTACAAGCGTACGGCGATTTCTAGAACGTAGAATAATTCATACGTGCACGCGAAATCCATCGTTTCATATTCAATACACCCCGTCACTTTCTCTCTCGCTAATGGCCCTCGAACGCTGTTCAACACAAGTCCCGGTGAATCTTTCGGATCGGCAAAGTCACGTAGAACGGTAATTCACTCGAAGAAGGACGAACAATTGCAAGTTGGTCGCGTTCCACGACAAATTTCGCTGAATGTTTCATCAAACGGGAGCGGGGCTGGAAGTTGCTTTCTGATCTCTCAGCCTAAATTCACCCCGTGCCGTCTTCCAACCCTCTTGCAGCTCGCTTGATCCCTTCACCTAGCCGCGTCTCCTTAATTCTGCAGGGGCGTTGCAGTAGAAAGTTTTACTGGCACAGCCAGACCGGTTTCTCGAGCGTTTATTTTTGGATCCCTCGCCCCTTCTTAACCCTCCCTCTGCGTCCGCCACCCTCTGCCTCGCCCCTCCGCATCCCTTTTCTTTGCTGTTTGCTAAATCCGTAATAACGATGCGGCCCCCGGTCGAAGCGCCCGAAAAGCGTTAACCTATTCCGAACGGAAGTCCCGTTGCTCGTTGGGAATACGTAGTAGCATAGGGCTGCAGGACAAGTTTCCCGGCAACTTCTTGAAAAACACATTTGTATACCCTTAACCCTTTGAGTGCCTATCGAGTTGCGTATACGTATATAGGAAAGTTCTGCTTCAATAACTGAGGTGGTAAGTGCGTGGGTGAATATCAAACGTAGAAACGGTAATACTTTATTTAAATAATATAACGATTAACAAAATAACTATGTAACACATGACTATGTAACGAATTACGACTGCACGGACCTATGTTAGACTGCTTGCTGACAATGAAGACTGTGTGTCTCGACTCCCGAAAAACTGACTTTTATATTGTAGTCCCCCGCCAAGGACTGTCAGTACTTTCGATGGAGGTGGTGGCACCCTGGAAATTATCGAAGGAAACCTGGAACTCCGCGCAGACAAAAATGAATAACATTGTTCGAGGCCCTAGGGAAACGAAGCAGTAAAATGTTCATTGATCGGCTGTAGACATTTCCCTACAACCGTTTTAATTACGATCTTTCCTTCGAGGCTTTCCAGGGTACCACCACATGACTTTAGTAGAGCGAAAGATGGGACTCAGGTGTGAATAAATAAAAGTGAAGTGATTAGAATATTAACAAATGTGTATTTAACAGCAACAACTTAAACGACTTTACAACTTAACAACTTCAACATTCAGAATCACACTCATTCTACGTTCACACGACAATCGCCCAACTTAAGCATCCTTCACATTTTCCTAAACTCGCATCCACTCTGGGATGGGAGGTTCTGGGGTAAGTGTCGTGGTGTTAACCATAGTCCTCTTTCTAGAAGGCTACATAACCTTCCCCACCCCGTGGCCAGATCCTTCAGGACAAATGTAAAAGCAGGACTTACTGTTACACAATCTCCGGTGTATGAGTAACAATACTCCCCATCTTCAGCGATTGCAATCGCTAACAGCAAAGCATTTCTTTTGGCGGTATTCAGCAGTCAAAGAGTTATGGTAATCGCTCATATTTTTTCCTTTTTTTCTATTTACACTATGAACCTTATACAGAATTATTAGCAAAATGCACATTCCTGTACGTAATAACGATACAAATACACAATATAACAATGTAAATATTTAATGTAACAATACAAATACATATGTGCATAACAACAATATAATATAAACAATAAGAACTTAAATGTAAATAAAAATACTAATAGTTAAGGTTAAATAGCAAGAACTGTTAAAGGAATAGATTATGCGATTTGAGATATTTGTGGACAATAAATAACGAAGTAACAAGACGAGCGACTTTTCGTCGCACAACTGTACATCTATCTTCGTCGTCTTCAATTGAAGAAACGAGAAAAGATGTACGATTGTCCGTACTGTGGACAGCTGAACTGTGCCGCTTCCGTGTTCTGCTGATAAATGAGCGATTGGTACAAAAGTATCGATGTTGGTCTGATGTCGTATGCTGATAAATGAGCGATGACTCTTATTCCACGTTCGCTACTTAGACTATGTCTCCCTTATTTTACGTGTCTTTCTCTTCTTCTTCTTTTTCTTCGTATTTTGCTTCTTTTTCCGCTTAACCTAACCCGTGTTTCGGACAACACTGCCGCATCTCATGCTTCTTTATTAGCGCTGTTCGAGGGTGCACGCCCTTCGAGGGTTCTCCCAAGGGCTTTGCGTCCTTGCGCTTGCAACTTTTCCGCTCGTCGAAGAAAGATCCGCCTTTGCCACGCGAACGCGTCTTGCTTACACATGCATTGCTTTGAGAGAAGGTTCTGCCGGTGATTCCTTTCGAATTCAACGATGCCCTTTCTTCGTGGCTGAAAATTTCGTGAAAATTGAACCGGGAAGAAGCTATTCTTTTAGACGGAAACGTCACGATTTTGTTTAACCCCTTAACTGGCCAAACTGTGCACACTCGAAATAATTCGAGCGACAATAAAAATTTTGATTATTTTTCTATTTTTTTAATTTTCTTGCCAAGACAACGTTTTAAATTGTGTTTCTTTGCATTAAAAAAAATTGATTCTTTTTAGCCGGTTTAAAAAAAAACTGTGCATTAAGGAGTTAATATTGTGATCTATGAAGCGAGGAGTGGGATCGACGAAGTTTCAATCTATGGTTAAGCTATTCTCTTAGGTTCGATCTTTTTGATACTGGAATGGATGGAAATTTTAGATAGCAACGTTTCCGAATTCGTGATTCTATTCTTTATTCAAATTAGAAATAAAGGGTTCAACTAGTCAAACTAACTAACACCAAGATACGTATTTCAAGAGAAAAAGAAAGAGCTGAAAGAGACAAACAAAGGAATTCGTATACTTAACATCTACAAAAAGCCATCCATAATATTTTGAGAAAACTGTTCCATCGGAACGTTAGTATAAGTTAGAAATAAGCTATCATTAAAAGGAAAATTAAGGGGCCAGAAAAGGATCCTTTGACCTGACCAAGCCCCGTTAGAACAGCGTACCGTTCAGGTAATCAACCAACCCCCTTCCTTACGTAGTCCAAATTGGGCTAGCGGAAGGAGCCTGATTGTCACTCTAGTCAGAAACAAGAAGCAATACGGAACGAGAACACCTGAGTGATTTCTTTATCCCTCACCTTTTGAATTGGCTGTATGAACATACGGTAGCATACAGCGTGTACGAGTCGCGAACGTAAATAACAGACTTAACACGTTGAGTCCGGCGCCGGTCCCTGGGGACCAGCACTAGAATTTTCGTTTGGCTGGTGTCGGTCCGTCTAATGAATTATCATCTTCTGATGATGACAATCGTACTACTCTGCGACGTTTGGAAGATAAAAATATTTCACTTGACGTGTCACTATCTTCTTCTCTTTCCGACATATTCAATGTTACGGGCAATAACTATTTTCAAAACTAAACTCAACTTTCTTTTTACGAACAATCTGTACACTTCGGTAGGTCTTTTCCAATTGATCGCCTCTCGAAGGTACGTACGTGACTTTTTTTATACGTCATACGAAAATATAGTGAACAGAATCACACGTCACCTAAAAAGCGTCGAAATTAGCGCAACAAAGAATAATTCCTTATCTCTCAGCGATACCCTACAACTTTGTATCGCTCGCCGGCTGAACGGAAAGGACTGCAAAGTCGGCGCCGGGCTCAACGTGTTAAGCGAACGCGAATTAATCACAGTTTTTCCAAAGACACATCGTACAGTTCGAAGCAGAAATTTTTATAAAAAGAATCATTCTGCTCGTTTGACAGATGTACCGTTAATTCATACGCAACGGACCTGACGGTAACGAAAACAATTCTTCGATAAAATATAGGGAGCCCAGACAGAACTGCGTTACACTCGATCGATCACTGTAACAAAACCGAGCTGAACGAAGCGGGGCGCCTTTGATTTCGCCCCAGCCTTAGAACTATCCGTTTCCCCGTCCGCGTTTCGCAGGAACACTCGCTGAGGATCCAATTCCGTTGACACCTCCGCGCGATCTTGCGTAACTCTCTCAGTTCCGGCTGAACGTTAACGCTTGAACAAGCGACAGGAACTCTAACGGGCTCTCTGACGCCGACCTATCCCCTTAAGAGACGCGGCGAGCGGCGTTGAACGCCATTGGCTACGTTGGACAGAGGCGAATTCCGCGGCTGATTAACCCTTTCGCTTGGGCAGCCCAGTACGCCGAAGTGCTGTCACTGAACGGAAGCGCACGCCAGAAATGTGCGCAGTGCGCATGGTTTTTGTATAAATATTGTTTTCCTAAGTCTTAAATAACAATTGTGCTTAATAAAACAATTGTTGATCTAATATAACAGGTATAGTTTACGATTTTAACCCTTTGCGCTCGAGAGGTGATCAAATGATACATTCGAAAATTTTCAGATTTTAGTTACTTTGTTTATTAATTAGACTCTGAGGCTAAATAGTCATATATGTAAATTTTAGTATATCACTTAACTGAACTTAGTAACGTTGAATATAGGTGAATCTTAGTAAATAATTTAAATTAGAAAATTTTTGAAGTTAGTATCGTTAGACGTCTAAGAATCAACTCTCGAGTGCAAAGGGTTAACACTAGAATTACTAGAGCAGCCAAAATGACCAATTGGCGATAATTCATAGTAATCTTATAACTTCACTGTGGTAAAGCTACCAAAATTCAGTATGATTTTCTACAGAAGATATAAATAAGGATCAGTTTCCTATGTATTGGGTATCTTTTCATGTAATTTTCAATTTCATCTCTTTCATACAAATAAGGACACTTTAATTGTCGGTAGTTCTAAAGATTCATATAAAATTATATTAGTTATTCTAATAACATTATACCAGTTACAGTTTACGTATTTTTAGGTATTTATATGTAAAAATTCATATAATATGTATTCTATTTATATGCAGAAGTTATTACTATTAAACTGTTTTAAATATATATTATTATATTCTAATCACTTCACTTTATTTTATTCACACCTGAGCACTATCATCTCACTCTACTAAATAAAAATAAAATAGAACTTTCCTATACATATATGAGTGAGAAAATGCAAGCACGAGGCAAAAAGAGTATGATTCTAAAGGCAGTAAGGACTCATAGTTGCTAAGTTGTAAAGTCGTTTAAATTGTTATCTTTAAGCTATTTTAAATATATATTATTATTATTATTCTAATTATTTCACTTTATTCTATTCACACCTGAGCCCTATCATCAACACTCTACTAAACACATAAAAGTAGAATTTCCTACACATATATTTACAAGATGCCGGATATATCCTGTGCTCGCACTCACAGATCGCCGTGTGAATACCGGATATATCCGGCGTTCGAAGTGAAAGGGTTAAGGGAATTAGGCGGCCTAGCAATGGCGGACTCCGTTTAACCAGCGCCGCGTCGCTATTCATCGTCCGTCGCTGGGGTTCTCCAACTATTCCCAAAGGGATAGGTGCCAGTTGCGTTGGACACGCTTCGTCGTTTGAGCAACTGCCGACGAATGGTCCATAATTCTCGCGGGGTTGGATACCGGAGAGACTCGGTTCCGTGAATCCTTAGGGATCGATGGTTGCGCGGCTCGATTGCTCGAGAATAACGTTCAGGGGGCGTCCTCGCGAAAGGAGCTTCTCTGATCGCGGCGATTGAGGGATAAGATGGGAGGGTTGGAGAGAGACGGGTGCAACCGTGGTACATAATACGAAGGTTGGTTTCTATGATCAGAGAACGGAATAGTATGAGAGAGGTGAGAAAGGAGGTATAGGTTGAAAATGAATGCGTGAGGGAGTGGGTGTTGAAAGTGTGTAGAGAGAGAACGAAATTAGAGGGAAAAATATGTATTACCAAGGAAGAGTTTGACTGTTAATATCGTAATTATTAAAAATATGCTTATTCAGTTTAAACCAAAGAAAGCATTTTATTTGAATATTCATCACGTGTAATTTGAATGGAATTTTTAAAAAATAAATAGCGATTGAGAGGTTAGGAAATGGGAAGTGAGGAACTCTGCAAGTATTGTTTAAAAATTTTTCTTTATTTCTTTAAGAGGAGTTGAATATATTGAAATTTAAATATCGAAAAAATTGTGTAAAGTACCTATGTTTATAAAGTGAATTTTATTATATCCTGTTGATGAGTTACATTTTGGAAATTAATGGATTGAATATTTAATTATGTATAAGTAACTATGTTTTCTAGCCTTCAATATTTCTTGTGTACCATCATGAGAGTGGATTCATAAACCAGATTCAGTATTTTAAATAAATTTATATCCATTAGTTAATATTCTCATTCAATTACCGAATATTTATAAATTATAATTCTTCTCTTGATTCAAAAGCATGGAAGCAGAAGTTAGATCACCCTTGCCGAGTGCTTAGTAATAAATTATGGCACAAGATAAAAATTGTTCTAATAAAGTGCATAAGTTAGAGTAAGAATGCGACGACAGATACATGAGCTAGACAAAGTGTGAAAAGAGGGGTTGAGTTGTTCTCGGTGTCCTGCTAGCACGTTGTTTTATTTCTCGGTGTCCAAGAACACGAGTTGTCCACCACCGTTATAAATTCACGGATCCTTTCTACGGTATCCCTCAGGAGTTTGTCAGACACGCCGGTCGTACGAGCAACCGGAAGTTTACGGCTACTACGTGGCGATGTCCCCGCTGTTTTCATCGAAACATCGACGAACGAACGTGAGGGCATAGAATTGGGATCTCTGCCGTCCTATGCTTCATCGTCACACGTTCGACGTACAATTATAAATACAACAGAATTTATATATTTCTTTAAATCCTGTAATTTGCTTGTCTTTCGTCCTTCAATCCATTCGTCTCACACCTTTCAATCTCAATTAACCCCTTAATGCACAGTTTTTATGAAAAAAAAACCGGCTAAAAAGAATCAATTTTTCTTAATGTAAAAAAACACAATATAGAACGTTGTCTTGGCAAGAAAATTAAAAAAATACAAAAATAATCAAAATTTTTATTGTATTGTAAATTTTATTGTCACTTGAATTATTTCGAGTGTGCACAGTTTGGCCAATTTGCGCGTTAAGGGGTTAACTTTCTGATAATTAACGTAATCAACTCTACGTTCAAATTTATTAATTATTAATAATTAATGAAAATTGCTCAAACAAAGGCTTTCATCATTCTCCTATAGTACTTATTTTGTTTCAATAATGGATCCTACTGTTGGCAAAAGATCGTCGTTTTACTTCCACCACTTAACACTAGAACTACCGACGATTACAGAGTACTCATTTGCATGGAATAGCTCAACTTGAAAATTACATGAAAAAATATCGAATACACAGAAAACAAATCTTTATTTATACCTTCTGCAGAAAATCATAGTAAATTTTGGAAGCTTGCTAAAGTGAAACGATATGATTGTTATGAATAATCTTCAATTCGTCATTTTAACTGGTCTGGTAGTTCTAGTGTTAAAATTGCAAGGTATCCTAAAAAAGCGAAAATCCGATTTTCTCCAGAATTTCTCTCGAAGTCTACAGTAAACTTAACATCACAATATTATAATGGAAAAAACATACACCGTCCACATTGAAGCATCTTTCTATGGACCTGCATCGATGTGTTTTACCAACAATGCTACCGTTCTCTGCTATACCGCCAGCCCTCCGGTAATTCGATTTCCTATAAGCCGCTGCTTCTTGCTACGAAATTGTTGGTAACTCGTAATGAATACGTCGCCGTAACGAATACGTACTGCACAACCTCTCCCAGCAACGTATACCCAACCCGGTTCCCTCCCTGTATCGAGGAACACAAATTTCTGCGTTGTCGCGACCCTTGAGGTCCATTAAAGTAACCATCATCGCCCGCGACGGATACCCGAGCCAACCTCTCCGAATGGATCCGCCACCGTTTGCGATCTCTCAAGAGCACACCACGAAATTAGCCTTACACTTTACTCGCGACAAAAGCGCCCCGGCTGACGTGCTGTCCCTACGAAACCGGGGCCACACATTCTGGATACACAACCGGGCACGGGATGGCCGAGATCTCTGTGTAATTGCGTTTGCGCGGTCCCGACAAAGCCATGGACCGAGAACGCCATTATCCATGCTGAACTCGCCGAACGAATCCGAGGTAAGTGGTGGTCTAGGGTGGTAAACGTGGCCGGGGATGCTGCCTCGACCAAGTAACGCGTCGGTTTCATCAGCGGCACGAGCCTGGGCAGAGGTTTGATAATAGCGATTGGAGTTTGACCTAGAACACGCGTCAGCGTGGGTTAGCTGGGTTATTGGAAATGGGGTTGTTAGATCATGAACTATAAATGCAGTAAAAAGATTGGAAGATAACTTTATTTTCATTTAATCTAAATACACCGTCGTTAAATCACCACCTTTGCGTCTCGACGTCGGATAAACGATTGCCAACCGGTGTGGTCATGGCGTAGGACTACGCGCTCATGGCCGTCTTCGACAGTTGACGAGCGCCCGCCGCAAAAATTACACGCAATAATTCGGCCGTGGTGCCTGTTGAATGATGCTTGTTCCCGCTAAGCGTTCGTTTTTTATTTCTTTGTTCTTCTATTTCCAACAACCACGCGTTCTATTTCTAACAGAGGTTTTATATTGCTTAAATGAAATACACTTTTATTTGAAATATTATAATGCTTTATTATATGTATAGCACGAGGAAGGTAACTGTGATTGAACCTTGCGAACTTTGTCGTGAGACTAGCAAAATGCAGTGGTCGAAATTCCTACAACTCTAACAGAGTCCTTCAGCCCCTGCAGTTCTGTTTCTTAACGTTTTCGAACTTTCTAAAATGCCAGATGTGGCTTGGGTTCTTGAAAGAAGTCCTTGAGAAAGTACGTTAAGAGAAAGTTGGTTTATGGTTCATTTTTGCTTCGTAGTACTTCTGTATTCCATTTCTAACATGGTTTTTGATGTGCTTTAACCCTGGTAAAACGAATGGTGTTCGACAGATGCGAGAGACGAGTTTAACAAGTGACAGAATTTTTTATCGCAAAGCACGTTTTGGAAGGAGTCATGCGTAGAAACTTATTTGAAAAATATACCCTTTACTTCTTGTTAGTTTTCTAATTGTATCTTTTGCAGGATTTCCACGAATAAATGTATTATATCTGTACGAACGCGATTGAGAGGACACGATTTTAAGAAAATGTGAAGAGTTGAGCGATAGCCATGTAAACGTAGAATGTTTAGACTAGAGTGTTTGTGAAGCTTGAAAGATGAGCACTTGAGAAAATTGAAGAATTTTGGGTGAATGTGACCGAATGTATCAAGAGAGAAAGGTTTAGAATTAGGAAGAAAGGAAGGAAACCAGTGTTTGGAAGAATATACGACGAGGAAAATGCGAACGTAGAGTAGTAAGAGTGTGATTGTAAAAGAAATAAGAATATCGAATTTACTAAGTTGAAAAGTCCTTTATACTATTAAATTATATACTATTAAGTTCTTACTGTTAAACTATTTTTAAACACATATATATTAATAATATTCTAAGCACTTCACTTTATTTTACTCACACCTGAGCTCTATCATCTCTCTACTAAATAAAAAGTAAGAAATTTCCTATACATCACGATCATGGCGTCCTATAAACTGTATTTCACACGAGGTCAAAGTGCATCCTCTGTTAACGTATACAATGTAGGACAAAAGTTTAGAATTGATACGATTTCTGTAGAGTTCGCGAGGATTAAATTGATTGTGATATGGGCGAAGAGACAAGGTAGTTATGTAAAATGAACTTGGTAAAGGAAAAGGATGCATGAAGTTAGGATCGTGTCACTCTTTTTATTATCAAATGCCAGAATTCAAGAAAAAGATTGCTATGATATCGAGGAAACACTTTCGGTGTATAATATTGAGCAAACTCTGCACAGCATGAAAGTAAACAATGAAACATGCGTGCAAGAATAAAACTAGACTGTTCACACGTACAGTAACGCAAATTTTTTCAACGTACAACACACAATTATGCGTAACATAAAATTGAGCAAGTTCCATCGTTCCACGCAGTCGTAACAGAAAATTTACTATCAGAATATCGTTTATAGTTATTTTATGTTCTTTTATGTTCGCTGCACGTACCAGGGACGTCGATATGTGCACTGTTCGCTGAAGTTATGGAGTTTTTCGTTGCATACCCACCTAAACAAAAGAGCTGAAGGAGTGCGGTATAATAACTTTGTGCTTAAAACAGATAATAGCCGCGACAACTTTAGCAGCTATAATTTATAGCTTCGTGTGCTCTAAATTTCCGAGCAACTCGAAATATTCGCGGGCTCGGTTTCACGTCTGTTCGTATCCACGTGAAAACAGCTTTTTTCGGCTATCAAAAACCGTCTTTCGCAACGGTTTTTCCGATTCCGCGAAAATTCGCATTCCCAGATTCGTTTATGCGAACGAAAACTATTTTTCTTTCCACGCTACAATAAATAATACGAAAAGGATATTCGTGGGAACTGTAACGAATTCCAGTGACTTCGCTGCGAGATAATTAACTGCTGCGCTCGCTTGAAAAACCTGGCGCAACCTAACGAGGATGTTTCGTACCGCGCGCCGTTTATTCGAGAACAGAAAGGAAAAGAAACCGAAAAATACGACGGTATTTATCCCTGCCAACAGCAAAATCTAGAAACTAATTTACGAGCGAAATTCAGCCGCAACCTTTATGCAAACACCTCTCCATCAGCTATTTAACCAAGCCGGATTACCATACCGAAATAAAATTACCATCCTGTTTAACGGTTAGCGCTTTTCGCTGGCTACTTTTTCGATACACGGTCGAACTTTCAAGCAATGACAGAGATACCTATATAGCGTTTTTCTGTAAAGACATCTTTTCCGCACGTTTGATCAACCGTACGAAAACGAGAATTAACCCTTTGTACTCTAGAGGTGATTGTTAGTCGTCTAATGATACCAACTTCAAAAATTTTCAGATTCGAATTATTTACTAAAATTCGCCTACATTAAACGTCATTTAGTTTAGCTAAGTGGTATACTGAAATTTACATATATGACTATTTAATCTCTGAGTCCAACTAATAAACAAACTAACTAAAGTTTGAAGATTTGTGGAACTATCGTTTGGTGACTGACAGTCACCTATCGAGAATTAATCGTAGAATGATACAATGTGTACGCGACGCCTGACAAGATATCAATTTCCATCAATGTATCGCAATGTAACCAAAAGGCAGTGCTCCAACAATTTCTTCGAATCATTACAATTTCATAATTTGAATTCCAGTACAAAAATTTCGAAGGACTCAGAGAACTTCGATACAGTGCTTAAAGGCGTATAAAACTGACAAAAATTAACGTATCGTACCCAAATTTTGTTTCAAACATGCCTAAAGTATTGCCTTTTACGATATGTACACATATTATTTATTCTCGATCATTTTAATATATTTAAATCTGTCCTTATGCCATTTATCAAAAATCGGCACAAATTTTCCGGACAACCCAATACTTCCAGCTCAATTAACCGTCACGTGTAACTCCAACGCTTTCAAAGGATGCACAAAGACTAATTACCAAAGTCGCCCGCTTTCTGTTCGGTTTATTCGACCAGATACACTCTTTCAGGTACCAATCTAAACCCCCTTTGCCCTCAAAGAGTTTTATTCAGCCTTATCTTTGCCAAAAGGATTAGAGGAACCGAGCAACGGGACAGGTCCTTGGGTTTCCGCTCACTCTTTCGCATCCTGTTTCGGACGCCCGGAAACGATCCCGAGGTGCACCGCGGGAAAGTGAGGCCAGAGTGGCATTTGACCAAAATGGGCCCTCTAGCTTTGCCGAAATTCACCGCACCAAGTAAATAGCCATGGTGAATACCGAGATGTAAGTGAACGCCAGTTTCATCTTGGTTTTCGAGCCAGTCGCGAACCACCAAAGCCCGCCCCTACCTTTATTCCCTTTTGTAATTCCTAGAGGAGCTGTACACACATGTGTACGCGGCTGCAAATAGAGTTATCGCTCGTGAGACATAGAAACGTGGCTAATAAAGAAGGTAACCTTGTTGAGAATTATATTTTATCGAAGAGAGGGGTTGTTATATGGGATTTTTTTTAAATAATAACAAATAATAAGTAAACTAAATCTAGAAAAAGAAAAGAAAGAATTTTTCTCATTCTATTTTAAATATATTGGTAGTATATTGTAGGAGTTAAAAGAAATAATTGTATTTTGTAATTAAAAATTATTTTTATGTAACATCATACGTAACAAAAATTGCTTTGGCTGCACAATTATTTATATACACTACTTACAGGATTACTCTACGAGAATCTATTGTTTCTATGAAAATATTTCTATACAAGGTTTGTTGAATTCTGTGAAATGGTGCATTATGAATGACAAAAGGAGTAGTAATTATTCAACCATAGAATACATCACAGCTCATTATTCCCTGCAGGAAAAAATAACTGATACATTGAGAAAAATGAAATATGTATCAGAAATAATACACTCAGACAGCGAAGTCTAACAAAGAACGGTTGACACGGCTGTTAGGATTACATCGCAACAAGAACGAGAAAAATAACAAAATAAAATTGTTAAAATATCGATTATAATTTCCTATATACAACGTAATTGAATCACCTTTAAACTTTCCTACTTTTTCTCAAATATAATACATTTTTCAATATTCACTTCTTTTTTTATTGCTAATTTTCTGAGAAAAACTTGTAGTCTATCTTATCTGCCACGACTAGTCAAATGACCGTTTTTAAAATTTCTATTAGAATTTCCTACATACAACGTAATTGAATCACCTTTATACTTTATTACTTTTCCTCAAATATAATACATTTTTCAATATTCACTTCTTTTTTTATTGCAAATTTTCTGAGAAAAATTTGTAGTCTATCTTACCTACCACGACCGTTCAAAAGGAACAGTGTTAAGAAGATCCACTTTTCGAGCCATTAATCAAATTTCTCAACGTGATCAACGCGTCGCTATCAATTATTACCTTACGCCGTGCGGTTCGCCATTCGTATTCGAAACATATCGATGATCCCCTAGCAATTACATTCGGTGTACTTGGTGTCATCGTGATGTTCACAAGCAAACATCGGTTCGAGCCGGACGTCGACAGAAACTGGCGGCGGGAGGCGCGGTGATTCATTAAAACAGGCCTGTTAGGCGATCCGTTTTCGACGGCTGTGCCCGGTCGGATAACCTGTCATCGCGCGACTCGATTCAATTTTTGCGTATCGACAGTCTTCCCGTGACCGATGATGTCCAGGTTCGCTGTGACAAATTATCAGCAGATTGGCCTCACACCGGAAAAGACCGATGGAAGTGTCATCCGTTGGAGGCCGTTGTTGCTAATTCACAATCAATTTGCTGGACTCGTTCAAAAGCCGCTTTATCGCCACGCGATCCGTACGTTTCCTGTGTCACTGCAACCATGATGAAGTGAAATGAGCCGGGTTCAAACATCCGTCAGAAAGACCCTGTTCTGATGGATCGGTGACGTAATTTGGATGGGGAACATTTTCAATTAACAGCAGACGGAATAGCATCTAGTTTGTTGAAATTAAAATTTTGGGGTTGGATTGTTTCGTCTAGTTTTTAATTCGCATTAATTCTATAACCTACAGTGGCTCCAAAAAGTATTCGTACACTGTGTTACAAACAAATTTATTTAACCTTAAGGTTCTGATCTCAATGAAAGTTTTTAATAAAATTTCGTAAATACGTGGAACGTAATGGTATGTGAATGGATTAATTTTTTCTTTTATTGAAGTACCACCTTAAGAAGGTGAAAACAACGTTAATGGTTTCAATAGTTTTTCTCGTATTTTAAACATAATTTTGTAATGGTTTGTGATGAAGCAAAACCTTTCGGATAAAAAATGTTCAATTTTTAATCTTCTATCGCTCAATCATAGAAAAAGATTCCAGAGAAACTTGTATTCAAAGCATGAAGAATCGCTAAAACTTTGAAGCTAACTTTTAACCTCTCAAAAAGAATTCGTGTCGAAAAAAAAATTGTTCCATGTAGAATCCACTGTGCTCTATATACATGCAAACTTTCATTGAAATCAGAATTTCAAAATTAGGTGAATTTCCTTGAAATGTAGTGTACGAATACTTTTTGGAACCACTGTAGGTATAATAGGTGGAAAGCAGGTGTTTTAGGTATGTAAAAATAATGAAGTACTATAGAAATTGCAGTGATAGAATGAAAGCATTCATTTGTAATTATGGATATATGTAATTTTTATTTTATTGCAATGGATAATAATTTTAGCATAAATCTAATTTCGTCTTAGTGTAATTTTCATGTAACGTATAAGATAATTATAACATAATTTTAATAGATAGAATAAAATTGTAATAAAATTGCAATAGGATATAATTATATTTAAATATAATTCTAAGTGCTTTGCGTAGTTTAATACAATTTCATTTTGAAATTCACTGTGTATTTGTTTAGGATAGGAAACATAAAAATGAAGGTCATGGTATTCCATATATTTTCTGATTTATTGCATTTATCTTCAACTTCCAATAATTCGCACATTCTAACAATAGCGAAGTGCTAAAAGAATATATAAAGGACATTCGTTACAAATTGTAAAATCATCGATGCAATTATGCAAATGTCATTGGCGCTCTTCACAGGTCTGAAAAGTGTTCCTTGAAACGAACGCTGTAAAAGGGCCAGTGGAATAAAAGATGTGAAAAAGCCGGAGTGGAGTCGACGAAACGATTCCACAAAGAAATTACATTTCTCTCGAAGTATTGCAGAGAGCTGTAACATGATTTCAATCAGAGATACGAATCAGGTTCTGAATAAAAAGCCATCTATCGCGAGAGAAGGGTAGCATCCCTTTACCTTTCATTTTATCTGAGCTTGACAAAGAGGGCTTGCACATTTCACGGTAGCGCTTATGACGTTGATATTCAATTTTATTCCACATTTTAGTTAACATTTAACTTCAGCCATGATTTTCATTTCAATCATTCCAGGATCACACTAATAACAATAAAATGATATAATTTGTACTAACATTAAGAAGCACGTAATATCATCCTTGGTTAAAATATTTTGTTTTGACTGTAAAAACGTTCACCTAAAACAGGAAGTTTTAGATTGAAAGCATTTTTAAATGCAACGTTACGCTTCTTAAATGCTCGACTGATTACTGATATTATAGGAATTTTTCAGACACACTTTACTCAGGTGTGAGTAAAACAATGTGAAGTTCTTAAATATTATTATATATATATTTAAAATAGTTTAACGTTATAAACAACTTCAATAATATAGAAACGACCAACTACTCCAAAATCGTATCCACTCGATCGGATTCCGAAAATATAGCGATATTCAATCGTATACTCCAATAAAGTCTAGCGCTTGCACACTGGTGAAGTTCGAAATAATTATCCGCCAGAGACGTTCGAAAATTGTGGTAGTATCCTTCCTAAACCGTCCACTCCGCATTCAAGCTCCCTCTCACAGAACTGAGAACAAAATCGAGATATCGGTTAATTTTCTTGCACCACCTAGCGGAGTGTAGCGGCACTCTGGAAATTCTCGAAGGAAAGACCATAATTAAAACGGCTGCAGGCATTTCCCTACAACCGACGTGTAAACGTTTTATTACTCCTTTTATCTGGGCCTTGATCACCGAAAGTCCGAACGAGAAACCGTTATGACAATTTCCAAATGGCCACTACCTTCATCTAGAGTACAGGCAGTCCTTGGTGGGGAACTAGGATATAAACAGACAATTTTCCGAAACGCACCTACAATCATTAGCACTTTTCCGAGTCCGTGTGTCCACACGTGTTCGTTGTTACGTTTGTTATATTCTTTTAACCCTTTGCACTCGAGAGATGACTGTTAGTCGTCTGATGATACTGACATCAAAGATTTTAAAATGCAAAACACTTACTAATATTCGCTTATATTAAGTGTCATTTAGTTTAATTAAGTAATATTCTAAAAGTTACACACATGACTATTTAACCTCTGAGTCTAACAAACAAACTAACTAACTAAAGTCTGAAAATTTGCGGAACTATCATTTGGCAACTGACAGTCGCTTCTCGAGCGCAAAGGGTTAAAACCTAACCGTTTTCGTTGTTACATTCGATTTAAACCACGCACTCCCACCTCAATCGCAACGCGAGCAAATAGGCAAGAAATCCATTTATCCGACGTACCTCCCGCGATAATGGAATGTAGCGTACGCCACCGTTCGCGATTCGCGCGAGGAGCAAGAGCTTTTCTTTTCCGCGAATCGTAAACCGAAGAATTTAATCGAGCTTTGACCGGCTCGCGGTAATGCACGGTGAAGCGGAGATGGCCGGTGGATAAGTCGAAAACTCAAAGGAAGAACGTGGAACGAGGCGAGGGGTGCGAGGAAGGAAGAAGGGAGGAGCCACGGAATGCCGAAGGCCGAAGGAAACGCAGGAGCGAGGCGGAAGATGAACGGATATCGCGTCGGCGATCTTATTAGAGATCCTTCAGCGCGGTCTGCCAAACGAGTTATTTAAGTTGGATGGGAAAGGGCGAGAGGGGGGGAGGCAGGGGCAAACGAAGACGATGATGAAGATAAAGGAGAACGGAAGTACGGAGGAGAAGCGGAATTAAAGCTGGTCGAAGACCAGGGCGAGTACAGGCTCGCGTCATAAAGAGACCGAGAGCCACTTCTCTTTCTCTCATCTTTCTCTCTCCTCTCTCTCTCACTTTCTCTCTCCTCTATTTCTCTCTGTTTCTGTCTCTTTCACTGTCTTTGCTTCTCTTTCTGTCTCTCTTACTGTACTTGCTTCCCTTTCCTCTCCCCTATTTCTCTCTCTTTCTGTCCCTCTCACTATACTTGCTTCTCTTTCTCACTCTTCTATATCTCCCTCTTTCTGTCTCTCTCACTGTACTTGCTTTTCTTTCTCACTCCCCTATTTCTCTCTCTTTCACTGTACTTGCTTCTCTTTCTCTCTCCTCTATTTCTCTCACTTACTGTCTCTTTCACCGTCTTTGCTTCTCTTTCTCTGTCTTTCTGTCTCTCTCACTGTCTTTGCTGTCTGCGCGCGCCTCTTTATCAGCGCCGCCGTTTTAAGGGATATATTAATTAAGAGGCTGTATGATTTAATAACGTCGCAATTACCGAAGTGGCTTGCTAGACCGCCGTAACGTGTACCGGCTCCGAGCCCCCGACCCCGAGATTTCTCCGGCCAATCTTCATGCAAATTGCTAGCCCCGCGGATCTGCCAGGAATTGGGAGCAACCTTAGCCTTCTCGGTCCTCTACGATGGTCGTTTTAACCCTGGAACCACTGAGCAGGGAATCCGTTCGAGCCATGGGTCGAAAAATGTATTTAATCGTGGCTATATCTCTCGTGCGATTTGTTTCTTAGAAAGTTACTTTCAAATCCAGAAGTTACCCTTGCTACAGGTAATTTTAGATGTCGAAACGTACACAACCCTGCTTACAGACCTTGTTGATTCGTTTTATAACACGAACGCGAGAAAAAGGCTACTGTGAGATTAGAACTTTACGATTTGCATGGAGTCAAAATATTAAATTACCCTGGTAGAAGGAAGGGTTGCTTCTGGCACCGAATTTTTAGGAAATTCGCTTCCTTCGTAAGAAGTGTCATAAAGAGAGAACTTTCGAAGGATACACCAGCATATTATAGGAAAAGTTATAGGAAAAGGAACAATGACTAAAGTTTTATATACGTGAATTTGAATAAAACTGGAAAAAACGACACAAGCAAAACAATACACAACAGGATATGCAATTCCTCATACTATGCGGGCTACGAAAATTCTATCACCATTCATTTCTCCATCGATCCTTTCACACACACACACACACATTCACGTTCAGACACACACCAAACGTACAATCTTACAATACTAATTCTTAAATTTTCGCATTACCGTAATATGTTACTAACGAGGGTTAACTAGAACGTAGTTCAGTTGTATCTCGACACGGACCGATCGATTAAGGTTAGATTCAGACGAGCGACTTTTTCATGTACAATCGTACGTCTTTTCTTGTTTTTTCAATTTAAAACAAAGAAAACAGATGTACAATCATACGAGGTGTCGCTCATCTCTACCGAGCCTAAGTTTGGAAGATTCAACCCCGACGACAGCTCAGGAAATTAAATTAAAGAACGCGGCGCCTCGAGCGTGCCACACGGAATTGTTGGTGCACATACAACGAAGTGGACTTTAACAAAAGAACAATTCAAGAAAGGTGTCGGTCTTTAAGTCAAATAAAAACTATGGACCACTCGGAGGCTGTCAGAGAAATTCAGTTCTTGCCAGACAATTGCAATGATTCTACAAACACCTCAAGTTTAAAGACATTACAGAAAGATAGAGTTGTTTATTAAAGTCTCTTACTATTTTCCAACTTAATTTCCAACAAGAATATTCTGTTGATCTAACATTAACCCTTACAAGTGGTGTAGCTTTTATTCTACAACCGCAACAACCCTTACCTCGCGTATAACGAGTGTCCAATAAATCACTGACTGGACAATAAATCATCCGTGTCTTAAACGTGGGGATGGTCGACGAGGTATCTGGATGAAGTTAGCCGAGAAAAGACAAACCATCGTCTTCTAAACGAGCAGAGTGCAGAGATCCAAGGATTAACCTGACCTCCCCCGTCTTCGGACACCGTTCCACCCCTAGCCCCTCCCGATAACCTCATCCACCGTACTAATATTGGCGCAGCAAACTGTTTGGCTCGCAAGAGGGGAAGCTGGATACCGTCCGTTATATCTTGTTCCTCCCGCAGGACCTGCATATCCTTCGCGAGATTCGCGCAACCACTCCCTCCCCCCCTCCAACTTTCTTGGTCCCGTTGATGTCTTCTGCCCGAGAACTTGGTTGACTCGCACCACTAGCGTGTGCCGCCTCCTCCCGCCTCCTTCCGCCTCCTTTTGCCTCCTCCCGACGCTCTTAAGTTCCGCAAAGTGAAATTTACAGCGTGCTCGATGGCTTGTTCCGCGCCCGTTGCTCGCCAGGGAATCTTGCTTACCGTTCTGCCGGTTCCCTCGGGTCAGCTCGAACTGCCCGGGGAAGCTCGAGCTGCGAAACGTGACTGGTGACGGGAACAATCTTTCGAGAGATTCCTGTTTGGCGCGACGCTGCTTCGGGATCGAGGGGAAACGTTTCTGGGTGCTTGATGTAATCGTCTGAAATTTTGGAATGGACGCTGATCTGTTAATTCTTCGACATTGGCGCTTGAAAGTGTAACGCGAATAATAATAAGCGTGATTGATTGGTGTTATCCGTTTTAAAGCAGCGTAGAGGGTAGGTTCTTAAGAATAATATTGTTATTAGGATTGAACGAAAAATTTACAGTACACAGTAATTTAATTCTGTCATGCGACTCTATGTTTAATTATTAATTCTTTTTACGACTCCACAACTCGATTTTTTGTTCAATACTCGAAAGATGAGCACTTGAGAAAACGTCGCGACTGAGAAATTTTGGGTGAGTGTGATGGAGGGTTTAGAATTATAAAAAAAAAGAGTTTGACTGTGAAGGCAGAAATAGTGTGATTCTGAAGGAAGTTAGAACGTAGTAGTTGCTAAGTTGAAAAGTTGTTTAAGTCGTTACTATTAAACTATTTTAAGTATATTATTATATTCTAATCACTTCACTTTATTTTATTTACCCCTGAGCACTGTCATCTCACTCTACTAAATAATAAAAATAGAATTCCCTATATACAGTATAAAATTAAAAGATTATAATAAAGGATATTATTCCATGCTCGATTCACCCGGTCACTGTGTTTCGAAATCTTCCCCTTTGTCCGAATTCCTCGATGCCCTCTCAATTCGAATTCAATAGATAATACTCGATCGATTTCCACCTTACTTCAAGAATCATTCGGCGAGCATTCCAACAGCCGTTTCGCTGTCAAGCCAGAACTTTCCGATAAATGGTGAACGATCAGGGACGCGAAGTGAATTGACGAAAATAAAGAGTACAAGAGGCAACATCGGTCGATTGGTTATTACACAACAGGGATACCCCTTTCCCTTTCTTTCCTTCTTCCTCGTTCTGTTCCCGTTTCCAGCCCTCCTGATAGTTACGAAGACAAGTTCCTTTTAGAAGGGAAGAAGAAGGTGAAGTTCGGAAATTTATCGGCACGGGTATAAATAAAATTGTTATAAGGGCAGAATTTCCTCGGGGATTCCGGGGGGGGGGTGGGTGGAGGGGACGGAGCTTCGTTCACCGGCTTCGAGATAATAGACGCCGATATAACGAAAGCAATTTTATTAAGACGTCGAACCGTACGATTCGATTTACGACGCAACTCGAACTCGTTTTCGCCCCACGGTTTATGCCGTGGTGACCACGAAAATTGATTTAAGAAGATTTTCGAGCAGCGCACAATAGAGCCGAGAATTTATGTCCGATTTCGTATCGAAATTAGACTTTCTATGGTCGCGAAAATTTGACGAGTTATCGGTGAAATTAGCATTCCTCGTAAATCAACGAAGGCGAAGGTACTTGATACTTTAATGGTGCTGTGATAAGGTTGAATGGTGATCATATATTATGGGGTGCAAGAAAGAATGTTTATATTTCCGTCTGGATAAATGTGGTGAGTGAGTATTGATGAACGTGTAAGTAAAATGTGGAATGAGTGTAACGAAGTATAATCTATGTGATTTGGATATGCACGATGTTGACCCTAGATTCATAAACATTTGCGAAAAACATAAACGCTTGTAACTGTTAAAACAAAGGGATGTAGAAAGGTGAACTTCGATTGCTCGGGATAAGTATTGTGTTCATTTTCATTCAGGAAAGTTAATGATCAATAAACAAACTTTCAGATTTAAAATGTGTTTTATTGCGCTTTGTATTCTAATAAAATGAAAATCATTAATATAATATGTTCGTTTGGGAGACGAATGTTTATGAATCTAGGGTTAATAGAGTGAACAATGATAAAAATGACAGTGTGAGATAACAGCAATCTTGGTAACGAGTAATATTGAGAGAGAGAGAGAAAGAAAGTGAGAGTGTGTCCCAGAATATTTTTCAGTGTGTTTAATATTTTTATGTTATATTTCAACGTGTTTTTAATGTTAATAGTTGTATAAATAAATTGTTCTTACGCATTTACTCAGACATGATACTTTAATGGTGCTGTCATAATTTTATTTCAAACATATGGAATGTTTATTTATTTGTATTTAATCACTTTGGGCTATAATTTTTATAATTTCACTTTTATTGTGTATCAATATTGAACAATTGAATGATTTCACTTTTATTGTGTATCAATATTGAACAATTGAATGATTTCACTTTTGTTGTGTATCAATATTGAACAATTGAATGATTTCACTTTTATTGTGTATCAATATTGAACAATTGAACAATTTCATTTTTATTGTGTATCAATATTGAACAATTGAATGATTTCCCTTCACCATCATTAGTTAAACGTTTGTTTGTTTAATTATTTAATGTATTAAATTATCATGTTACAATCTCTATTAATTTTGCCAACTTTAGGTAATACTCAGGCAAAGTACATGTATCATTGTTTAGAATTTAATTATTCGAATAAACAAAATTTTTTGTTGGCAACACAAAATTGAGAAACTACGTTAAAAGCATTCTGCCAATAACATTGATATGTCTGGAAACATTGGCAATGACGAAAAACAGACAAAAGACATGAGAAAGCTATTAACTGTTCAACGTTGATCAGTATCCTATTCACGTATGAAATACA
Organism: Tetrapedia diversipes; assembly: GCA_033822845.1. Lineage (NCBI taxonomy): Eukaryota > Metazoa > Arthropoda > Insecta > Hymenoptera > Apidae > Tetrapedia > Tetrapedia diversipes. Next base: position 87,884 of record JAOPTO010002165.1, read on the forward strand.
CGAGAAATATGAACAAAATGTGCTGAAACTATGCGCAATAAGAATTACACGTTTTTGCAATTCTCTAACGGTGAAATATGATTGCAAGATTATTTGTATAGAAATACGCGTGAACGTCCGCAATCCATTAATTCGTAATCAACTTCTATATTTATGGTACGAACACGCAATACGTGTAGCAATATACAAAATTAAAAATATATTTTTAAAACCTTCCGATGATAAAACGTACACGCATGCTTTCGGAAAAATTTCACCTATTTAGCTCTTTTTATACAAAATTTGCTCTTGCTCAAATTTTTAATCCATAAAATATTAAAAAGGAGATGAGTAAGGAATACTAAAACCTGGTGACAGTGAAATATAAGTTTCTATTCTGTAAAATTTTATGCACCTTTTAATTTCATACCTAATTCTACTATTTATTTCTACATCTAATTTCTGCACAGATAATTCTATTTTCTATTTATAAGCATACTTTCTCTACCTACACATCCTACTATTCACTTGTAAATCTAATACACCCAATCGAACACAAAATTTTATCTTTCATTTCTGTATACAATTTCTACACTCTGTTTATTTTCTTGTGTAAAATTACCCCAAGTGATGGTGAAGCTTAAGTTCCCATTTAATAAAATGTTCTTGTGTAAAATTACCCCAAGTGATGGTGAAGCTTAAGTTCCCATTTAATAAAATGTTCTACTTTCCATATATTATACGTTTTTATATATCTCTTAATTCCATACCCAATTCTATTATTTATATCTACTTCTGATTTCTGCATAGATAATTCTATTTTCAACTCATAAACATATTTTCCCTACCTACACATCCTACTATTCACTTGTAAACCTAATACGCACACACAAACACACACAAAATTCTATCTTCCATTTCTGTATACAATTTTTACACACTGTTTATATTCCCGTGTAAAATTGCCCCATGGAGTTCCTCCACAAAAGTGTGCATTTACACGAACCTCTTTTGGTCCGTATGCAAACGACGAAACTTGCAGGGATTCCTGCGAATCTTACTTTGTTCTCGACTCTTTGTTCTGGGCCGGGTTCCTCGTCGCCGTCCTTTGAAAGGAGTCGAAATTCCTTCGTTAGCGCCGGGGTTCGGTTCACAAATAATCCCGAAATAATTAACGGGAACGAGAATTCGATGAACGGGGAGATGGAGGCTTTGATCGAACGAGCTTACGTGGTGCGTAGGGTATGCGCCTTGTACAGGGTCGGTAAAAAGGGCCCGATAAAGGCGCGTGTAGAGGGAGGGTTCGATCTGCCAGTATGGAAACTGATATTCTATAAAGCGTCCTGTGCCGCGGTACACTCTTTCAGCCCTTTGGGAAACGCATGTGTAACGCACGATGACAAAGAAAGAGGATTACGTTGAACGGGGAAAGGGATGAAACGAAACGAATACAATAGAATTTCGTAGTTATACGCGCTAATAGGGAGACAAAGGTGTTCGAATAAAAAAATGTTCGGATGATAAAAGGTCAAGTGTTTGGGGTTCAATTTTACATGCAATACTTAAGATAAAATAAAGCTAGATAAATATTTGTTAGTATATAAATTTACATATTGAGTGTACAATGAAGAGAGATCGATATTATTCCACTCTGCACATATCTTTCAGTCAAAATTTGTATATCTACAAATAATTCTTTGATTAGAAAACCCTCATCATGGAAATTCAGCTGAATGGTGGAACGATTAAACAGAAAGTTCAGTAGGCTCGCAAACAGTTGGAGAAGCCAGTATCATATAGTAAAGTAAAAAAAAGGCATTTGCAAAATCTTCCAAAAAATAGTAAGATTATATTGGCCATAGAAAATGACTTCCACTCACGTACATCTTTCAATCAAAATTTATATACCTGCAAGCAATTCTTTGATTTAAAAGCCCAAATCAGGGAAATTCAGCTGAATGGTGAAACGATTGAACAGAAAGTTCAGTGAGCTTGCGAACACTTGGAGAGGCCAGTATCATATAGTAAAGTAAAAAAAAGGCATTTGCAAAATCTTCCAAAAAATAGTAAGATTATATTGGCCATAGAAAATGACTTCCACTCACGTACATCTTTCAATCAAAATTTATATACCTGCAAGCAATTCTTTGATTTAAAAGCCCAAATCAGGGAAATTCAGCTGAATGGTGAAACGATTGAACAGAAAGTTCAGTGAGCTTGCGAACACTTGGAGAGGCCAGTATCATATAGTAAAGTAAAAAAAAGGCATTTGCAAAATCTTCCAAAAAATAGTAAGATTATATTGGCCATAGAAAATGTCTTCTACTCACGTACATTTTTCAATCAAAATTTATATACCTGCAAACAATTCTTTGATTTAAAAGCCCAAATCAGGGAAATTCAGCTGAATGGTGGAAAGATTGAACAGAAAGTTCAGTGAGCTTGCGAACACATGGAGAAGTATCATATAGTAGAGTAAAAAAAGGCATTTGCAAAATCTTCCAAAAAATAACAAGATTAATTGCATTAAACGCAAAGGTGTCAAAAGACACCTTTTGATCAAAATAGGTATACAGAAAATTGTGGTAGAAATAGTGTTAAAAATATTTTTCATCCCTACTTGGAGGGTCGTTCTTGTCCCTTCGACATGAACGCCGAAGCGGATAAAAATAAATATCCCTCAAACATTTTATATTTCATACGTCAGTCCGCTATTGAGCGAATATTTTAAAGCTTTTTAAACGTTCTTTCATTCCTTTTTCTTATTTCGACGCAAGCTATAGCGCATCCACCCTTGTTAGACAGACTTCATACCCTTCTCCGTCCTTTGCATCTATTTCCCTGGCCTGTTATTGCTTCTCGTACCGCGCCTAGGACGGTGTTTGTTATTTGCTTATCTTCGCGTCACCACTCGCTCCCATTCTCCCGCTGTTTCACGGTTTTTACGTATCACGGGGAATGAAAGAAATCGTGACGTTCTGGACCTGCTTTTGAAACGCTTGTTAGCAGAATAATGGGACAGATATTGGAATTTTAAACGTCGACCGAGGATTTCGCGAACGCTTAAAACGCTTGTATGCAGATTCAGATTTCATATCGCTTCTGACGTTACTTAACGATGTCAAGCATCACGATAAAAGTGAAATATATTCATACGAACGAGACTACAGAATATTATGAGAAATATTAATTAGCTGAAGTTCAGTATTTCCTTGTGTAATTAAAGAAGTTTAATGAAGGTCTGAAAATAATAGTGGCTGTACTTAAATTAATTTGTAAAATTTGGTAGATGATCTAATTTACATCTATCTTTATACGATAAGTGAAAGAAATATAGATATATAAAAATGTATGGATAACTCCTAACTCACAAAAGCTTATAAAGATTTTATAGGCAGTTTTGAAGAAAATTTTTTCCCTACACAATATAGGAATCGTGCGATCTTCATTACATAGTTTTACAATTAATCACTATAAACTGTGAACAAATAATTTCAGATTTAAAGCTTTCAAAATAAAAGATTATTCACATACAAATATGAATTAAGAAAAACTAAATGCGTTGGTATTATTAAACACAGTAAACGACGTTTTAAATTTTATCGATTTCCATTATTTAATGAATAAATTTACCGAACTGAAATTTAAGCGAAAAATGTTTCAAATAAATTTTTAAATATAAGAAATATTTATAAAAGCTAATAAATTTTAACATAAATAGTAATCAAACCTAACATTTTAATAATTCACCACTCCGCTCTCTTTACCCTTTTCCTTCTTCACACCAAAAATATCACAGTTTACATCGCTAAAAACTCAAATCCGCCTCTGTTTCACAGTATTATCCTACAAAGTTACGTTGCTATGCACGTGTTTCCGTTAGGGCAACAAAACGTGCGTACATCTATTAATCAACGCGAACACGAGTTAACGGTCAGTGAGCGGTCAGCAACTTCCGTTCGCGAGAACACGAGGATACTCGCGATCGGTGGGCAGAGTGTCGAAAAAAGGAAGCAAAACGGGGGGAGTGCAGAAGCGGAACGGGGTAGTTGCAACGTATTCCGATCAGACGTTCTAAATGGACCGACGGAGTATGCATTGCTTTCAGCTGCAGACGCACGCTCGCACACTTGTGCATCGTTGGCGACATTATATTCAGTATCTGGGTAAATACACGCGGGCACGCCTTGCTCAATGCACCGACTCGTCGATGCACCGCGTTGGGAGTTATTATGTATGTGACTCGTCTAAACGCACACCAGCGCGCTCGGTCGCGTGTGTACGCGCGTGACCCACATTCAAAATTCGGGAATGCTCGTAATGCACCACCGTGCATCCACCTGTACAACCCCTGAGACGGGCTTCCAAGTGTGCGCAAGGGAAGGTTAGACAGGGTTGCATTGTGTAACGTTGAGGCTACGCGAAATTCGAATATAGTGAAAGCTTCGTTATGTGGACTGTGATAGAGTGACGAATGCGTTTGGGTAGGAAAAGATTCTTGGGGGCAGAATTATCACCTTTTTTCAATACTAAGTATTGTTTAATTAAGTGGATATCAATGAGAATCACAGTTTTCGATATTTGCATGGTCTTATAGGAAATCTTATTTTTATTTAGTGAGAGATGGTAGTAGGCCACGCGAAATTCAAATATAGTGGAAGCACAGTTTTTGATGTTTGCTTGGTCTTATAGGAAATCTTATTTTTATTTAATGAGGGATGGTAGTAGGCCACGCAAAATTTGAGTACAGTGGAAGCTTCGTTATGTGGACTGTGATAGGGTGACGAATGCGTTCGGGTAGGAAGAGATTTTTGACGGTAAAACGATCACTTTCTCTCAATGCTAAATATTATTTAGTTATTTAGATATTAACGAGAATCACAGTTTTTTATATTTGCTTGGTCTTATAGGAAATCTTACTTTCATTTAGTGAGAGATGGTAGTAGGATTCAGGTATAATTGAAACAAAGTGAAGTTCTTAGAAATAATATATATTTAAAATAGTTCAATAGTAACAACTTTAATAGTACATAGCTTAATAATATAAACTCTAAAAGTTATTCTAAATAAGAGATTGGAAAAATTGACAGACGCTATAGACAGATAATATATATGAAAATTTCTTGTTTTTATTTAGTAGATTGAAAGTAGGAGTCAAGTGTACGTACAAAAAAGTGAAGTCCTTAGATAGCATATAATATATTAAAAATAGTTTATTAATATAAATAACTTTGATAGTATATAAACAACTTCAACATTCTTGCTCCTTTCACAATCACACCCTTTCTGCCTCTTTCCTTCCTTTCTTTAATTGTCAACCTTTCTCACTCGATGCATTCGGTCACGTTCACTCAAAATTCCTCAGTCGCTCAGTTTTCTCAAATGCTCATCTTTAGCGCCTTAGAAACACTCGAGTCCAAATATTCTACGTTCATACCACTATCGCTCTACTCAAGCACTCTTCACATTTTCCTAGAATCATATCAACTCAATTCCTACAATCCTACAGTCTTTCAAGATAAAGAGCCACCGTTAGATAACATTTTGCTCGAATCATTTCTGTACACGTAGAGGAATCTTCGTTTGTGTGAATCAACACGAAGATGAAATAAGGAAGAAAAAGGGTCTTTTAATGAAGTTTCTTGGTTATTATTTATTTACTTTAAATTGTCAATTGTAAGCGTTTCAGTTCTAACAATTTCACGGTACTCTATAAACGTGAATTTCATACCGAACCATTATGAACAGATTTCGTCCTGGTGTTCCGATAGGAAATGTTGTGCTGTTCGAGTAATGAAGGAACGTTTGGATAATAGAACGTTTGTATAACAGGTGCACGGATAAAGGAAGTTCTACTGTGTGCATTCGATCCGAAATTTGACGTAGGTACGCGTTGGGAAGCAACGTTGCTTAACAAAACCTAACATTCATGAGCTAGCGAACGAATTTACTTTATATTACTGTTGTGTAAGGTGAATAGGTACTGTATGAAATTATTGTTGCACATACATGAAGATATTAGACAACGTAAGTTAATATATTATTATTAGAACCTTACTAATTTCAATAAGATCCGTTTTACTTCATGTGAGTATGATAATTTGAATATTCAATATTCTAACCCTTTGCACTCGAGAGGTGACCGTTAGTCGTTTAATGATACTAACTTCAAAAATTTTCAAATTCGAAATATTTACTATGATTCACGCATATTAAACATCATTTAGTTTAGTTAAGTCGTATATTAAAATTTACATACATGACTATTTAACGTCCGGGTCTGAACTAAAGTCTGAAAATTTGCGAAACTATCATATGCTAGGATTACGATGTCCCATGAGAGGGGACAGCCGAGTGCAAAGGGTTAATACGATCTAGCTGTTCTAATATTTCTGCGTATCCATTTAGCAAATTTATCACAGATCTCATTCTCATTGCTTGAAATAAATTAATATCTAACAATAAGAGAGCAATTTTTCAACTAGTCTTAAATAAAAATAGTAAATTTGTGTTTTGTTCTTCTAAACTACATTTATTTAAAACAGTACAACAAACTCAGTTATATTCATCATCATACTTAATGAATATAATATTCTGTTCTCCTGAAGCACTTAATTAATTGCTAATACCTTATAGAAAATCGTGTAGTCTGTTACACGATAATAATTAAATCTTTAAAGGTTCGCGGAGAAGGACGACGGGAAAGAATTGCGAAACTTCATTTCCGTGGGACGTTAAGAAATGTCAGTTGAAACAATCGAGCTAATTAAGAGGACAGTATTGTGTACCCAAGGAGCATTTTATTTCCGCGGTAAAGAGAAAGCTACGTCAAGAACAAGAGAATCGTTTCCATTCTGGAAAAAAGTTAATAAAGGTATTTGAATTAGAGCTTCCATTTTTAATTTTCTCTCTCTCCCTTTCTCTCTCTCACACACACACACACACACACACGCAAATTGATTGATGCTTCGTGAACTGGAATCATGGTTACGGTCTAACCGAACCTTTATCCTCTACATGCATTTCTAAGCTTCTGCTCCTAATGACTCGCTTTTAATAGCGATTGATCAACACTAAACGCAATACAGGAGATGTGTAATTAGTGGCCGTCGGTTCCATTTAGCCGCATTGTTCTGTGTAGCAAACCCGCAGGTTATTACCGACCAAATGGATAGCCATTGTAGTACGAAAACTCTGTCAAACTGACAAACACTTCGTCTACTGTTTCATCGTTGAAAGAATTATGCAAATCGAATATTTATATCGAATCTAAATCTTCAAACTTTTCGCCAAGGCTGTATTAACAACTAGTCTAAATTTCAGATGGAAACTTTACAAGTCGAAGAATAAAAATAATTGAAGATTTTTTATTTTTAACAAAATATTAAGGTGTTTGAAGAAAATTTTTGAAAAACGTATTACTTAGGCGCTGGCATTTATTTATTTACTAGGTTTACGGGACCCGTCAAATTGACGGGTTTCGAGCTCCATGAGCAAAATTTTCCAAAACAATTACTATTATTGTAGAAAAAAGGTTCTCAAGATTATTTATTATTATTAACACTATTCCTACCACAACCGATCAAACGACCGTTTTTAAAATTTCGATTAGAATTTCATAGATACAACGTAATTGAATCGCCTTTTAACTTTAGACTTTTTCTCAAATATACTTATAATACATTTTTCAATATTGACTTCTTTTTTCATTGTTTACTTTTTGAGAAAAGTTTATAGTCTATCTTACGTGGGAATGTCGGGGCATGAATAGGTATACGTGAAGTGTCGGTAGGAATAGTGTTAATAATTACTAATTAAATGTTATTTTGATATTTTTAGGATATTTGTTCGGGAGCACCTAGTACCCCAACTCTGATTCTAAAAAAAAATTTTCAAAAACCTTCTCGGGGATATACCTAATAATTTCCCAAATTTTCACGTCGATTGGATGTATGGTTTTCGAATCTATCGAGTACAGATAGACGGACAGACACACATTCATTTTTATATATATAGATTTATTTATTCGTTCAGGAGTATAAAGGGTAATGAAAAAGAAAGAAAAATAGGAAGTATAAGTTGTTGAAAGAACGCAGAAGTGACAATTTAAAACTGTTCACAGCTAAAAAGAGTGCAAACGATTCTTGATAGAAGTACACACACTACTAATATATTCACTGTTTTCTAACAAAATTCTCGAGGGACTGTATAAAAGAATATTATAAAAAAATTCGACTTTCATTGCAAAGTTATGAATTTGTTTATACATCAGCACAAGGGAAAATGAGAAATTTTAATTTATTTTGCTTGCATTCGAAACATCGACCGTTCCATTTAACGGATGATTAATTTTGTTATTACACAGAATCAATGGGAAAATTGTATTCCGATAAATCTGAAAATCATTTCGCCCGACCTTTTAAACCCTTTCACAGTATGTGCTGCATCGCTGAAAAGGCGAATCTTCGCGCCTTTCAATGTTTTCAAAGGGTATAATCGATGTAATTACCAGGTTGTTGGGCAACGTGCAAGCTGCACACGCAATACTTCGTTAACCGTTACCTGTGCTTTTCCATCGCGGTTTTTATAATTAAATACATCAAAATAAGTCGCAGAAAACTGTGTTCATTCCATTTCATAAACATGAAAATAATTGCTGCTAACAGAAAAAGATTGTGAGTTGTTTTATACTCCTGCTTACCTTCCTTACTAGTAGTAATATAGATAATATTTCATACATAAATTAAATTGTTCAGTTAAGTGTGTGACGTAGACTTGGTTTATGTGAAACACCAAATATACATTTCAGAAAATGTATTTATTATTTTAATAACCAATTTTTTTATTAATAAATTACTTCTTAAAAGCAAGCGTTACGTTTAAGTGATATAACCCTATTATTTGACCGGTGCTTACGCAGCGATATTCAATTAGTCATTTATTAATTAATATTTAATACAACCACTTCACTCTTTCAGAATTACGTTAATCCATCTTGGTATAATACTTACTGTCGTTTCACAATGATTTTTTACCACCTTTAGACATTTTATTTGAACATTTACCACAAATGTTACAATCTCAAAATAATGTTTTCAATATCTCTCAGAAATATTAAACAGGCTTAAGGTCGATTAATATCGTGGCAGCATAACATATCGGGTAATATAGAATTTCAGAAGAGTTTCAGTGGAATTTGAACACGCATATTTGGACAAATATGTGAGTCACCGTATAACGTCCTCGCTAACGAAACGGTTAACTTTGGGTCCATTGTAACCCCGTCATAAATACTTTTGTTCCGTGTGTCTCATGATTTTCACCTGTTTATGTTGATATTCATGTAATTGATCACACGTAAATATCATATTTATGCTGTTGGATTTCCACCTGGTCAGGGACAGTATTTTTACGTTTCAAGGAGAAACAAGTGAATGAAAACCTTATGTCTTTCTTACTTCTTGTTCTCTGAGATCTCAAAACCGAAGTGAAGCTCATACCACACAGCAATCATTCAGGCACACTCATTCTTGCTAACATACTTTCATACACCGCATTCATACCAACCATTCGCACTAATTGTTCCCAACATATACATATAATTGAACTTTCAAAAAATTTGCACACGATTACTTTTTACATTCGATTGCCGAAATTGGATTAATCGCCGTTGAAAACGTTTACGCGGAGAAATATAACCGTTCGAGGTGATCGAACGAGATAAAAAGTAACCAAAGTCACGGTTAAGTGAAACGTCAATACGTTCAACCAGTGAAACATCCGTATCGTTTGACCGACACTCGCCCGGTCTCGGTCCCCGTTTCGTCGTTGAAGCGATTCTCGTTTCGCGACGGGCAACATCAGTCGCAAACAAGCCGTAACTACGTACGTGGCTGCCTAGCCGATTGGGCAATTGGTACACTGAAAACTAAGTTAGAGTTGAAGGGTCTCGAAACGGAGTTACCTTTACAGGCCAGGCCGCGGTCGGTGTCAGCCCTCGCAATCCGTTCCCTCTGACGTCTTACTGTAACGTAACCGTTTCCGGCTCCTTTGAAGCGTTCGAGTTAATTTTTCGTCGTTAACCCTGCCAGAAATATCGTTGTTAAAAGCTTTCAGAGCTTTTTTCGCCTTTTCCCCCGTTCGAAGGATTTCGTTGTTTTTAATTCGAGGTACTCTTTCCTGCTGCTCTTCAAAACGGCTTTCTTTGGAGAGCGTTTCGACGAATTTAATTTGAGGTACAATTGGAACGATGCGAAGAAAGATATTGTTGCTGTATAAATGTAATTTATCAGGGAAATAAAAATATTTGTTGAATTTTTAGAATTTTAATCCGTATGATGTAGGATTTCTAGCAAGTTGATTTCAGATGGACTATTTAACTAATCAGTATCAACATTCAATATATTATTCGTAGGTTCTTTTTATTTAACTTTGTCTTATTAACTTTTATTAATAATTTCGGTGAATACACATCTGGGACAGTGATTGAAAAATTTAAGAACAATGAAAGGGTTTTGTCGGGAGATAAAGACCAATTTGAGTCCAGATTGTAATTATCACTTAAACTTAAACGTTACAGTTTTCAAAAAAGCAGGCTACCCATCTTCTCCTAATAAACCATTAAAATTCACCTCTATCGTCGAACAACCCAGCTTTAATCTGTCATGATCTGTCACAAACGCCTCTCAATGACAGGCCAATAAAGGGTTAACCTAAAAACGACTTTGAGAATGCTGTTATCATAACAACTATCTCATCTTCGAACTTAATTCTGCGCATTATAAATACCGGAAACGGATAGTAATGAGAACGACTTCCAGGCGAGCAGACCTCATATTTTTGATTAGATAGATATTCTTATAATTAGAAAGTACGATTTCATAAATGAAACCCAAACCCATGCCACTTGATGGTTAGCATCCTGAAAGCACGTAGCCATTTAGCATCAAGAAATGTATCGTTTGCAGTATGAACTGGAAGGTCTAGGAAGGACAAGTAACCCAACGTTACGTCGCCTAAAAAACAGGATTTTTGTCCCAAAAGGTATAACCGCGGAACGGGAAAAGGCTAATGTTGCCTTCTGGAAAGAGGACTTCGATTGACCGCACTTCACTTATCACATAATCCTCTAACGGATCAGTCCTTTCTCCAAAGTAACTGTTTCCAACAATCCCCTAACGAGCAGCTCCATGAAACCGGTAGGGGTGAGATGATCGGCGAACGACGAGCGGCATCCGCGAGGCATCCCCGGCACGAGGGCGGCCGAGAGGCATCGGTATTCATCCTTCGGCACGTATTCGCCAAGGTGGATTGACCTCCCGAGAAAAATCACGGCTCTCGTCCGTGACTATATTCCAACCGGTCCCACTCCGCCTCCACTCGAGTCTCGTCCGCCTCTCCGTCCCACCGTTGGCGATTCAATTTTCTTAGGGGTAGCACGCGCGCCACCAGAGCCTTCTGAATAAGATATACGGTTAGCCGGGTCGGATCGAAGAAGCCGGAAGCGGCACCGAAAGGGTTGGCTGGAGGAGCCCTTCTCGTCGTATCGTCGTCCTTACCGTCCGGTAATACTCTCCGCGCGGAATTGGTCGCGAGGCACGAAGCCAGAAGCGTGCAATTTACCGCTTAGTCGGCCGTTTTAAATCCTTCTGCCGGACGACCGTTCGCCGCCCTCTTCCCTTTCGTCAGCCATTTCTCACCTCACCTACCACCCCCCCCCCCTACCCGACGATTCTTTTAACCGTTCGGCCGCGAACGACCGCTCGAGCGACGAATCGCGAGGCCTTCCGCTTCCGGATTCGCCCTCCTGCTCGATTAATATTCCCGGCTGCCACGAGACGGTTCGAGACGCGTCGAGGAGGGTGGCAGCTACCTTTTTGCGGCGGCGACGCTACGAGCCGGATGAAATCCTGGCCTCCGTGCTAATCGGCGTCGTTGGAAGCCGGCAATGGATTCAAGGGTCGCGGCGAGACATCGTCCTGACCCCGCTATGAATATTAAGTCCGTGATTTTCGGGAAGACGGTCCCGCCGGTGTCACGTGAACGCGGTTCTTCGGGCGGAAGGGTTGAATCGGATAGTTTGACGGTTGAGGGTTTCGCTGGGAGAGGAATTCAACGTTTTGGATCTTAGGATGTTTTATTCGTTTTTTGGGGGATTGAGAAGATGTGTGCGTTTAATGGGACACGTAATGGAGCGCGGATTTTTATGTTGTTGGGAAAAGTTTAGGAATGGCGAAGGAAACGAAATGTGGATAATATACAGAGGTATAGAAACAAAATGTTTAAAGCGAGATACGTATTACAATATTTTGTGGATTTAAGGTTGAAAATAAGCAGTTTACACGTATTTAGAAAAATAGTGATTTAATTACGAAATTGAATACAAGTGAAAAACGGTTATATTATGAAATTGAATGCGTTCTGCTTGGGATCTGGAAGAAAACTGGAGAGCTAAAGAAAAAAGGACGGTTAGTCCGTTGCAACCCTCAAAACTGTTTATGTTAGCCCCTCCAACGCCATGGGGTTCCAAACGTCACGGACGCGACACGACAATGCATATCATTGTTCTTCAACACAATATTTAATATTTAGAATAATAAGAGTAACACAGAACTGTGTCTTAGTTCCATTTATTTAATTAAGTTTATAGAAGCATAATTTCACATAAGAATTGTCTGTCTACAAACTTTTATTTCTAACTGTAAAGCAATGAAAATAAAGTACTTTATTCGTTAAGATGAATCACTAATTCTTTCATTTATAAATTTCGTTTGATACACTTTTATGTTTATTTCTTATTTCTTAGCTCGTTCGCTCTAATCCCTAGAAAGTTCATTAATTCATGAATAATCAATGTTAGGTTAATGCAATATTTCATTAGCAGTTTTCTGCAGTTTACTTGCATAATAAGTTATGAAAGATTATTGAATAAATTCTTCAAGTTCTCTTTCATAATCTCAATGTTAAAGACCAAAATAGTATGTATATCGACCAAGAAAAAAAGAATTGCGAATGGAATATTGCATTAATGCAACATTCGTCCTTAATGAACAAATTATGGATAAAGATCTTTTAACAAGGATATTTCTTAATCTTTGTTTTCACAGTTAGAGTTCCCTTATTTTTCGGGAACTCCAACTGTTAATTGGTACAGACATAAATAATAAGATCTGTGAAATATAACGAATAGAAACATACGGTCGTTTGGAACAAAAGAATTTCGCGTTTATTGGTAGAGCGCCGGGCAACAAATCATTTATTAACATTATAGCGCAATTAACGATTATCTGAATAATAACATTTTGATAAACGACGACACGGGAGACCCCGATACGCAACTGCATTAAACCAGCGAAAATTTATGCGCAACGATGGCGATTGATAAAGGGCGCGACGCGATCGTAAATTAGCATTAAAATTTTGCTTTATCAGGATTTCGAGATTATGCAGTTTCCGACGGAAACTTCTATTCCAACCGACTAATCCATCCTCCTAAGTTGAAATGTCCTATTCTGGTATTTCGAAGCACCCCAGAAAATTTGTAATTCTTCATTTTAAATGAGTAATATAAAAAGTAACCAGAAAAGTAGTTGAAACAAGTGAATTATACTGTTTCTAGGCCATTATGAAGTCCTTTGCACTTTCAAATTCTACTTAAAATTTAAAAACACGTGCAATACTTCCAGTACTATATTTTATCTTTAATTTTAACACACGTGTTAGCGGAGAATCGTTCAAAGCATCTGTGGGACGAGCCGATTCATAAAATGCCATGCATCAAGCATTTTCTAGACTGCTGTCAACGAAGGAAAATTTGAATAAAGGCGGCAAAGTTCAGCCAGGGGTAGTAATTAAGAAACGATTAATGTTATAAAAAAGGAACAGAAATAAATGTAACGTTGAAGGTGTCGGACGTGGCGTTTTATTCCTCCAGTTTTATCTTTAATTTCAATACACGTGTTAGCGCAGAATCGTTCAAGGCATCTGTGAGACAAGCCGGCTCACAGAATGCCATGCATCAAGTATTTTCTAGACTGCTGTCAACGAAGGAAAATTTGAATAAAGGCGGCAAAGTTCAGCCAGGGGTGGTAACGAAGAGACGGTTGATTTTATAAAAAAAAAAAGGAACAGAAATAAATGTAACGTCGAAGGGGTCAGACGTATTGTCTTATTTTTCAGTTTTATTTTAATTTTAACACGCGCAACACTTCGATCGGGAATATTTAGCGCTCAAAGGGTTAAATAAGTATCCGTGGCATAAAAAAAAAAATTACGTTTTTGCACACGCTGCGATGGATCGCGCAATAAACGTCACCGTGCTACGCGTACAGAGTTCCATGGGCTGACCATCTCGGGACGTTTGCCAAACGAGCCTCACCCCTTTCAGTTTCGCCGATCGTTTCGCTCGTTTACCGTAGTCCAGCCAGTTCTCCCTTGGCACCCGCATCCGTTCCCCTCTGTCTGACTATCGTTAGCATCGTCGCATCGACGGCACGTTCCTCTCACACCCTTAAACTCGGCCGCCTTCGAAGTCTTAGCTTCGTCGCTCGAACAACGGAGACCGCTGACAAGACAGAGGCGTCGCGTCGGTTCCTCTACTTCCGGCGTTGTCGCCTCTCATCGCGCCTCCCCCGGTTCCCCGTGAAGTTCGCGACATCCGGTCCGTGAGGGAACTCGAACAGCGCAACCCGTCGAGTCGCAAACGTGTCGCGCTGGTTCGAAGCTCGAGCGAAGCCACCGGATTCGACGCCCGGAAGCGCTCTGCTTCGAACTTCCGTTCAGCCATGGATCGGGTCGGGGTTTATCTTGATTCCGTTGCGTTGCGTTTGACTTTGCACTCCGTGTTTCGGATTCCGTTTCATTGGAAAACTTTTTCTTCTCGACAACTATAAATTCGTTTCGAATAAAGCAGCAATTCTTTTGACGCGATTTTAGATGCTTTAGTGGTTTTGAAGTTAGAGATGTGAGATGATTGTATGTTGATATAGTATTTTGGAAATAACGATTAGAATATTGGGAAGCGATAAATTATTTCTAACTGCAGGTTAGAAGGAAACTTCAAGCTCCAAATTTACCAAAAGTGTACCTTCCCTTTCTCTCTCTCTGTCTCTCTTTCTCTCCCTGTCTCTCTTTCTCTCTCTGTTTCTGTTTCTCTCGTTCTATCTCCCACCCTCCCTCCTCTCTCTCTCGCTCTTACAATTTCAGACAAATTTCGTATAATGGCACTTATGTTTATTTATTAGGCTACCTTTATTACAGAAATAAAAGTTACTCGCCACTACAGTCTTTTTAATAACAGAATCTCATCGTAAATTAACAGCTGCTCCTCTATGAAGTAGACAGCGAAAATTAGAAATTTCTGACGAGTAATACAACGATAATTTTCAAATAGAAGAGACAAGTGGTAGATTGTGAAATAATTCCTTTATTATTTACGCTAAGTAAAGATGTATGGATGAAAGGACGGTGCAACGAGGTGAAGACCCAAGATAGAATCTTCAGGAGAAGTTTCAAGTACCGAGCATGCTTGTTTAAAGTGTCCTCGCCGAGTATCTCGATAAGCGCTCTGACATATTATGTCCCGGGAGAGGGTTCGAGAATCCTGGTGTACTTGAAAACGTATCTCTCGTAACAGAAACTTCGATTTATTGAGCAGGGACTTCGATTGTTACCGTTAGACTACGTTGTTATCGTGAGAATACATTTGTGGAAAATCTAAACATACAAAATAGTACGAATTGCGTGAAATATGCAAATGTACGTATATAGAGCGCGAAAGTGCACGATACAATATTTAATTATTAATTTGTGAAAGTATAAACTCCTGACACCTACTTAACAGTTTATTAGAATTTAATCGCTGATACATCTTATAAATTTAAATTGTATACAGCATATATTCTTAAGTAGTATCTTTTAACAATCTAGTTTTGTATTCCATGACGATTGCTGCCATGCTACGTATTTATAAATTTAACAATGGTGATTGTTTAAAGATTGAATATCTCCTTTTAAATACAACTCATTCTTATATTTATAATAGTATCACCCTTATCATTGTATATATCTTTATCAAATTAAATTCAATAAAATAGACAAATTAATTATTCAAATGTCAATCAGATATATTTAATATACATATAGGCAGTACTGTTCAAATTATTATGAATATAGGCGTTTACTTAAAATTATCACATATTGACACAAACACTTAACGATTTCATCTTCTTCTTTAAAAGTCGACATAGCATATCATATCTCAACTTAAAATTGATGTTATCCCTGTTAGAAATTCTCAGTGGGACATTTTTAGACCCACCTCGAAATATTGCAATAGCTGCACGCGCATACGTTTATATTTAGTCTTACTTAAAGCAGTTAATAATAAAAAAAAGTGTTATAAATATATTCGCTTGTGTCGAACATGGGTCCATTTATTCTCTGAAATTCTGTGCCTCAAAGAGTTAAATCACACGACACCCTATACATTAATTTTTACCATCCCTTGGATCAACTGGTTAGCGTAAAACCAGTAAAATCGTGTCCCAGCAAAGGTCCAAGAAAGTAACTCGAATTACAGACCGGAAGTCCATCGAGACGCGAATCCTCCGTTCGTCTCCACGGCTCGTTCTCAACGACGGCTTGTTTGTCGCAAGATGTCGACCCGGTTTGTAAACCAGCCTGCTCGAATTCGCCGAATTATTCCCGGAACCGCGAGATAATTAAGGAAGTTTCACCAGAGGACAATCCGTCTTGGTTGGCTGGTTCTTGTCCCGTCTGCGAAGGGATTGAGAGGACAGACTGGGTCCGTGGCGATCTGCGATCAACACTCTGCTCTGTCTCCCTCTCTCTCCCTCTCTCTTTCCACGTCTCTCTCAGCCAGTTCGATACGTCTTTCCGCTTGGCTGTCTTCGATCCACCAAGGGACAAACGAGACGTGGCCGCGTCAGGAACTTCTTGAGATCTGCCTCGAACAATAGTAACCCCGCCTGCTTGCCCCTGGACCTTGCAATTTCCCCTTGCAACTCTCTCGCAAAGGAGTACGAGCCCGTGAAACGGAGGATTGTGGTATTACGAGACCGGGTCTCGTACAAATCGCTCAGAAATTTGTTCGCCTGTTCTCGACGCAGTTCCGTTTCTGAAGAGTGCAGTCTGATTTTATCGATTTCGAAAGCACTCTAGCTGAAATAATCGTAGAACGTTCGTAGTACGTTTATTTTCGAATAAAATTGTTTGTAACAGTCGCATAAAAGATATAGTTTCACCTGATTCCTATACAGCTTTCGGAACAAATATAATAAGCGCTCTGAGACATTTAAATGAAAGTTTACATAAGCTATGGCAATTTATGATGGGTTCAATGAAAGTTACGGTGGCTTCAAAAAGTATTCGTACAAATGTATTATAAGGAAATTCATTTACTTCTGAAATTCTGATTTCAATGAAACTTTATGTGTGTACAGAACGTGGTGTATCCTGCATGGAGCAATTTTTTTAGCGGCAAAATATTTTTTAAAGGAGCTGATAACGAATCTTAAAGTTTCAGCGATTTTTCACGCTTCGAATACAAGCTTTTCTGTGTTATTTTTTTTATGACAGAGCGATAGAGTATTAAAAATTAAATATTTTCTATTTGAAAGGTTTTGCTTCATCAAGCATTATTACAAAGTTATCTTTATAAAATGAGAGAAAATTCAGAAACTTCAATGCTGGTTTCACCTCTTTAAAATGGCATTTAGATGAAAAGAAGAGATTAATTCATACGTATACTACTACGATCTATATACCCACAAAGTTTTATCAAATACTTCTATCAGACTCAGAATTTCAGGGTTTAATTGAATTTATTTGTGACATAGTGTACGAATACTTTTTGGAGCCACTGTATATTGTAAGAAAACAAACACCTTTATTTTTAAGAAAGATTACGTCTTATGTAAAGAACAAGGTGTTAATTAAATAAGCATAGCAACAAATAAATTTTTCTTCATAAGCTATTCATCATTTAAATCCATATTTAATTGGTATTCATCTGCTATAAATTTAAACAACGAGATAGTAATAAATTTATTGTAATACATTATGTAGGTTATAACTTTCAATACTTACATTGTTCACAAAAATTCAACTGCTCAACTTTCGAAAATTTTCGTATGCTTTTGAGGAAATAAGTTCACAACAGTACTTCATATTGTTAACGAAATAATTTGTTTACCTTTATCTCCTACTTACAATTTTTAATAAAGTGATGAAACTAAAGCTAACGTTTCCGTTTGCTGTACAAGCTGTAGGATTCGTTGTTACAGTATATTTAATGTGACCGTTCCCCAAAAATATTGTTCCATTATTAACTGTAAAACGCTCGAATTTATCGACCAATATATTTCGGCGCCAAGCAACAAATCTGTTGCAGGCGTGCTTGTTGACTTTGCGTTCACGGAATTAAATCAACACTCGATGCTGTATATTACTTGGGCACACCTTTCCGTATTCCTGCTTTAATATTTTATATTTATCTCGTAGCATCCGTTGCTGTTGAATTTGCTCAACGGAAAGAAGAGAAAAAAAAAGCAATATCGAATGCGCTGGAACGTATCGTGTTTCGTGTTTCGTTGTGCATACGAAATTGCGAAAACATATTTCGCGTATTCTACGAATTCCCTAGCGTTTAGTGGTGTTGCATTTATGAATGCACGAGTTCAGCAAAAAAAAAAAAAAAGATTTACGAAGCGTATCGCGTTAAGCTACGTTAGTAGATTAATTTTCAATGATTTAGTTTTATTTTAACTCTCGAAATGCTTACAATTTTTTGTTGTTTCTCTTCTTTTTTCCGTGGAACTCTGTTTGTTAAAGGACGCATGCTAGCATGTCAGCGTATAAAAGTATGATGTTTGCTGGAAACTGTTGTCAGAGAAACGAGCTTGAATAATAATAACCCGCGACGCTTAAACTTTTCATTACTTTTTTATTGTTGCTTCCAAAGGTATTAAGAGGGCGAGGCAGTAATGCTTTTACGAGTTAAGTTATCATTTACCTGTGTAAACGTAAACAGGTTCTGTTGAAAAATACGGCAAAACTAACTTCTATACGATTCAGTATCTCAGAATATGTACATCCATCATTTCAATTTTGACTTGTTTAAAAAAAAAATTAAATAACTCTTTCTTTCAAAACGATATATGTATTTAATGATTAACACTAGATTGCCGGAGTAAATTAATTAGACTCACTTGTGATTTTGTCAAGTTCAAGTATTATGTGAAAGGAATAGAAGTAAGGAGGTTTGTGCTAAATTTAATGATAAAATCTGCAGAAAATACCTTAAATAAATACCTTAAAAATACTTTCTTAAAAATAAAGTTTCATTTTTTTTTGTTTTAATTTAAATTTTCATGTTCGAGTCAAATTGACTTGTTTCAGGCGAAATAGGTATATACCCAACATCCGGCAATCTAGTGTTAAATACTGCCACTTAGTTGATTCTGCTCGATCATATCGATTACCATGGCTGTCGTTGTATTTCGTATCTCACCTTTTTTATTTTTCTACTATTTCTACCATTTCATACAAACAGAAATAACGAAAGAATGATCATCGAGCGAGCCCAAATAGCTTAGTCCAATAGGAATCTATGAAGTTCAGACATAAGTAGCTTAATATTGTAGTATCGTAGTTTTAAGGACCAGAAAAGTGAAAGTATGGGTCGACTAAACACATAATTCATCGATGGGTCGGCAATATTTAGCGAGCGCAGAGTGGGAAGAGGAAAAGACCCATAAGGGTTTCCTCGAAAAAGAAAAGGGACCAATGTAGAATAGAAAACCGAGTTGCAGAGTTGTAGAAAGAGCTGAAGATTAACCCTTTGCACCCGAAAGGTGACTGTTAGGTACCAAATGATAATTTTGCAAATTTTTCAACTCAAAGGGTTAAATAATCGTTTAAGTAAATTTTAGTATATTGCTTAACTAAATCAAATGAAATTCAATATGAGTGAATCTTATTAAATATTTTACGCTTGAGAATCATTGAAGCTAATATTATTAGACGACTACAAGAAACCTCGCGAGTGCAAAGGGTTAAACATAGAGTTGCGTGGCAGAGTTGAATTAGAATTTACTGTGCACTGTAAATTTTTACCATTATTCATATTAATAATAATAAATAATCGTAAGAACCTTTATTTTACAAAATTCTTCGAGAAAAGGTCAATATTTTGACTATAACGATTAATCTTTGAACATACTCAACAAAACGGTTTTATCCTGCCTCACTATGGTAACGCGGATCGGTCTTGCCTTAAACCCTTCGTCCCTTCGCGACAACCATGCGACCGAGTTATATTGCCCGGGCTTTTTATTGCACGAGTTATTGCGTGTATGAAGGCCAAGCCGGAAGACAACAAATTTTCTTTCGTATCTTTCCAGACGGGCTGGCAGGAAATGGGAACCGGAGCTTTTGAAAAATAACTCGAGGCATTGCGGTGCGCCGGGAATCTCCGTGACTCAACTATTCCATTGTACCGGGAAGCCAGAGCGACGCACGGTAACCGAGAAGACGCAGGTATTTTTCAAGATTTTGCCGCTTCCGTTCTGCCCCTCGACTTCCCCTTTCCCCGTCCTCACTCACTCTCTCTCACTCTCTCTTGACGTCCTTCGCCATCGCTCCAATCGCGTTAGAGATACATACTGCCCTTTCAACCCTTTCGCTTTGCGACACCGACCCGACGGCCGTATAGCGATTACGTGGTACGACATTGTTATTTGATATTATTATTATAGGAAAATTCTATTTTAACCCTTTGCACACGAATTTAATATAACCATGAATTACCGCCAACTCGGAATTTATTTTTTTATTCGATCAAAACAAAATGTTTCCAATACGTTATTAGCATACTTAGCTGTAACGTTTCATGGGTATAATTAAAAAAAAAAAAATGAAAATTTGACAATTAGAATGAAAGGAAACGAGTGTTTGGAAGAATATATGACGGGGAAAATGCGAGCGTGGGCCAGAAAGTATTAGACGGTGAAGGCAGAAGGTATTGGACGAAAGGTTTTGATTGCGAACGTAGAAAGAGTGTTGAAGAGGCTAAGTAGCCAGCGTAGAGCGAAGAACTGTGTAGTTTACGAAGCATAGGCGTAGTTTTTCGAAGCATAAGCGTAGTTTGTTATTTTGTGTTCATTTGTGTCGTTTTAGTTCTATTAAATACACGTATATTTATTATTTTATTCACTTTTCTTTCTTTTCCTTTTTTCATTTATAAGCTTTCCTGTATTATCGAAAAATGACAAACTAAAATTAACTTGTACACCTAATACATCAACCGTTGTCATAGCATAAGCGTTCAGATTAGATTCAGATTGAGTTCAGACTAAGCATCGCTCCGAAAAGTTGCTCGTTTCCACTGCAGAGCCCTGCCGAACGGGAAAACGCGTTCTCTGTACGATTCGTAAATCAAATGGTGTCGGCCAGATTGGAGAGTGAAATTTTACCGAGTCGTTCTCGGTAGATCGATCACACAGGTCACGTGACCGTTTATTGTCCGCCGAAACAAAGTAATTCGGTCGCCGCGAAAAGTGGAGCGAAGCGTGGATGACGCGCTCCGCAGAGTGGAATAAAATTCGAACCTTTTGATCGTCGGCGCTTCTTTTATTCCGTCGTTCGATCGTTAAGACGGTCGAATCGGGAAACCGGAAGCGGCTGGTCAGCCGCCCGATCCTCGCAACCTTTTTTTTTTTTCTCGCGAATTACACTCTCGACGATACTGTTCGTGTTTTAGATCGTGAATTATTATTGTGTAAGAGGAACCAGATAATCAGGGGTGACGATGGCCAGAGTGGTCATTAGGGCCACCATAAACCAGAGGTCCTCAATAAGGGTTGGGACCGAGTACGCGCGAGGCTCGGTCACGGCCGCTAACACTTTCCAGGCCCGCACCAACGGCGGGTTTGTTTTTCGGGAAAGTGCAAAGTGGGGATGCGCCCATAAAAGCATGAGAAAAAGGGCATAGTTAGTTTAGTAAGACAACAACCGTATTATACGAACGAAAGGCTATTTTGTAAAGAAGTAAAGTAACTCCTCACAATTGTGAGATTGTTTTTAAATGGAATGATGAATGTGAGGTTATGATTGGTTACGAGAAAGTACGAGTGGTTAGTGCAGAATCGTTCAGAGGCATCTGTAAAGCGAGTCGACTCATAGAATGCCATGCGTCAAGCATTTTCTAAACTGTTGTCGACGAAGGAAGATTCGAATAAAGGCGGCAAAGTTCAGCCAGGAATGGTAACGAGATGATTAATGTGATAAAAAAAGAATAGAAATAAATGTAACGTTGAAGGGGTCAGACGTGGTGTTTTATTCCTCCAGTTTTATCTTTAATTTTAATATGTGTGAATGGGAAATTAATGTTTGAACGGTTGGCAACGAGAAAGTTACATTTGTTGGTGAATGATGAGAGAATGGATGTGGGATCAAACGGGCGATCGGGAGATCCTTGTCTTGCGTGATTGGTGATGAGGGTAAGAGGTCTAGGAGAGTGTGAGTTGCAGTACAAGAAAACGTGTGTGTTCTAGATTATTATAATTATATTATAGATTATTATAGACTATTATAAGTTACTTTTTCCAATCAACCCTAAATTCATAAACATACGGGGGAGATACACTATTCATAAACATTCGTTTCCCAGACGAACATATTGTATCGATGATTTTTATTCGATAGAATAGAAGCAGCAGTAAAACACACCTTATATCTGAAAAGTTATTTATTAATCATTAATTTTCTGAAATGAAAATGAACACAACAGTTATTCTGTGCAATCGAAATTTATCTTTCTGCCTCTTTCACTTTAAAAGTTACAACTGCTTATGTATTTTGTGCCGTTTGTGAGACGAATGTTTAAGAATCTAGGGTTAATAAATATATTTAATCAATTATTCCTTAACAATTATTGTTGGCGGTTCGATTGTCGTTGACTGTATTCGTGACTAGGAAATAAAATACTGAACACGATGATGCGATTTATGTCGGACGATCTAATTCAGGGATCGCTATGTTGACTGAAAAATGTATACGGTGATATAACACACTATTCTGTGCTATGCTTGCACTATAAAATAATAAATATAATGCACTGATAAAATTCTTGCTTGTTATGGCTTTGCAATGGAATTGTATTAGTTCTTTGAAAAACGTGGTACACTGTAACATAAAAAATTCTTATTTCCTACAATTATATGATAGAATTGTATCAATCCTTTAAATAAATGGTAACACTATAACTCGTTAAACCGCTACCAGGTTATTCTCAATGAACTTAAAAACTTGATATATTAATCGTCTTTTATTTATGTTTAATAATATAACACACGAAGAATGGTTTTGCTGTTTAAAAAATTCGATCTGTTACCATTAATCAAATGGCGTAAAAAAATAACGAGACTTTTCCTTCACGTTGGATAATAACTAATTTTCATTGCAAACGAATTCGCAGCATTATTAGGTCCGCTTTAAAATGTAAAGGGAATCAATCATGATAATGTGTAGAGGGAAGCAAAAATAGGCCTCGTTGATTTAATGAAGTGGCTGAACTTTGACTAAAAGCTCTTCTCGGCAAGCACAACGATATAGAATATCGATCGTCTGAAGAAGCATGGCGTTAGTCAAATTTGACGCCACCATTTGTTTTTTTTTTTTAAGTAACCAACTGATCTTAGTACATAAAAGAAGAGATGGGCGTGAAACAAAGTTTCTCATAATCAATACGATAAATAATAAATTATGCAATTTGTTCACTTTCTGTAATTGAATATTAAGAACACTTTTTTTTTTTAATGGGTAAGGTAACTCAGTTGTAATGAAATCTCAATTAATTTTATTGGAAAGCAATAATTTATTTATTTCTTCGACCACTGTGTATTGTTACTTATTCTTAAACAATTCAAGTCGATTAAATTTGCATAACGTAAGAAAACGTAGCAACGATTCTCAGAACGTTATTTCTTGATATTCGTTGATTATACTCAGTTTTAAATTTAAATTCAATTAGTTGCGCGCGCGCATTAACAACGCGGCGTTAAATTACATTTCACTTGTAAATCCATGCTTTGAACAAATTGTTATCCTGTAATGCTCCTCACGTGCGCTGGTCTCGTTTTGAATATGTATTGCTGTTCTACATTATTGTTAGTGTGGACACCCTGATATCTATTTCGAGCAGGTCACAAGGTATATTGTTACAAATGATGTACCGTTTCATACGCGGGTAAATGTAAACGAACGCTTGTTCCACGGTCAGCTGTAAATAAATTGACTAGAGAAAGTTGTTTCGAAGAACTAGCTCTCAGTCTATGATTGATTACACTATACGCACAATTACAACAACAGGATACATACTGTAGAGAGCTGATAAGTTTGAAGTTAATAACAAATAATAATAATAATAGTGGGAGTTAATAATAATTGATTAATGATTTAATTTTTCTGTGAAACACCAAATTGTGTCACGCTACGACTTGCATATTAAAAATAAGCGACACTGAACTACATGCAGTATGCTACAAGTTGCATTGTGTTGCCTCTGTGGAATCACGCCTCAGATGATAATTTATTTATTTATTTATTTTGACGATTCAAGCCTTTTAGATACAATATTCACGAAAAAAGAAGAAAACAGTAATATATCCATATAGTAATAATAATCATGTGGTAACATGGAACCTCTGGATGTTCTAAGGAGCTGCATCAAACAGTTTACAACAGGGCCTGATCATTGGTCCGTCTTTGGGCCCAAATAGCTTGTCGACCCTTATTGCCACGGGTGTTTGATTGCAGCCTCATTAGAATCCGGAAAACACTCACAGAAACCTTGCATGTCTTCATATTTTCCCCCTCCCGAGTCCAGGAAGTATGAAAACCAAACTTTCCTAGGTGCTATAGACAGTTAGTCAGTTAGTTAGTCAGACAGTTAATCAGTTAGATGGTTAGTCAGTCAGACAGTTGGTCAGTAAGACAGTTGATCAGTCATACAGTTAGTCAGTCAAACAGTTAGTCAGTCAGACAATTAGTCAGTCAGACAGTTGATCATTCAGACAATTGGTCAGTCGGGCAGTTAGTCAGTCAGACAGTTAATCAGTCAGACAGTTAGTCAGTCAGTTACTTAGTCAGTCAGTTACTTAGTCAGTCCACATACACCTTGCTACCACATCAAACCAAATCGTGTAACATAAATAAAGACTCTGCAATCGTATCGAACTGCAACTCGGTTACAAAAGTAATACAATTAAACGAAGAGCATATCCTTCGAGTTGTTCTGTTATGGACAGGTGCACTAATAATAGATTCGCTTACCATTACAATTCGCTCTATCATCTCGCTTCCAAATATTCGTGCCTGTCCAAGGACCAAAGAGGTGGTAGCCGGCGGAGATAATACCGAAGCGTTGGCAGCTCTCCGCGAATAGTTTCGCGTTCGATCGCCACGGCCGTGAATGTCTGTCGAATCGACTGCGAGCTTCCGTAGGATCCATGTAAATACCGGTATCAAGGTTTCGAGTGGGCATTAAAGTGGTATTCGATTTGCGTGGCGCTCGTTCGACCTACAACGCCTCGAAAATGTCGCTCTTGAGTTTCACGCAGCTCTTATTTTCCCAACTGAAAGAGGGTGGAAAAGCGACGAGCGTGCGTCGAAACGGGAACGGGAGGAAAAAACGAAAACGCGTTGGCCGTGAATACAAATAGAATTGTGAATAAATGCGCAAGAATGGTAAATACAATTTATTTATACAACAACAACTATTAACCCTTTGAGCGCTGAATACTCATGCTCTAAACGCTTCGAAGGGACGGCGCATTATCGCTGGAGATAGAATATTGTTACTCGTACACTAACAATTGTGTTGCAGTAAAGTAAAAAAAATTGGCAAACGCATATTTTCGAGCAATTTTCGTCAACGCTAAAAGGTTAACGCCGAAATGTGTGTCCACGGAAAAAGTCATAAGGTGAACAAAACAAAAATTGATAAACGCGTATATGCGTCCATAGTGCCTTCGAGCAACTTTCGTCAAACGCATATATGCGTCCATAGCACTCAAAAGGTTAACACTAAAAACACAATGAAATATAATATAAAAATATTAAACACACTGGAAATCGTTCTGCGACACACTCTCTCTTTTTCTACCTCTATATCAATATTACTCGTTACTAAGATCGCTGTTGTCACACACTAACTGTTTTTTTTTTATCGCTGCTCTCCCTATCAACACCATGCATATACAAATCACATAGATCACACTTCGCTACACTCATTCCACAACACGAACCTTAATGTCTACTTACATAGTTTATCGTATTCTTCCATACAAACATTCTTTCTCATACCCCACACTCTATGATAATCATCATACCATTACAAGGATTCCACAAGTACGTTCCACGAGTACTACGAGTAACTTTCGTCAAACGCATATATGCGTCCATAGCACTCAAAAGGTTAACACTAAAAACACAATGAAATATAATATAAAAATATTAAACACACTGGAAATCGTTCTGCGACACACTCTCTCTTTTTCTACCTCTATATCAATATTACTCGTTACTAAGATCGCTGTTGTCACACACTAACTGTTTTTTTTTATCGCTGCTCTCCCTATCAACACCATGCATATACAAATCACATAGATCACACTTCGCTACACTCATTCCACAACACGAACCTTAATGTCTACTTACATAGTTTATCGTATTCTTCCATACAAACATTCTTTCTCATACCCCACACCCTATGATAATCATCATACCATTACAAGAATTCCACGAGTACGTTCCACGAGTACTTTACCAACGTCTATGCGTCGGGCTAGTCAATGAAAGTGTATTTCTCTGACAGTAACTAGCCAGCCAGCCCCGGAATGTGCATAAGCGTTCAGCGTTCCGAAACGTTTCACGTTTAATCCCGATTTCTAGAGCAAATTTCACGAAAGCTCCTACAACAGATAGGCGAGGTGCATTTCCATGTTATTGTGTTTACTTTGGAATTTGAGGACCGATCCGGTAGGGCTGATAGGGGTCAATTATTTCGAAATTTCTGTAGATTCGGTAGTTTCGGTGTTGTCACTTTTGCGAAAGTTTATGCTACGGTTAGATAGTATTTGCAGCCGTGACGTATATTTTGGAATTCGAATACCGATTAAATAATGGTAATATGGTAACTTGTTTTGAATTTTATATTGCTCAATACTTCGAACATCAAGCCCAGAGTTCTTAGAACGTTTGAAGTTAATTTAATAATAACAATAATGAATGTTAATACTTAATACAAGTGCATTTCTTGTATATTTACACCTTTCAAAAATAATTATATATAATTATAATTTTCCCTATACTTATGTCTTTCTGTATCTTTAAAAAACACATTTTTTAACACTACAGCTATCAAGACCAGTCGAAATGAGCAATTCGAAATTTTTCATAGAAACTTGATGAATTTATTGTAACACCTACCCCTTTAGAAATTTATTATAAATTTTACTGTAATTATTCCCTACCATTTATTTCTTTGATACCATTCATCTTTTTAATATAATTTAAAATTTGATTAACCTCTCAACCAGTTAAATAATCGATTGAAAGCGACGACTTCGGGTATCGCGAGGAATACCGTGTATAATTGAAAATCTGTGCTTCAATTAGTCAATTATATTATGATACCTACACCTTTGGAAATTTTTCATAGAAACTGGATAAATTTATTGTGATACCTACCCCTTTAAAAATTTTTCATAGAAACTTGATGAATTTATTGTAACACCTACCCCTTTAGAAATTTATTATAACTCTTACTGTAATCATTACCTACCATTTATTTCTCTCATACTACTCACCTTTTTAATATAATTTTCAATTTGATTAACCTCTCGACCGGTTAAATAACCGATTGAAAGCGACGACTTCGGATATCACGAGGAACACCGTGTATAATTGAAACTCTGTGCTTCGAGAGGCAACTGTATTTTCAAACGGAAGAACAGACACCATCGCGAGCAGCGAAACTCGGTAAACCGGTCCGCTTCGCGCGTTATTAATATTCCCCCGCCCCCCTGGCGGCGGGTGTGTTGTCCGAACTCGGCTAATTTAGTCGGATTAGCCGACTCGAACGTTCCGTGGCAGAGGCGGACCGGAAAACCGTATGCATCGACGGGCACGGCGAATTTTTATCATCATAATTTTCTGTCCTCGCGGCTCGTCAACGCTCGCGGCGCGGGTATCACGGTTCGAAGAGCGGCTCGTAAAAAAAAATGCTTTATGTGGCGCACGCGGCGGGCGGAAACTGAATTCTCGCCGGAGGCCCCACTTTTTGCTCGCGCGTCCGCGCCCACTTTTTACGGGGCCCACGAAAAATGGTTTCCGCCGCGATAAAATTCACGCGTCCCTACCTGTCCGTCTTTGTTTCCCGAGGACTCTGCGCTGTCGCGAGCGCGTTTTTAGGATCTTTTAACACTTAGCCGACCGAATGGGGAGATCTCCCGTTTTGTCCTTAACAAAGCTCTACAATTGATTCTATTTACTTTTGGTATTAGTTAGTCTTGAATCAGTACTGTTGATAAATTTTCCAAAATGCAATTTTTAATAAATTCAACATTAGCTTAGGACCAACTAATAACAAAAGTAAATAGAATCAATGAGACTCTGCGCTGTCGCGAGCGCGATTTTAGGATCTTTTAACACTTAGCCGACCGAATGGGAAGATCTCCCGTTTTGTCCTCAACAAAGCGCTACAATTGATTCTATTTACTTTTGGTATTAGTTAGTCTTGTACTAGTACTATTCATCAATTTTCCAAAATGCAATTTTTAATAAATTCAACATTAACTTAGGACCAACTAATAACAAAATTAAATAGAATCAATGAGACTCTGCGCTGTCGCGAGCGCGATTTTATGATCTTTTAACACTTAGCCGACCGAATGGGGAAGATCTCCCGTTTTGTCCTCAACAAAGCGCTACAATTGATTCTATTTACTTTTGGTATTAGTTAGTCTTGTACTAGTACTATTCATCAATTTTCCAAAATGCAATTTTTAATAAATTCAACATTAACTTAGGACCAACTAATAACAAAATTAAATAGAATCAATGAGACTCTGCGCTGTCGCGAGCGCGTTTTTATGATCTTTTAACACTTAGCCGACCGAATGGGGAGATCTCCCGTTTTGTCCTCAACAAAGCGCTACAATTGATTCTATTTACTTTTGGTATTAGTTAGTCTTGAATCAGTACTGTTGATAAATTTTCCAAAATACAATTTTTAATAAATTCAACATTAGCTTAGGATCAACTAATAACAAAATTAAATAGAATCAATGGCACTGTTTTGTCAAGGAAAAATGGGAGATCTCCCCATTCGGTCGGCTAAGTGTTAAGCATTGTCTCGCCTTGGTTCGGGAAAATCTGACAACTATATGTAGGTATCCCACATTCTATCATGGAGCACAAATTATTTTATAATAAATGTTTGGTCTTTTTAACGCATTAAGGACCGCAAAGAAATCTGTAAGACACACGCCTGGGACTGCATGGGAAACAAAGGCGAACCAAGGATTTAACACTTGGCTGACCGAGATAACGTTACGAATGAAAGTTTAATAGTTTTTGGATGGTTTTTGAGATAATGTTATTGAAACAGTAAAAATTTTGTTATGTAAATAAGAAATTTCTCATTATTGCCGACAAACAATATTTTACAAGTACACATTTGTATGTTAAACTTGTTGAACAACGTGGTTTGTATAATAAATGACTTTAGCCAATAATTATATTGCACTTTGGACGATGCATCATCTGTTATCGCGTATATGTATAAATATATACAGTTTCACGAACGATAAAATTCATATAATTGTTACTTGAGAACATGAGTTAATAGGGTACGTTCCAAAATGTACCTATGTTAGAACTTGACCATTAGTTAATCGGCCACATAATCTTTTAGAACGAATTTTCCTTAAAAAGTAGTAGAAGGAGGAAAATCAAGTGTCCCTGTCGGTCGTGGGATTAGGAAGAAGCTTCACCTTTGGAAAGTTTGAATAAATTAGATCTAACCGGGACATGAAAGTGGCTGGAAAGATTATTCCATGGCATTAATGCCAGGATTTACCGGCGACCGCTGCTTCAAGGGGACAAGCTGTGTAACAACCATAATAAAATGACCAACTGACCGCCGTAAGAGGGTCGTCCGGCAGGATTTCCGGATGTACTTACGGACATTCTAGAAAATGGTTTCGCGGTACTTGAACAACGTTGCGAACACTTCAGCTTTCGTCGTATTTACGCTACACTTGTTTTATACTCGCTCTCCAACGGAGCATATAAGTTTATCTTGTGTATCCACAACATATGTATGGATATATCAAAGTAGATATTGCTCTTTGCTTCTCTGTCTAATCTTTTGATGGAAAGAAATTTCGTACGAGATAAATCTTGGGCAACAGAAATTTGTCGATCTGTGTGAAATAATGAAAAACACGTTTTTCATATGCATCATTGAATGACATTTATTGTTATGATGTATTTAAAATATAAAGGTTCTATTTGTTGTAATTTTTCAATTTTCAGTTATTGTTAAACATTAGTTTCGTTACATCACTGTATTATTATATATTTTTACCGCGTTTTGCTATATTAATTACTGTATCAATTGTTTAACATTCATCTCGTTTACTGCATTAATTGTTCAATTAACAAGAACATATTTCTTAGTAGATAGTTTGCAGTAGAATATAAAGATTCTATTTGTTGTAATTTTTCAACTTTCAGTTATTATTAAACATTAGTTTCGCTACATCACTGTATTATTATATATTTTTACAGTGTCTTGCTATATTAATTACTGTGTAAATTGTTTAACATTCATTTTGTTTACTGCAATAATTATTCAATTAATAAGAACATATTTCTTAGTAGACAGTTTGCAGTAGAATATAAAGGTTCTATTTGTTGTAATTTTTCAACTTTCAGTTATTGTTGAATATCAGTTTTGCTACATCACTGTATTATTATATATTTTTACAGTGTCTTGCTATATTAATTACTGTGTAAATTGTTTAACATTCATTTTGTTTACTGCAATAATTATTCAATTAATAAGAACATATTTCTTCCTAGACGATTTGCAGTAGAATATAAAGCAAACGGTTATGAAATTTTAGTAAATGAAGTTAAAGGATATGAATAAATAAATTTTGTTGTTAACGTAGAATTGAGATATTAAATATGTTCTTCTGTTAAACAAAAACCTTTAACCACTTGACAGTTTTATCCAAAATGCACTTGGGCGTGACATTTTCCCGTGCTGTCCGGATTGCGATGAAGGATTGTGTATTGAATGTTTCAAAATATATCATAGTAAAACTACTTATTGAGTAAATTTATTGTAATTAATTAATTGTATTAAT
The DNA here is from genome assembly GCA_033822845.1 of Tetrapedia diversipes. NCBI lineage: Eukaryota > Metazoa > Arthropoda > Insecta > Hymenoptera > Apidae > Tetrapedia > Tetrapedia diversipes. Next base: position 119,323 of record JAOPTO010002165.1, read on the forward strand.
AAATGTAGTCAAATAAAAAAAAAGGTGACAATTTTTTTACTCCCTTTTCTCAAAAAAATCCGACTGTTAAGTGGTTAATACATGTATTTAAAAAAGTTACACTCAAAACATCTTAAGTTTCTTCTTATTCGAAAAATATTTTGTTGTGTTATGGACAAAGTTTATTTTCCTTAAAACATTTTCCATTTATTTTTGCTGAAACAATTGCTATATCTAAATTTGATATATAATGATCAATTTACACAAACACATACACATGCAGACAAGCATGTTTATTAACAAAACAAGACGTGAATTTCAAATGAGAAATTTAATTAAAATTTATTGTTTCAATAGCCAGGTTGATTATTCGCAGCATGGACATTCGATGGAAGACCTTTGTTCGCAACTGCGTTCCTTGGAACGTATGCAAGGAAGCGGAGAGACAAAACTTGGTGAATGAATTATGTTAATTACACGACCTGTCTAAGCTAAATTACGTATTCCAAGTTGCCGTAAATTCGTTAATTAAAGGGCAACCGTAAGCGCAAACACGTAGTACACAACGTGTATCCGTGGGTGGAACTGGAACAGTAAATCTTAAGTTAGATAAGTGAAACTTCCTCGCGCCTTTAACTTTAATCAGGCGACCCTTTAGCTGAACAATCATCGTTCAAATAAACATTTGCAAAACCAAATCTGTTCTTCATTGTGGTTTTCGAATCTGAGTTGTTTAAATCTGTTAATGTGGCTGATAGGACGGTAGCAATAAAATATCAAGGAATTAAATACCATAGAGTTAAATACCAAGAAGCTGAATGGCAAACAGATGAATATCAAGGGAATGAGTACCATAAAACTGAATACTGAAAAGTTGATTGCCAAAAGGACGAACATTAAGAAAATTAACATTAAAGAATTAAGTATACTGATTTGTAAAATAGGGGGTAAATATCATGGATTAAAATATGAAGGGGTTGAATACGAAACAATTTAATATTGTGGAGTTGAATACTAAAGAGTGGACTACCAAAGAAATGAATACTTAGGAATTAAATATGCAGAATGTAAATACTACGAACTTAAATACGAGAGGGTTGAAGACGAAGAGTTCGGATACCAAAGAGTAACACTAAGGAGTTAAATATAAAGGAGTTTAACACCAAGGGATTGAATATTAAACAGTTATACACGAGAGGGTTGAATAGTTAGAAGTTGAATACTAAAGATTTAAACGCAAGGGGTGAAATATTAAATTTTCTCTAATTTTAGGTTTAATTACCAATTAAACTCGCCGACATTTATCATTTTAAAGTGTCAATAAACATGTCGCAAATTATGCATAACAAGTAATACGTAAAATGCAATTTCCTTTCAAAAATAAAACTGCTATAGTTTACTTATAACTTTTACTGTCTACACTTATTATATTCAAAGTTTGCACCTCCAACAATGAGACAGCAGATCTAAAAAGTATGCTCTGTAAAATATGCATTATGCATAACAAGTAATACGTAAAATGCAATTTCCTCTCAAAAATAAAACTGCTACAGTTTACTTATAACTTTTACTGTCTACACTTATTATATTCAAAGTTTGCACCTCCAACAATAAGACAGAAGATCTAAAAAGTATGTTCTGTAAAATATGCAATGAGACAGCAGATCTAAAAAGTATGCTCTGTAAAATATGCATTATGCATAACAAGTAATACGTAAAATGCAATTTCCTCTCAAAAATAAAACTGCTACAGTTTACTTATAACTTTTACTGTCTACACTTATTATATTCAAAGTTTGCACCTCCAACAATAAGACAGAAGATCTAAAAAGTATGTTCTGTAAAATATGCACGCTTTTGAGTGAATGCATAAGGGACGTCGTATTCTCTCATTATTCGTGGTTCGGCCCGCGGGAAAATATTTGAATACGCCCGGCTTATCGTCGACTCTCGCTCTCCGTGATATTGCCAAAGGGGGCGGAGGAGGGAGGGGGGCGGAACACGAGAAGAGGAGGCAACGGCGGAGGACAGACAACCGGATAGATTTACGACGACCGATTTGTCAGGGAAAAGTTGTTCGTCTCTTGGCACCGACCACGTTCACCCCCCCCCCCTGGCTACCCCTAATGGACGCTTTTTGAAGTAACGAGCAAACAAAAACGGTGGTCCATTTGCTTTTATGACTACCATCTGTTGTGCTAACTGGCGACAATTTTTATTAAAAATTTTCTGGGACCGGGTGCCACGATTTTAATAAAAGTTATCAGAAGTCAGGTGATAGCTTTCATATTCAGGTGAACTGAAAAATCGCTTACGATGATATGAATTGTAACAAGGTTTAACGTTTAATATCTGCATTGCTGTTGGTCTTGATAATTCTACGTTTATTGGTTGTTTGTATTTGCAAATATAACATATTTAAATTATACTGCGTGCATAAACGTTACACTGTTCATAAATATTCGTCTCTCAGACAAAAAGATTTTTGTTTTATAGAATAAAAAAAGCAATAAAATACACTTTAAATCTGAAAACTTGTAAAATTTGTTAAATCTGAGCAGTCGAAGTTCATTCTTTTGTCTCGTTTAGTTTAAAAATTACAAATGTTTACGTATTTTGCACGGTCTTTGAGACAAATATTTATGAATCTAGGGTTAAATAAGGAGTAAGTTAATAGCATGCTAAAATATTTTAATAACTTTCTGTTAATCTGTTAAGCTTTCTGTGATCTCGAGTTAAATTTGTTAATATGTGGTACTGTAAATTTCTAACATGAGCATTTATAAATTACAAGTTATAAAGCAAGTGAGTTAAATCAAATTATGTTGCTCTTAAATTTTCCTCCCTCATAAATTGACATTATTTAAATTCATTTTCATTCTAACTTAAATGTCCACAAATTGATTATTCAAACGTGGTTGAAAGCAGAGCGAAATACTTTAAATTACTGCTGAGAATTATAAATGCAGCGAAAAATAAATAGACCTTCGTAACTCTCACGTGATATGATTCATCGAACGGGAACAAAGCAAATATTCCAGTTTTTTCTTCTCTCTGCTCTCCGTGAGTCGCGATAAGGCGTCATAAATCTCGCGTCCGACGTTTTCCTGGCGAAAAAATGCTGGAGATTGCCGTTAATTACCCGGAACAGGCGTCCCGTTGATAAAATTCGAAATTCCTTATCCAAGCCTGACGTCTGGCCAACGTGATACACGAGTAAACGGAGGTTAGGTTAACCAGGAAATTGCCACCCGACCTGCAGACAGGTGTTTCCTGCCAGTCAGTAATGTCCTGATGATTTCTAATCTGGTCGGCGACATTTCCGATTAAGTTCACTAGCTGTTGACGTTCGATGTCGATCTAATAATCGATATTATACCGTCTGACGCATAAACAAATTAGGAAGCAAATTTATAGGAAATTCTGCTTTTACTTTATGATTTAGTAGAGTAGATGATAGGGCTCAGGTGTGAATAAATAAAAGTGAAGTGTCTAGAATATTAATATATGTATATTTAAAAATTGTTTAGTAATAACAACTTAGTAAGTTGTAAACTATATGATAGGAAATAGTTTATTTTGCACGATTTTTGTAGCATTCCTGTAAAACTCTGTTACAGATCTCACTAAGAAGCGATTTTAACACTAGAACTATCAAGGGGATCTAAATAACCCAATTTGTAATTTTTCATAGAATCGTGGTAAATTTACTGTGGTACCTATTAAATTTAGAAGTTTACTATAATTTTATTTATAATTGCTAAAATTTGTTTCCCTTATATCAATTTAATTAATTTTATCGGTCACTTTTAAATTTGATTTCTTTGACTCTAATAAGTATACCCTAATCGTCGATAGTTCTAGTGCTAAAAAAAAAAAAAAATACTAAAAAGACGAATTGAATCTGGGAATGTACATATAGTATTATCTGTTTCTACTATATTTTCACGAAAAATCCCCAGATTTCGCGGTAAATTTAATTAATTTTCCAGTCCGTAGATCAGAACGGTTTCTCTAAGTAGTAAAGCCCCGTTTTGGTCAGACACAGGCATAAAGGTAACAATAGAGAAAATACGTACAGCCGCGAATGAGATGCGACAAAGATCGAACGAAAAATGATCGAAAGCAATAATAAAGCGGTTTTGTAGTTGAATATTCCGATCTGCGATGTAATTATTACAGTTGAAGCGTTTAGCGTCGCGCGTTAAACGCCAAAGGGACGCGGGCAAAAAAATGGCCACGCTCGGGATTGTTCGAGTGAAAATGGTTAATTAAACTTCCGATGGTGGACGGGGAGAAGAAACTTCGATAAATTGTGCCAGACCCAGCTGGGAGAAGCCGTGGGTAGTAGTTGATTTCTTGGTACAACGACGATCAGAATGCGAGCGGGGCGTAATTACGATTTAGTATTACCGCTAACAGACCTCGTAAATAAATTCAGAGATAGAAATTCCGTGAATTTACGAAGTCTCCGTTTGTTTGAGAAGATTAATTTAGCCGGCAGCCTGTTAGGTATCCACGCTAGTAGAGCCGCTCGTGAAATTATGTATTCCGTGCTGGTTGCACACACGGCAAATATTTTGCCGGCATAAGAGTAATTATTATCCCGCCAAGAGTAGAATCCGCTTCGTTTGCGAGCAACTTTGACACTGTAAACGTCGAGATTAACCGATGGATGAAATTGGAAGTAACGTCGATCGTTGAAACTGTATTTAGAACATTCGAAGCAACGTTTCGCTCACGTAATTCTTCCTTTGTGCGATTTCAAGTTTCATGCTAAATTAATCAGTCGCATTATTACGTTCACCTTATGATCCCATTTACTTTTCTATCCCTTCCAACAGCCCTAATTAACATTAAATTTCTGTAACTGAAGATCTTATTAAAATGTAGAACACAGCAGTAATACAGTTTTTAGATTTATAATCTACAGTTAATAACGAAATTTATATCCGAAGTGGTACAATATTCATAAAATAATTGCCTGTGGTAAATTTTCACCGTAGATTCCCTTAAAATTGAAGGTATAACATTGAAAACTGAAATTTCTTAGTGACAAAGGAAGAAATTCTTTGAAATTCGGTTAAATTTATAATTTCCAGTTAATGACAAAATTTATATCCGAAGTGGTACAATATTCGTAAAATAATTGCCTGTGGTAAATTTTCACCGTAGCTTCCCTTAAAATTTAAGGAATAACATTGAAAATTGAAATTTCTTAGTGACAAAAGAAGAAATTTTTTTAAATTTTGTTAAGTTACTAAAATCTGTTAAATTAATTTAAAAATTTGAATATGGATTATAATGTATTACATCAATGTATCCTGCTGTAGGTTTCACGTGAAATTATGAGAGCTTCAGCATGATAGTAACTCTGATAGACACTATAGTGTATCGGAGATCAGATCACCACATTAATAATTGCTATTATAGAGTTTGGTTCGAGAGATAAGCTGAGGATAAGAGAGTGGGTTCGACGGTGACTCTTTAGGCCAGGCCAGATCACTATACCTTTAAGTAGTTCGGGTAAGTCACTCACAGCCACTACCCTTTGTGAACCTAAGTAGCCATAACTCAGGCTGCAGGCTATATCACTCGGTAATATCCTGGTAATAAATTAAATCAGCGAAGATAATCCAGATGGACTCGGTTCAGGACCCATTAACTTGCTTAGGTGCCGATATCATAGCAAAGAGTAGTTCAGGCATAATCTTCTGCGACTTCTATTCCTTGAATTGTGCGGCGACGCTTTCCACGGTTAATTAAAATCGGGAAGAAAAATTTGTTCGATTAAAATTTAAATGAAAATTGAAAATCACGTAATTCAATTTTCGTCTGATTCTCTATTTTTTCTCCTAATCCTTCAATTTTGAATGAACCAAGCACGATAAGAGGGTTGAAATTAATTTAACTTGAAATTTTTGAATATTACAAGTACATTAATGAATTATAGTTATAATTGCAATTATTACTATATATTATTACTATAATTGTGATTTCCAATTTTAATAAAAAATTCTTTTATATAGTCGAAATTCGCTGAATTATAATTTTAAAATAACTGTGTACTGAAGCAATCAACGTAAGTTCAGAATTCATACCTGTGTTTACGTTAATAGGTTTATATTATATTAATTTTGTTTATTTTATATTAAATTTACATTAATATTTATATTATATTATATTAACAATAACACAAATATTATATTAGTTCAATATTCTGAACATTCTTATCGCATTGTACAAAACTGTTATTATTAACAATCGTTCGCTAACAGCATAAAAATCTTTGCACGCCTTTCAAAGGAGAAATTCGATTACTCTTAAGGCCTGAACATTTAACATTCTCAGTTTCCAAGAATTCAGTTCTCCGTTATTCAGGAAAATTGAAACGTTAGGGGCTGATATCTTCCATTAGCAACCAAGAATTCTCTTTAACTCTCTCGAATGCTCGGAGCCAGCTGCGAGTTCAAACGATCCGGGTCAGCGAAGACTTACACAGTAGTAATTAAGAGTTCCCGTGATTTTTCAAGATCTCGCGATTGCACACGCGTTCCTCTTCAATCTCGCGAACTACGCAACTCGATCTACTCTTGTGTGCACGCTTGAATATGCCATGTACACTCCCATTCAAAAATATTAGCCTATTATATATAGGTGAATCGAACAATGTACAGTAAAAAGTCTTATCATTTATATAATTAGACTTACCCGGTGGTTGATTTAATTAAACTCGCCTGTATAACGAAAAAATGTTTGGCAAAAGTGATGTAGCATAAAAGAAGACACTGTACTGTACAAATGATTTTTTTATAAACCTAATAATATGTAAAAATAAAAAATTTAAATGTAGCATTATCGATTAAACAGCACTCTTCTTAACGATTTTGATAGAAACAAAATGAATTTATTAAAAAGCTTGAAACATCTCAAGAAGAATATTAACCCTTTGCACTCGAGAGGTTAGTCGTCTAATGATAATAACTTCAAAAACCTTCAAATTCGAAATATTTACTAACATTTGTCTATTTTAAACATTATTTAGTTTAATTTAGTGATATACTAAAATTTACATGTATGACTATTTAACCCTCAGCCTGACCGATAAACAAACTAACTAAAATCTGAAAATTAACTGATTGTAAATTTAAATTTTACAGTCACCTCTCGAGAGCAAAGGGTTAATGGAAGAAATAATCAAACAGGAAATTTACAGTTGAGTTTGATCAATTTTTTGAATTATTACAAATACCTTTTTAACAACCGAAGTACAATAAAGGTGCAAATTAACACCATTCCTACCAGGACCGATCAAACGACCATTTTTAAAATTTCAGTTAGAATTTTCTAAATATAATATAATTAAATCGCCTTTAAACTTTAAAATTTTTCCTCAAATATACGTATAATACATTTTTCAATGTTCGCTTCATTTTTCATTGTTTATTTCCTAGGAAAAATTTATTTTATTTATTTATTAATAATAGAATAACGATAGGAATATGTATACGTGAACTGTTGGTAGAAATAGTGTCAAAGAGTTGCAAAAGCCTAATTTACACAACGTCAGAAGTTTTTATTGACAAGAAGATGTTAGGGTTCGTTTCAGTTAATAAAATTCGGTTTCTCCGCCCTGTCGGGAACCCGCTGTCACCAAATACTCGTGAACGGGAGGTAAAATGATACATCCGTTCAACCACGTGGACTGATGTATGCATGCGCACAAAGGCGAAGGATCTATGCGGTATACGTGCACTCCGCCGACAATGCGTGCATAATAGACATGCCCGTCTATGAACGCATAAATCTTACGTGTATGTACACGTGTTTGCCGGGGCAATACCGCCAGTATAGACGGAGCTGTAGGCCGCCAACCCTTTCGGCTCGTCGCGGCATAAATTATGGCTCATTTTATTACGCCCCCGTTCCCGTTGCTTATTTATCATACATATCGCCGGTATTGTATCGCGCGGAAGGGTGAATCCCTTCGGAATGGAATCCAAATTGTTGCCGCGTTCGTTGCAGTCTCGATAAATATTAAAGGAGAGCAATGTTCGAGGGAGTAAATAGCGTTCAGTCGTCGAATAACATTGGTTTTCAGGGTTAAAGAGGCTGGTAAACCTTGAGTTCGTTTAATTGTACAGTATTTACTAAACTAACTAGTGGTAATGGATAAATTTATTGTATTAGGTGTATTATCGACACAATGCTTCTTAATTTGTAATGTGACGAATTGTATCGCGCGGAAGGGTAAATCCCTTCGGTGTGAAATCCAAATTGTTACAGCGTTCGTTGCAGTCTCGATAAATATTAAAGGAGAGCAATGTTCGAGGGAGTAAATAGCATTCAGTCGTCGAATAACATTGGTTTTCAGGGTTAAAGGGATTGGTAAACGTTGAGATCGTTTAATTGTACAGTATTAACTAAACTAACCAGTGGTATTGATTGAATTTATAATGTTACGTATGTTATCAACTGCAACAACGATTCTTAATTTCCATGGTGACGTATTGTATCGTGCGGAAGGGTGAATCCCTTCGATGTGAAATCCAAATTGTTGCAATCTCGATAAATATTGAAGGAGAGCAATGTTCGAGGGAGTAAATAGCATTCAGTCGTCGAATAACATTGGTTTTCAGGGTTAAAGGGATTGGTAAATGTTGAGTCCGTTTAATTGTATAGCATTAACTAAACTAACTAGTATTGATTGAATTTATAGTATTAGGTGTGTTATCGACTGCAGTAACGTATCTTAATTTCTATGGTGACGTATTTTCCCGGGTCTTATGATTGTGTCTCTTATTCCCCGAGTGACGCGATTCGTGAATTACTAGTATGCTTGTTAAAATAATTATAAAGAATATATTATTTTCTAATTTAAAAGTAAATTATGCGGATCTTTTTATACCTAAACGTAGATAATTATTTGTATGTACTTTTAAGGTTTATGCAGCAAGGATTCGAACATTTTTACGAGCAAAGTGTACATATTCTGCAAGGTTTTGTGGAACTTCGAGGGAATGCAAATGTGGTAGAATGTAAGAGCTATGAAATTCTAAAAGAATAACTCGGCAAACAGTGTATCCAAGCATGACGTAACAGATGTACATGCACTTCTTCAGGATTTTATATTGCGAGGGAAATCTAAGAATTTCAAACAACCCCATCCTTTATTTCCAGAAAGCTATCCTTAAGACTGACATCCGTTCTCTTCTCCGCTCCCGTTTCTTAAATATTGGTGGAGACCTGCAAATAGCTGGGACGGAAATTAATCTGCAGACGGTTGTTTAACAAGTATCGCGAAACATGAAATGTTAATTTCATTATTAACTGAGATTCATTACTTTGAAAGCTGTATTACTTGACAGAAACCTGTTTATAAACTACAAACAAAAGTGCTACGATAGTGATCAATAAATCTCTTTTTAACTTATATGTTGATTAATTAATTATTAATTAATTCTCGTAATTATTAAGATACAGATTAAATAATAATTATAGTTATTAAGATACAGATTAATTAATTATTAATTAATAATTACAATTATTAAGATACAGATTAAATAATAATTATAGTTATTAAGATACAGATTAATTAATTATTAATTAATAATTACAATTATTAAGATACAGATTAAATAATAATTATAATTATTAAGATACAGATTAAATAATTATTAAGATACTGATTAATTAATCTGTTTAAACTTATACTCTGACATTATGCAATGCAATGAAAAGAAATTATTATAAACACGAACGTAATAAAAGCATTCGAATTTTATACCGTTGTCAATTTTTTAAATACTATAAAATATATAATAAATGAAACTGATTGTTCAAAAATTAGTGTTGCGTCGTTAACCGTTCAAAATGTGGACTTCGCTGAAATTTCTTGCGGTCGATAGCGAGCACTAGAACTATTTCTGATTTACAATTAACCGAACGATGTCGCCAGTTGCTTCGTGAACTAATTACAAGCGGAAATGCCTTCGAAGTAATTCCGGCTGACCCAATATCCAAAATCAATTTTCCCGGAAGTTACGCGACCGTTTTCAGCGTATCCTTTTCGAAACCGGTTGTATAACAATGCTTGTCCAATATAGTACTCCGGGTTAAACAGAATTTGGCAACAAGACAAAGTTTCCACTAAGCCCTGCGTCCCTCTGGAGGTCTCCAATGATGGAACCAAAATCAAAATCGTTGTACACCCTTTACTTCCTGATTTTCCCTTTGATAGAGTTATTATTATTAATAAGCACGATACTCCTTTATCGAGTAACGTGTTTAATTAGAAAGTTAAATCATAATTAACGTTTGTGAAACTATAAATCAATTCGTTTGTGTATAATGTATTTCGATTATATCCTTCATCTATTAAACACAACTTTATAGATTGGATTTGATACAATTATAACCATGTCACTACGTATAATAGAATTATACATTCATTTGTGTTTAATTACCAATATTATATTACACTCATAAAAGTATACTATGTTTAATTAAGCATCCATTTATAGACTGATGAATTCATCTACGATACATTTAAAAATTCATAAAAATACATTTAATACAACAATATTCCTCGCCTAATATTAAAAATAAAGGGGAACAGTCATTTTAAGTGCTGATAAATGCACATAAGTGCTGCAAAATTTAAAAGTCGTGGACTTTAAAAGATTCCAGACCCAATCGATATCAAACTAGAGATTACCCAACATATTTTATTTTTTTGTAACAAAAACGAGACCTGACGAACAAGGAAGCAGTCATTTTAAGTGCAGATAAATGCACATAAATGCTGCAAAATTTAAAAGTCGTGGACTTTAAAAGATTCCAGACCCAATCGATATCAAACTACAGATTACCTTGACATATTTTATTTTTCTGTAAGGAATACGAGACCTTACGAACCCAGGCAAAGGTACCTAACTCGCTAAAAGAAATCTTCAGCAACGCAGAAAATGCCAAAAATACCCTCAGTTTCATCCAAAGCAATAGACCACTTTATGAGTACATCTAGCACCAACAACTAACGGTTTATGTCGCTAATGACCTCGCTGTCGATGCAACGTTAAGCCCCCAATTAAAAAAATATATATAAAATAACGAAAAACCAAAAAAAAAGCTAGAAAAAGCATTCACAGTACCGGTATCGATTCCGATGCAGCGTTACGTCGGCCATGTTGTCGGCGAAGAAATCGATTCCCCGTTCGCTTGATTATTAATCGAACAGCGATGTCGATAGCCAGCGCAAGAGGGTTAGGACTTGGTCTCGGCAAAGAAAACCTAACAGGTTTCCACGGTGATAATTACTCGTCGGCTTACAAGGGAACTCAAACGGCAAGCGACGAGGAATTGCATTACCGGTGGGAAGTTCTGTTTCTGTTTCGCTGTAATTGGTCAAACGATGCATCCGAGATCCTCTGTAGCCGTATCTACACACACATACATACATGTACACGTGTGTGTATATATATATATATATATAATATGCAGTTGGCAAAGTATCACAGAGACGAGCAGATGAAAATCCATTCGCAGACGTAGCAGGCAAATGCAGATGCGAAAAGGGACTCGCAAGATGAATATTCTCTTTCCGGGAACGCTGACCTCGCGGATGCTTTTTCTCCCGAAAAAGAGCCCGGATAACATCCTCGATGCTCAACCAGCATTGTATCGCGCGATAAGGGGAATCCCGTTACGATTTACATGAATGGTATGTATTGCGTACGTATGGTGCCTGGAAACAGTGTCCTACCATCTAGACAATTTTCTTTCGCAACCCCGCTTCGATCGCTGTAATCTTCTCTATCCCTCTTAAGTTGTTCCGTGTACAGTCAACCTTAGAAGTAGATGTGCGTACAACTATCGGGGTTTTGAAGGTTAGGGAAAGAGAAAATTGGAATTTTTGTATACAGTAGAAGTAGGTGTAAGTAGAGCTATCGGATTTTGGAAGATCAGAGTAAAGGGAAATAAGAATCTTCAATATGCCTCTTATGTTGTTCCGTGTACAGTCAATTTTATAAGTAAGTGTGCATACAGCTATCGGAGTTTTGAAGGTTAGGGAAGGTGAAAATTGGAATTTTTGTATACAGTAGAAGTAGGTGTAAGTAGAGCTATCGGATTTTGGAAGATCAGGGTAAAGGGAAATAAGAATCTTCCATATGCCTCTTATGTTGTTCCGTGTACAGTCAATTTTAGAAGTAAGTGTGCATACAGCTATCGGAGTTTTGAAGGTTAGGGAAGGTGAAAATTGGAATTTTTGTATACAGTAGAAGTAGGTGTAAGTACAGCTATCGGATTTTGGAAGATCAAGAAAAAGGGAAATAAGAATCTTCCATATGCCTCTTATGTTGTTCCGTGTACAGTCAATTTTAGAAGTAGATGTGCGTACAACTATCGGGGTTTTGAAGGTTAGGGAAAAAGAAAATTGGAATTTTCATATACAGTAAAAGTAGATGTAAGTACAGCTATCGGATTTTGGAAGATCAGGGGAAAGGGAAATAGGAATCTTCAATATGCCTCTTAAGTTGTTCCGTGTACAGTCAATTTTAGAAGTAAGTGTACCTACATCTATCGGAGTTTTGAAGGTTAGGGAAGGTGAAAATTGGAATTTTCATATACAGTAAAGGTAGATGTAAGTACAGCTATCGGATTTTGGAAGATCAGGGTAAAGGGAAATAGGAATATGCCTCTTATGTTGTTCCGTGTACAGTCAATTTTAGAAGTAAGTGTACCTACAGCTATCGGATTTTTGGAGGTTAAGGAAGGAGAAAATTGGAATTTTCATTCATGTGCCTCTTACGTTGTTTCGTATACAGTAGAAGCAGGTGTAAGTACAGCTACCGGATTTTGGAAGATTAGGGAACGGAAAATAGAAACCTTGTATAGCTGTTCGGTGTACAGTCAATCTTACAAGTAGTTGTGCGTACAGGTACCGGATTTTTGAAGGTTAGGGAAGGAGAAAATAAGAGTTTCGAATATTTTATGGACATTTGTTCGCTTATTTTTTAAAACATGGTACTAGCGAAATTTTACATACAATTAATATCAATGAAATCAAACATGATTAAGATTGAAAAAATTTGTTCTTCTAATAATTATAATGATTACTCCCGTTCTTTATAGCAAACACATAGATATTATATTTAAGCGTTAACAAATTTTTTCAGTAAATTCTGTTACTGAGTATGTTCAACAATTCTCAATGCTTGTAATACATTGATAAGATTAAAATACATTTTCATTCTAACTTAAAATTATTACGAGTTATTAATTAGAGGATGTCGAAAATTGTACCTGCAATAAAAAGTAAGAACTCACGGCTCTTCTAAAATAAACGATGAAAACTTTTGCACATACGTAATATATTCCAGATTACTGGTTGGTGTGTCGAACCAAAATGAACGGAAACGAAAGGCAAGCGTGCAACAAAAGTTGATCGTTTAAAATTATTAATTGCAAAAGAGTACGAAATCGGGCTGTCAAACGCATGAAACAATTCGCTTAAACAATACCGATGACCCGGGTTTCACAAATTCTGGCGAATAAAAGCAATTTCTGAATGGAAAATATAAATACAAGAATAATTAGAGTGAAAAATTTTTCTTTCTGCTTTATCGATGACTACTCCTCGAGTAATTAAGGTCATCGATTTTACGTTTCAATATTTATTAGCGTAATATATCCGTCCCCCTTTCGCGCCAGACTTGGATATTGGCAATTAAAATATCCAGCATATCATATTGTTATCTTCGGTCCGATAAACAAGGTTTTAATCCTTTTTCTTTCTTTAATTAATATATCGCATTGTTTTTGCTAAAAAGATAGGGTTTAAAGGTAACGTTGATTGTCTGAAATGAGCTTAATGAACGCGACACGTAATTACACGTAATTACTTCCGTGGTTACTTAAGAATTTTATCTTATTTCATTCACTTTAAACTGTATATATTCTCAATTAAAAAAATAAAATGTTAATTGTATATAAAAAATTTCACATTCACACTTTTTATTGGAAATCGTTTTTAGAAAATCAAAGTTAACCGTTTTTGTTAAATTATAGAAATTTATCATGAATTTTGTCAATTTGTTATTAATAAATAGCTTATTTCTGATGGCTAATAATACGATAGCTTATTTTGTTATTATTTAAATAGCTATAATGAAACCAATATAAATTTATTATTGTTTTAAATGGCATTAAATTATACATAATAATTTGTTCATATCCTAGATAACTAATTGCAAGCTGACTACGTTGTGTTAAATAAAATTAAATTATTACAGATTTAAAATAATTAAAATTATAATTTTCCTCTCTTAGATTATATGCAGCAAACTTTTATTCTTTTAAACAAGAATATGTACATTTTAATTAATTTATTGGGAATACAAATCAAGTGAGAAGCATTGAAAAATCCAACATATTTTATTCGAACTTAATGCTTTACACGGTTATTTGTATAATTCTGAGGAATCTGTCCAAACAGACATTAGCATTGTCATACTTAATTGGCCATTAAAACTTTCCAATTAGAAATCTTAATGCATCTTCAGCAAAATGGGTGTTGGCGGTTGAGAAATGTTAATTTCGTTTTTAATAAAACTCGGAAAGTAGTTGGAAGTCGAAAAGACTTATCTTGAAACCAAGAGAATTAAATCTTGTTTAAATAACTTCGAGTAAGAACGTTGAAACGCGAACAACGATTATACTGGTAGATAACGTGATTATTATAATTTCATAAACTAGAACAACGCTGTTAATCCTGAACAATTAATCTCGATTCAGCATTAACTAATTTTAACAACCATTGCCAAATGTTAAAAATCTCCCCTTCTCTTAAAAAATTATTCTCCAATAATTTATTATTTATTCCAATAATTCATAATCAATAATTATTATTTATATCCAATAAACATTCCTAATTAAAAGTAAACATCTTACAATACTTAAAATATTCGACTTTTCAAAAGATTAATACTCTACTTCGAAATAAAATTTAATTCCCAACGATATATTATTTATCGCAATTATTTATAACTAATAACAACTATTTATTTGAAGTAATAATCTGAAGTAGTTACATATATTTATGTAATTAATATTACGTTAATAACAATGTACAAAAAAATATACACACATTTTTATGCAACATAAAATGAACGAACAATAAAAGTAGAGCAACGATTGCACTCTGATATAAGATACGCCAGCAGTAATGCGAAATCGTAATATTTGACTGTTAAAGAATAAGTAAAAGTAGAACGACTTCTTCACA
Organism: Tetrapedia diversipes; assembly: GCA_033822845.1. Taxonomy (NCBI): domain Eukaryota; kingdom Metazoa; phylum Arthropoda; class Insecta; order Hymenoptera; family Apidae; genus Tetrapedia; species Tetrapedia diversipes. Next base: position 134,588 of record JAOPTO010002165.1, read on the forward strand.
AATGGTTCTCAATAAAAAACTGCAATTTTAACGACACACTCTGTACACCTTTTCTCGTTCGTCTCACCGCGACTCGGTTAATATTTCCATGTCAAAAGTTCTTCGCTTGCAATAATATGTACACGCGGCAAACGTTTCTTTCTCTCTTCTTTATCGTCGTGCCGCCTACTTTCTGAACAGGAAACAGCCATCAATTTCCTGCTACCGTTCCCGGAAACAGCTACTTCCATGCGATAGGAATTTTATTAAATACTCCGCGAGAAGGTTGACTGCGAGAAAATCCTGAGAAAATGTTCATGTCGGAAACTAATTGGAAGCGCAAATATTTACCGAACCTTTGACTCGGTCCCTCATTCGCTGAAGCTGAACAACTCTACAAATTTTAACGTCAAGTGTATTAAGTTGTCTGGAAAGTTCCCGTCGACATTTTTCAGAGCATCTAATGCTCTTTGGAAGAATAAAGTTTGCGAATTAGATCAATAACGGTTGTAATGCAATGATTATTAACGTTAATGTAGTATCGTAGTTTTAAGGACCAGAAAAGTGAAAGTGTGGCGTTGACGACAGATAATTCACCGATGGGTCGGCAATGTTCAGCGAGCATAGAGTGGGAAGAGGAAAAAGCCTATAAGGGTTTCCTCGAAAGAGAAAAGGAACCTGTATTGAATAGAAAACTGTGTTATAGAGTCGTAAAAAGGGCTGAAGATTAAACATGGAGTCGTGCGGTAGAGTTGAATTAGAATTTACTGTATGTTGTATATTTTTGCCATTATTCATATTAATAACAATAAATAATCTTAAGAACCTTTTTTCTACAATCAATTAATTTGTTTTCTTTGAACCTTTGGTCTTAAACTTTTGTCCATTACTGTATATGCGATTATCAATTTAGAGCAACACAATTGCTAACAGTGAGAAAAGTGACCAGTGTTGAACAGTAAATCGAGTCATAGAGTCGTGAAGAAAGCTGAGTTAACGTGTTAACAGAAACTTCGGACACGCGAAAAATGTCAAGCGTTCCTAGTTCGACCGTCGGGAATCGTGCAACATTCGAAAATGGAATATTGTCGGGGCGCAGGAATTGCCCGTGTCCGGTAACAGTTTCATCCTGCAAGAGTCAAAGGATCGGGGATCGGGACGTAGTGAAGCGTTTCGCTTTCTCGGAACGACGTCAAAGAGGAAATACGCGGAACGACGGGGCTGGATTTTCTCGTGCGAGGACGAATTAAAAAGTTCGCGACGCGACGCGGAACGGAAATGGAGGAAGGTGGGATCCTTTTTGCGCGAAATGGAACAAGATCTGTACACGAGAGGCGAAACGAGAGGAAAAAGAGAGAAAGAGGCTTCAAGGGGAAAGTTTTTATTGGACCTATCCGCGAGATAGCATGAGTAGTTATCTCCGGTGCGCGACGCCTCGGTACGATTACGCTAAGTTCGTATAACGCTGGAGATCGACCTCCGGTTTTACATACTTTGAAGTGTTCCCCGGCTGAAAGTCTCAGAAGCGACGTCGAAAAAACAAATTCGCGTAGGCGGGGGAGGAGGAAGAGGACGATGAGGAAGAAGAGGAAAAGGAGGTGGAGGAAAAGGAGGTGGAGGAAATGAAGGAGGGTGGGAGGAAGAGGTGGAGAAGGAGGGGATGTAGGTGGAGGAGGAGGAGGAAGAGAAGGAGGAGGTAGCGGAGAAGGAGGAAGAAGGAGGAGGAAAAGGAAGGAAAGGAGGACGAAGAGGAAGAAGAGAAAAAGGAGATGGACGAAAAGGAGGAGGGTGGGAGAAAGAGGTGGAGAAGGAGGAGGAGGAGGAAGAGAAGGAGGAGGTAGTGGTGAAGGAGGAGAAGAAGGAAGAAGAGCAGAAGGAGGAGAAAGAAATGGAGGACGAAGAAGAAGAAGAGAAAAAGGAGATGGAGGAAAAAGAGGGTGGTAAGAGAAAGAGGTGGAGAAGGAGGGGAAGTAGGAGGAGGAGGAGGTGGAGAAGGAGGAAGAGAAAGAAGAGGAGGAGGAGGAGCAACCGCGAAAAAATCTCGCCGGAAATTACCTACGGCCGTTCGATGATCCCTTTTTATGGCCGCGTTCGTTTCGCCTCGATCAAAAACAGCCCCAGCCGCGCGTTTTCCTTACGCTCGAGGAACGCGAAAGTGTTTCGCGCTGATGAATATAATTCAGCGAAATCCGATCCACCGGAATAACTTCCATCGAAACGCTCGCTCGCGGGTATAACTTTTTTCGGCCGAGTTTCGAATACACCTGGGAAAGATCGCGACTCTGATTTGCATACGCGCGTGCCTTAAATTCTCGATCGCGCGCCACGCAACAGAAAATTCGTAACATTCCGTTGGAGTGAAAATTGAAGTCTCGGTTCATTAATCTCTTTCACTTGCGTCGCTTCGTTTTATTCTGGTGTTCGAATTTCATTCTGGTCGAGGAAAATTTGTCTGTCGTAGATTAGACACTTCTATCGAATATTCTATCGATTAATCAAATATTCTGTTATATGTCTATCCACTTTTCGCACGTGAAAAAGCAATGTCTGAACCAGCGGTTCTCAACCGCTCGACCGATATTTGTATTGGGATACGGGGTCAAAAGGAATTATTATTTAAAAATAAAACAGACTATTTTCAATATCAAAAGCTATGCACTTTATTATGCACTAGGAAGGTTTCCTCAACGACTAGCCTTTGCAAATTTTGTGTAAAGACTGATTCCTGCAACGATCGTTTTCAGGAACACCACTTGGGTCCCAAGGTCCCTTTATCCCTTTCGTAAATAATTATCCAATGCTAAATAAATAGATATTAGAAAAAAAAAAAACATTTTAAACTTTTCCAAACTGAATAACATTCCAGAGTAAAGTTATTTTATTTTATTTTTATCAGTTCAGTTTAACCCAAGAATTTTATCGGGTCGTGTATCTCTTTATAAGTGATATCATTTGTAGATATGAAAATATCTTTGATTGAAAATTGTTTTCATTCTAAATCGATCTTCTAGATTACAAATGCAATTACACAGTTCGTTGCAACATGCCCCACTGTGCATAATTAAAACAATTGATATAACTGAGTTCAGCGTATCATAGGCTGAGAAATGCTGATTCGTACTACTTCGTATCTCTGTTATAAACGTTTTCTAAGTCGTCTCCGTTAGAAAATCACAGCGATGCTTCCTCAAATAATTGTCACGTGTATATTTCTTTAGACCACAGAAAACAATTAAATTTCTGTTATCCTATTCATTAAGTATGCATTACCACATTCGAAGGTAGTTCTTAGCATCTTTTGAAAAATTCATGTTTCCAATTTCCAAAGCACGAACGCGATTCATTTTTGAACGATACCACGTGCGAAGCAAGTACATTTTATAGATTAGAGGGGGACACGGGACACGTTAGGGGAAATCAGGTCGAGACGAGGTTCCCCGTGATTCTCGAACGACCGAATGAGTTCCCCGGAAATCCGCTCGGATTTCGTTATTTAATCCGCTTTCGAATTGCTTGCCGCATTTTCGACCCTCTCCATCCAGACCTGTCAACTCTACACAGAATCACCTTTCTCAGAGTTCGCGGGCTTCCAGCCAGGAAAAGAAAGAGTAACACGCGGGTAATCGCGTACACTATCAACCGAAAGTACGAAAATATCTAGAGATTTCGAGGAACGTATAAATTCGAAAAAAGAGAAACTTGCAATTACTTTTTGTCTTATGAAGTTGTTCGATTAGAGATCTGTCAACGGAAAAGAAACTATTTGGTCGGTATACAGTAACGGCTAAAAGTTTAAGACGACAGGATAATGTAAAACATAATCTTTTTGTTTATCTATTCATTTTTATTGTCATTATGGTAGAACACTATTTATTGAGTAGCATAAAATACAAATTTTACTTATACTGTTATTTCTTATTAATTAATTAATTAATTTTTGTTTTTAACCCGTTGGTCTTAAGCTTTTGTCCGTTACTGTAGATGCGAGATCAATGTATCGTTCTTGAAATCTTCCCGTTTTTAATAATTCGCCTTACGCAAAGAAAGTTTGCTCTTAATGAAGAGGTTGATATTTGCCAGGTGTCAAATTGATTGAGCAACAGTGTTGATAGGTTACAGGTTAATGCCTATGCTGTTTATATTTATGCTCCATTTTCCAAAAATTGCACGGTATTTATTCAAAAGATTGTAGCTAAACCCTAAACAATCGTAACGATTTAAAATATTGTAAAACATATTTCTATATTTTAAAAAATTAATTAAATTTTAAAATATTAAAATATAGGAAGGGAAGTTGGTCAGTGCTTCCCTTCTATCAAACACGCGCGGATAATGCAGATATACCCTTAACTAGAGTAGTTGAATCGCAAATATTAAATATTTAAAATATTTAAAAGAATACCACTAATATTACGAGTGGTACCAAGGGTCAAATTGATTGAGCAACAAAGTTGATAGGTTACAGGTTATTGCCTATACTGTTTATATTTATGCTCCATTTTCCAAAAATTGCGATAAATAACGATTTAAAATATTGTAAAACATATTTCTATATTTTAGAAAATTAATTAAATTTTAAAATATTAAAATATAGGAAGGAAAGTTGGTTAGCGCTTCCCTTCTATCAAACACGCGTGGATAATGCAGATATAACCTTAACTAGAATAATTGAATCGCAAATATTAAATATTTAAAATATTTGCGATTCAAAAGAGTATCACTAAATCTAGAAACCTAATTTAGAACGTAACATTATTATTGGCGGTATTCGTTTTCAATTGGCGAAAATTCAACGAACGATTTAGTATGGCTGCCATACGATTCCCAACTTTTGAGCGGCAATGTAGCTGTATAAAGAGCAGAGAAAGAGGATACTTCCACAGGAACAGTTACCGTACAACTGTATAACCTTAAGCGGATCTCGCCCGTGGTGTACCGGCACAAATTGGAGAACGTTCAACGTTTTGGAAATGAGGAAGCATTGTAAGGGCAGCGATTGCGTCAACGTTATAGTCGACTGGAAAATGATACAGCGAAATCTTCTTCATCCTAATGCTCGTTACATGCGTGTTCGCTTTCGTGAACGATCTGTTATTCCAAGGATTTATTCTCAACGAGTTCTTCGTTTGAAAAATGCGATTGTGTCGTTTGTTTTAGATGCATAAACTTTGACGATGATAAATAGAGACGATTATTGAAAACTGATCGACTGTCTGGATCAAATCTAGACGTTGAGTTACTATTTAACTACCTTTCCAATAAATCTTCTTTTCTAACAACTAATACAATTCATGATTAACGATTGCATGCAAATTAAACTTATTTCAAGGGAAGTTATACTTTATTACAAAAAGGAACATGTAGATTGTAGATAAATGCAAAGTTTTTAAATATTCTTGGTAGACATTCGATTAAATTAGGATGAGAATGTGTGGTGATACAATACACTGAACAAATTCAATTTTTGAGACACAAAAAGCAATGCAACTTGAACAATTGTATGTGAATCACTATACTTCCTATTGAGACATTGTATGCATATAAATGTGCACATCGTGCTTATTTAAAAATCTACTCGTAGTGATTCCATATGAAATTGATGCAATCTGTAATGTATCGTAATCTCGTAAGAGTAAAACACATAGCATTGTCAATTCGACATAAAAGGAAAACAGTATTTATATTAAATAGAAAGTGTGTTTATGTAGACGAGAGGTGTAACAGGCGAAGTGATTGAGAGTGAGAAGTGTGAAAATTGGTGGATAAGGGAAGTACAAGGAGTGGTAGTGAGTAGTGAAAGAGGAGAAGAAGGAGGGCTGGTAAGGAGGAGAAGAATAGAAGACAGGTAGGAGAAAGGAAAAAATAAGTGGACTGAAAATTGGTATTTAAATTAAATATTAAAATACTTATAAAATCGACCCATAGCGATCTCTTTCTCATATTATATCTACTCCCTCCGTAAAACATCGCTCAAATAACTGCTATTTCGTTTCACTTCCCCTCAAGTGTTTCATACGTATACATGTAAAACTAAGTTCTAACGTTTATTATTCTATTGTGCGAATATTTCCCCTTTTGTCCTCTTATTCGTCCATACAGCAGAAGTTCTACCCGTGGTCCCAATAAAAAGAGAGGCGAAGGAAGGGCGAGATGTTTGATATCCCTTGGGACGAAGGCAGAATCGAGCTGATAGTGTACACAAAAGAAATTCGAACAACGGAACGGAACGACTTGAAATTCAAGACTCCGACAGTATATCCTGGAAACACCCCTCTAATCCTCCTTCTCTATGCGGCGTAATTGAATCTGGTCTGCTGGCTGAAATTAATCCCTTTATATCGCGTTCGCAGCCGGGGAAACTGATTCTTTGGTGCCATTTCGGGAGCTAATTCTCCGCGGACCCGCCTGTTCGAATCGTTTGATACAGCTCAAACACGAATCTCAATGGGCAATATGGGCAACATTCTCTGCTGAAATTTCGCCGGAATCCTCTGTTTGATCATTGTCTCGGGCCTTTCGAGGAAACATGCATGCACACTGAGATACTTTGCATAACCGTTCGGCTTTATTCAAGAACGGCCCTCGTGGAGGGGGTTTTATAAAGTTTACACAGTACAGAATAAAGGTACTTGCAAAAGTTGATATATTGGGCACTTTTTTCAGTTGAAGCAAAGTTTATAATCAAGTGTATCGTTGTGTTAGAGCTATTGAAGAGCAAAGGTACTTGCATGCGTTGATGTATTGGGCAATTTTTTCAGTTGAATCAAAGTTTATAATCAAGTATATCGATGTGTTACGAGCTGTTGGAGATTATGGGTTAAAAAGGAAGAAATAAAGATACTCCTCCTTTTTAAGCATTTACTAAACTTTATTTCTAAAGGAAGATATATCCTTTTTGAACCCGATCTTTACGCAGCGAGAGACAACACTCGAATGAAATAGAAGAGGCTAAAGGACACAGTTCGTTAGGGTCCTCTAATTCTTACACACAGTGTGATAAGGGTGAAACACTTAACCCGTTCCTAGAACCTATTCTTATATTTCTTCGAGGAGATTGATTTTTGTTTATTCGATAGGATATATTTTATTTCCAACAAGAGCAAAGAAAAATCGGTGTTACAATTACAGAAGGAGTTACCATTCTGTAATTAAAATGACAATATTGGATCACACTCTTCTTAAAAGTTTACACACAAAGTAGTTGATCTTCCGTCAGGTTTTTTAATCTTACCAATGCCCAAGATCCACATTATTCAGAGAAAAGTGTCAGAAAAGTGTTTGAGAGCTGCTATTATTACAGTAACCACCGTTACCAGAGTAACTACCCCTACTAAACCGGAGTTCAGCTTGAAGTCGTAATACGCTGTAAATTCTTAAGCTACAGTGTACACGCGTAAAGAAGGAGAAGGAAGTAAGTTCGAGACAAAAGGTAGACCCTTCTATTTTCCACCCAAGAATAAAGATCACGGCAACCAAGTCATTTTTTAATCTTCTCAATGCCTAACGTTTGAGAAGGCCTAATGTTCTTGGAAAAAACTGTTAAAAAAATGTTTGAGAGCCGCTATTATTGCAGTAACCACCGTTACCAGAGTAACTACCCCTACTAAACCGGAGCCTAGCTTGAAGTCGTAATACGCTGTAAATTCTTAAGCTACAGTGTACACGCGTAAAGAAGGAGAAGGAAGTAAGTTCGAGACAAAAGGTAGACCCTTCTATTTTCCACCCAAGAATAAAGATCGCAGCAAGAAAGTCAGAAATAGAAGAAGGAAAGACGGAAGTTATTCAGAAAAGTAAGAAAATAGTGAAGCACGCGACGATTCGAGACGGAAATCGAGGGTTAGAGGAGAGGAAAGGAGGCAGGGAACATGTCAAAAATAAAGAGGGCACCGGTTATTGTCCCGATTCTCTCGTTCGGAATGCCTGGCCTTCGTCCCCGGCGCTTTCAGAGCGATAAAGAGCGTTAAGATCTGCGGTGAGCCGCAAGATTTTAACGATGATATTGTAGTCGCTGCTCTTTTTGTTTTCTTTTTCTTTTTTTCCCCCTCTTCCAAACGTTCACCGACTGCCCGGCAGCTTGCTCGTCCTACTTGCGAGAGACTCGTTGAAAGGGAGCGAGTTCCCTGCCGCTTATCCTTTGTTTCCGGCGATCAACGCGCAAACGGAAGCGGCGTGTTAGGCTGCGGATGCGTGTAACCGAACGAACTGTTATTCTTACGAACCTAACCCTTTGCGGTCCGCCCTGCATTCGCAATTTCGTCCCAACCGGTCAACGCAGATTTCGCTCATCCGCAATGTTTAACAGATTTTGTTGTATTCAATGTAAAAATAAATAAACTGGTAAAATTTGATTATTTGTATATGTTTGTTTATAGTATAAAACGATTTTAAAGTATCTGTAAAATACTTCCCTAATATATTATAGTAATAATTTATAATTAACTTTATAAAGATAATTTACAAAAAACTGAAGATGGAAAACATAACAAAATATTGTTTACAATTAAAATAAAAAAAAAACATTAAACAATAAATTGAACATCCATTTCTATAAAAATCCTTCATATTATCAAAAACTAAAACTCTTTAACCTATCTTAAGCATTTATTTTTAATACTTTAAAAGATTATTATATTGATTAATGGACGCTGTTTTCTAATATTAAAATTTCAGTCTCTTACTTTTCTTATTATTTTCATTGAATTAAATACTGTTGAACCAATATTCAAGATAGTATATAAATCTCTCATGAATTTTATAACAGAACAATGAATTTCGTACTCTAGGATACTGTTTTTCATTCATTTAACAAACTATTGAAAATTCAATATCTTACATGTATTTTCATCGAATCAAATATTCTTGCACCAGTATTCAAGATACTATGTAAGTCTCTCATAAATTTTATGACAGAAGTATGAATTTCGGGTTCTAGGACACTGTTTTTCATTCATTTAACAAGCTTCTAGCTTCTAGCTTCTTTTACACGCACTCGACCATGCGTTCTTCGTCGATCTGATAAATTAAAGGGCAACGGGAAACGAGATGAGACCACAATAATCTTTATCTGGATATTTGATAACCGACCATTCTTCGGGCAACAGAAATAATGTCGTAATTGAAATGGCTTTTCTGGACACGAGCCAATCCGGAAACCTGAGAAATTTCTTTCGCTGCCACCGGGAATCCGCTGTACAATAAACACACGTCCATGGAAACGGGCGAAGCTCATTCCAAAAATAAATGGACGAACTCGCATTAACTAATTAGTAATCACATTTACTAACTCGATATCGAATACTCGTGGCTTGTCACGACCAAAAATATTTTACAGCTTGTTCGAATAGATCAACAGCGCACCCCTACACCGATAAATCGAGTAATTTCTTGTTTCAGTTGAACGTTTCGAATAAAATGACAAATACAAATGTATCTGGCACACATTAACTTTTAACCCTTTGCACTCGAATTTTAATATGACCATGAATTACCGCCAACTCGGAATTTATTTTTTTATTCAATCAAAACAAAACTTTTCCAACACGTTATTAGCATACTTAACTGTAACATTTCATGAGTGTAATTAAAAAAAATGAAAATTCCACGATAAAACTTGTGATGTCGCATACGCTAAGACATACGAGCGCAAAGGGTTAATAATTATATACATCTATATTCGTACACGTCTGTGAATGTGAAACACTATGAGGAAACTTGTACTTTCTATATTTTGCAGAAGATATTTATTCAAGTGCAAAATAGAATAGGAAATCATTTTGCTAAATAGTGAAGTAATGAAATGATTAGTAAAGAAATTATTTGTATATTTAAATCGATTAACACATAATTGTTTCGCTATATCTATTAGATGAGTGTAAAGATTTTGTTGAATTCTATTTGTGAAAATCGAGTATTGTGCTAAACCAAATATTACGGTAGAATCGTACAATAACTATAATCACTATAATAACAAAAATAATAGTAATAACAAATAAATTAGGTCTAAAAATCTAATCAGTCAATAATTATAGTAATCGCTAACGATTACCATTTTTTGGTTGTTAGTGAATAATCTTTGAAGAAAATTCTCACAAAAGAATACGAAATTTGCATAAGAAACACACAACATTTGTAATTCCTTATAACCAGCAAAGCTTGTTCCCCTCACCTAATAACCTCCAACCAGATACATAAAATGATGCATCGTTTAAATATTTTATTCGAATCGCTTCCACGACCCCGCTCATTCATATTTCACGCCATCTCTGCAGCCATTTTTCTCTCACTTTCGTCACGGTTTTCCTTTCGTTCTCCCCTTTTGTTTCCCCTCGAGCCATCGGTAACAAGACCGATAAATATAAGTTGTCGAGCAGAAAGGAATCAGTCGTCTTTAATGAAAACGAAATCGAGAACCCGCGGGACATGGAATGGAACACGGTAAATCAGGCCTCGCGCCATTTATTTATTTATCATCTATTTATCTGTGCCGTTCACACGCATCGGTAACCCGATTTTTCGGGATAACGAGGCCGTGAGCCGGTAACAAGATCGGTTGTAGCAGGCGTTGTGTATCAAGAAGAAGGATGCCTTCGTTATTCCGCCGTTCTGGTTTTTTGTTCTTCCAACGAGGGAAAGTGGGGGCTGTCTGTCGTTCGAATCTCTTCTTTCACTTCGTCGCGGCAGAAGAATGCTCGAACGAGGATTGTACCCGATGGAATGCATTTTACGATCCATCAGATTAGGGTACGCGAGATGTTTTTTGTTTGGAATTGAGAATTAACCCTTTGCACTCGAGAGGTGACTGTTTGTCACCAAATGATAGTTTCACGAATTTGCAGACTTTAGTCAATTTCTTTATCAGTCAGTCTTAGAGGTTAAATAGTCACGTATGTGAATTTTAGTATATCATTTGACGAAACTAAATGACGTTTAGTACAGGGGAATCTTAGTAAATACTTCGAATTTGAACATTTTGAATCGAGTATCATTAGACGACTAACAGTCACCTCTCGAGTGCAAAGGGTTAATAAGAAGATGTTGCAAAAACTGGATTACTGAAGTTACTCTAGAGTTTTTGGAAGAACGTATACATCTGTAGAAGTCTTTATTGTGTATTATTACAGGTTTGTGTATTGTGAATGAATGAGTGAATGATAGATACACTGTGATAGATTGAATGCGATAGATCGACTGTATAACTGTGTTCTCGCGCCCAACAAGGTCCTGTATTTATATTCCCTGGACGCGTTGAGAGGGGGGAAATGTCTCCACATGGAAAGGACTCTGCGAGTGTTTTTTTGGATTGTAACGAGACTTCAAGCAAACGCCCGTGGTAATGAAGGTCGCCTGGCCATTTGGGCCGAAGGACATTCAGGCCCTGTTGTAAAGCGTTTGATGCAGCCCCATAGAACACCCGCAGGGGTTCCATGTCACCACACATCTATACCAGTGGCCAAGTGATTATGTTTATTGTTAATACGATCATTAACGACATCTGCTACAATTATTAGTAAACATGACTCACCGGTCATATCATACGAGTATTCAATATACAGAAAGCAGCGAATGTGTAGAGACGTAAAAGACTATATAATTATACTGTTAAAGTTATATCTAAATTAAAGGTGTATTCCTTTCTTTTTTCTTTCACTGTCCATTTTTAAACAAATCTTAAAACTTATTATTATGGATATTATAAATAATGACAAATAAAATCAAACGGTGTAATAAATTTGAAGTAATTTGTTGTAATAAATGATAAAGTTTTTCAGTGTTAATTTAAGTAGGGTACAATAGAAATAAGACATTGTTTCTCTTAAGATCTCGAGTTGTTGTAATTCACTATAAGTTTAAATAAATTAAATATTAATTAAATAAATATTTTATTAAATTAAATTAAATAAGTTAAGATAAATGATGTTCAGAGTCAGTGGATCAGATAAAAGTGCAAAGAAATAATATATCAGAGGATCGAAATTACGTTTTCCATTTTTAGAGAGAAACTGCACGCGAGTTTTAAAAACGTCGAAAAACGGATATCCTTGGTGAACTAGGAATTAAAATGGAAACAGAGAGGAACAGATTGAAATATTGTGAAAAGATCTGCAGCGTTAGAATTACCTTGTTTTTCGAAAATATTTTTTGTTTAATCCAGTTAGACAATATTTTTGATGCAGGTAAACCGTTTTTGTGGCAACACGGTATCAACGCCGGGCATTGATACGCCAAAATCTCCATAAAAAAATGTATTTTCCTTTCTAGAAAAATATTGAAAACTTTAAACGCTCTGTTATTCAAAATGTACTGTATAAAACATATAAACCTATGCCTATTTTTAACCCTTTGAGCGCTGAATACTCTTGACCTAAGTACTTCAAAAAGATGGAGCATTGTTACCCATGCACTGACAATCGCGTTGCAGTAAGCGAAAGATCGAAAATATTAGCAAACACATATTTTCGTCCATGGTCCCTACGAGTAACTTTCGTCAACATTAAAAGGTTAACGCCGAAATGTGTGGCCACGAAAAAAATTATAAAGTGAAGGAAACAAAAATTGACAAACGCATATATGTAGGAATGCGATCAAGTGGATGCGAGTTTAGGAAAATCTGAGTCGAACGATATTTGTGTAAACGTAGAATGTTTAGATTCTAAGATTCGTGATTCTAGATTCGTGTTTCTAAGGCGTGAAAGATGAGCACTTGAGAAGGAATTTTGGGTGAACGTGACTGAATGCATCGAGTGAGAAAGGTTGACAATTAGAAAGAAAGTAAACGAGTGTTTGGAAAGAGTTTGACTGTGAGGGCAGAAAGACTTTGACTGTGAACGTAGATTTATTAATATTCTAATCACTTCACTTTTATTTTATTCACACCTGAGTCCCATCTCTCGCTCTACTGAAATTGTTAAAGTACAATTTTCCTGTATACCTGCGTCCATAGTCCCTACAACTGAAGTAACTAAGTTGTAAAGTCGTTTAAGTTGTTACTGTTAACTTGTTTTAAATATACATTTATTAATATTCTAATCACTTCACTTTTATTTTATTCACACCTGAGTCCCATCTCTCACTCTACTAAAGTTGTGAAAGTAGTATTTTCCTATATACATGCATCTATAATCCCTACAACTGAAGTAATTAAGTTGTAAAGTCGTTTAAGTTGTTACTGTTAACTTGTTTTAAATATACATTTATTAATATTCTAATCACTTCACTTTTATTTTATTCACACCTGAGTCCCATCTCTCGCTCTACTGAAATTGTTAAAGTACAATTTTCCTGTATACCTGCGTCCATAGTCCCTACAACTGAAGTAACTAAGTTGTAAAGTCGTTTAAGTTGTTACTGTTAACTTGTTTTAAATATACATTTATTAATATTCTAATCACTTCACTTTCATTTTATTCGCACCTGAGTCCCATCTCTCGCTCTACTAAAGTTGTTAAAGTAGAATTTTCCTATATACCTGCGTCCATAGTCTCTACAAGCAACTTCTGTCAGACGCTTATATGCGTCCATAGCACTGAAAAGGTTAAACAAAGCTATTTTTCCCGATAAATCGAAGCCGCTTCGTTCTTCAGCTTTCTTATTCTCTTACTTCGATTTTATTTGTCATTATTCATAATAACCATAATAATAAATATAATCGCTTGGCCACTGATACAGATGTATACGTTCTTCCAAAACTCTAACAGAAGTAAGAAAGTCACTCAGCTTTCTTAACTCATATTTGTCGAACACGTCGAAAAATTGGAAACTTACTTGTTAACTCAAAAGGTAGGTGTCTTTGGTTAACACCGAGGTAGCGACGGAAATTCTACGAGTGAACGAGATTACATTGGCAGATAATATTAACCTTTTCCGCTTCTTTCTGCAGCAGGAAATTCCGATCGTCGAGGCGAAAGAGGGAACGTGTAACAAATTTACATTGAGTTCGAGGTCGGGTTATTCGAGCGAGCAGCGCTTTGAGTAGAAGAGAGAGAGAGAGAGAAAAAAGGGAAACAGCGAGGTAGTTACGGGACAACGTGATTCGCATGATTTACCGTAAGATTCCGACGCTTCCGGTTAATTACCCTGCTACGAGGCGCGCCGTTGAATCGTCTCGCCTTAGACGTTGTTCCTCCGTGCACACTTCTGACGAACGTTCCCCTTTGAAATAACATGAAGTGGTTGTTCCAAATTTATAAGGACGCGCCGCCACCTTTCACCTTCTGCTCTGTTGCATCTCGCGACCGAAAACGTTACACCGCCGATAAAAAGTTTGGTAAAAGTACTCGTTGGAAGGGTTTTCTTAACCATATTCCTGAAGCAGCAACGGCTGTGCATCAAAGTTGTTAATAATATGCAACACAAGTACACTGTTTTGTTGTTTCATACTTTTAATGCTAGATCTTAGATAGTAAATATTAAAAATGAAACACCAAAGATGAATCATTAAACTATGACGCTAAAGATTTTCACACATCAAGGTTTACGTCTTGAAAAAGAATAAATTTTATTTTATATGATATTAATAGAAAAAGTTGCAATGTTTTGAGTAAACATGCGAGGGAACAAGAAATTTGTATAAAAATTGTTAAAATCAGCTTTATTTTTCTGAAACAAGCAATATCCTAGAGTCCTATAGTAAGTTTAGAATAACTAAAGTAGTAGCTTGGGAGCGATTTTAATATGTCTACTCTTCTGTTTCTTTTTTATTTTAAGTATTTCAGAATTTTCTTTAGTATAAGTCTTTTATTGCATTTAAAGGGAACCTCTCCATTTACCTACTAAATAAATAAATAAATAAATATCGTAGTTAACACAAGAATAAGTAATATCTAAAATAAATTGTTAAATACTTCTGCGAACTAGTTCGCCCCTATTTTATTTCGCATACATACTTTTCATTATTATTACCGTGGTCGGATAAAATAATTTCTTTCACATATTTATTTGTTACAAAAAACGTTGTGACATTCTGTTTCCTTTTTATTTTAAGTATTTAAGAATTTTCCTTAGTATAAGTCTTTTATTGTATTTAAAGGGAACCTCTCCATTTACCTACTAAATAAATAAATAAATAAATATCGTAATTAACACAAGAATAAGTAATATCTAAAATAAATTGTTAGATATTTCTGCGAACTAGTTCGCCCCTTTTTTATTCCGCATGCATACTTTTCATTATTATTACCATGGTCGAATAAAATGATTTCTTTCACGTATTTATTTGTTACAAAAAACGTCGTGACGTTAAAAAACCAACTGTCACGATACAACAAGCCAACGATGAAACGAAACTCGGATAAACGAGGTTATCAGCGGATCCGTTTGCTATTTCGAGAATTCAATGGAAATTACAACGTTGCTCGATGCGAGACTGATTGTGTCGCGTTAACACAGGAAAAATCGATTTCATTGGCATGCGTGTAAATATTTATCTCGGCCAGTGAATTCCGGACACGGCCAATGTGAATTCCCAATTATTCTTTCACCGCATAAAATTATTTTCCACGCGAAACTTTCACGGCCTAGAATATCATGGTTATGTACGGTGAAACCAATAATATTTACGTTAATGAAAAATTCCGGGATTTTCCAAGAAATGGGGTGATAATACGAAACCATTAGTTATACTTTATTTTCCGTTATACGATAATACAACGAGAAATCTTTTTAATCCCTGTTGAAGTAAAAATTCTTAAAGTAATTCTTTAAGGTCGAAATTTCAATTTGAAATCTCTTAATTATTAGTAAATATTCATTTCAAAATTCACATTTTATATTATTACTTTATATATATTTTAACATTTTTATTATCTTTATTTCTTCTATTACCAATGTTCATACTATCAATATTGATGTTTTCTTTTTAAAAGATTCTCTTTCTTCCTTAAAATATCCTTTTTCCTTTAACTAATTTAACGTTATGCACAGTATCAAGTAATTTCTCTGTTATTATATTTATAACTGTTTAATATTTTAATTTTAAACTAGACCGATGTTCATACTATCAATATTAATCTTTGCTTTTTGAAAGATGCTCCTTCTTCCTTAAAATGTCCTTTTTCCTTTAACTAATTAAACGTTATGCACAGTATCAAGTAATTTCTCTTTTATTATATTTATAACTGTTTAATATTTTAATTTTAAACTAGACCGTCTCTTAATTAGTTCATACAAATTTAAGCAAGAAAATAAGCACATGATGCTTTGTAGTACCATCGATTGCTAGCATAAGCTAATTATTTCAGTAAATAATTATTTATTTCAGTAAATAAATCAATAAATGGTAAGCCATTACACTGATGTGTTCAAAGAAAAATAAGACGTTACAGTGAACCTGATAATTATATTCGCGTACATTTTCCTCCTATTTTCGCTCCAATTAAAGGAACGATGTTTCAGCGGCGTACACTTTTTCAAATTTCACACTTTACACCCTCGTATCATTTTCCCAGTGAAATGCACACCGGATAGCTACAAAACACTTGCAATCCAGGTAGTTACGAGGCAGAGAACTCTCGCAAGCTTGTGTGCGGAGTGCGTAGTATGAAAATACGATTCGGTGGAATTTATAACGTGCACGGGGTAAGCTCCGAAATTTCCAAGATAAGGGGAGGTGAAGATGGTTAAAAAAGGAGAGGGCGCCGGGTTTCGGGTGTTATTACCCCGGCTGGAACCCGCCTCGTAAACGAGGCAACGGCGCGGAATCCGCTGGAATACGCGATGAGTAATAAAGATGAGGTATGCGCTCATCATTTCTAATAGCCTGCCCCTTTTTCGACATTGGTCCCGCTGAAATTTACGCTGCTTTCATAATTATAAACCCCCGTCCTGCATTAATAATTCACATATTCACGAAGAAGATTATTTCAACTGACAAACCTTTGCAGCTTCCCTGGAAATGTTTATCCGTCGCATTTATGGTTTAGCAGATTTAAGCAACTGCAGTAAATAGCAAAAGTCTTCGTATATTTGTCAAATTTTGAAGGTTTAAAGAGAACACTGACCATCTATTAACATTAGAACTACCAGAGCTGTCAAAATGATGGATCGATGATTATTTAAAGCAACTTTATAAATTCACTTTACCAAGCTTCCAACATTTACTATTATTTTCTGCAGAAGGTATAAATAAAGATTTGTTTTCTGTGTATTCGATATTTCTTCATGTGATTTTCAATTTAATCTATTCCATGCAAATAAGTACACTGTAATCGTCGGTAAACAGTATTCTAGTGTTAAATTAGACGAATCTTGAAAGATATGGCAACGTATATTTATTTATCAAAAAACATAAATCAACCAGAAGCATAAAATTATAAAGCTTACTGTGCGATTACAATGTATGCAATGAAGTGCACAAATTTTGTTATTGTAATCATTAAAAAAATAAACTTTATGATTTTATGATTTTGATATACCAATGGTGATTGTATTTAAATTTTCATAAAATCGTGTTTTCTTAGTTTGTATTCTATTTTTTTTACAACCAATTAAAAATTATACGAAACATCGTCTCTTTCTCAGAAATAATACATCATCTAATTATATCTAATAAGCTGATTAATTCCTATTAAATATACCTAATAATAATATCTCTATATTACTGTTGTTTCACCTATTTCAAATCTTTAAAATTTATCCGACACACATACGAAGATTTACTTTAAACAAATACTAGCTTTATTCAAAAGCAAACAATTCGTCCAGACATCGTTGTTCGGTTCAGCAAAGACAAGTACAATGCGATATCGGTAAAAATAAGTGAAGAAAGAAGGAAATACTACATACATTGTAAGATAAATTTATTCCCTTTCGCCTCTGTCTCGGGAGCTCGTACTTTCAATTCGTTCGTTCTTTCCCCGCTGGAACTTATGCCTGCGGGAAATCGAATTTGTCGTTCATGGCCACGTGTACTTTGAACCCGGGGAAGGATTAAGAGTCGGAAGTGACGGTCCCGAAAAGTAAACGACGTCGCGTCGAGTCGTGTCCTCGAGAAGGGATGGAAAAAGTTTGCCCCCTGGTGGTTCGTCGAGTGAAAATTCAGTTTCGTGTAACACGTTTAAGGAATCTCCTCTCCTTTCCTCTCTGGCGAATCGTCAACCCTTTATTTTGACTGGTTTCCCTATTCTGGCGGAATTATGTGGCTGCTCTTTAATTGCTACGCGAATGTTTTATTAATTAATCCGTTAAAGATAGATGTTGCATTAAAGCGTTTTTATATTTTTTAATCAATTCACGGTATTGAATTTTGTTCCTTCTTTTAGCATTGCGGTAAAACAAAATTGTTAAGCAAGTCTTTAACACTAGGTTTAAGAATTAAGGGTTATAGGTTTTCGAACGTCATGAGTAAAATTTGCAAGAATGACTATTATTCGTAGCAATTTTTGCTGAGCTTCATTAATGGAGCAATACAAATATACCTAAATCTATTTCCCTCTCAGTTCTGTAATTTCAAATACTTTTTGATGTACATCTATTCTTTAATATATGAATATTGGAAATAGATATACAAGAAATATTCATAAATCTAGTGTTAAAATTCCCTTTCGTAATTGCAGTGTTAAAAAGATTCGACGATAATCATTGTTGTTAAATGCAGTGCAGTTTGTTATAGTAATTAGTAAGATGTTTAAACAGTTTTTTATTAAATTATAATTCTTGCTACAATTATTTTAGTGTACTATACAGTAGGTATAATTATCGCAATCTCAGTAATGGCATTAGGCATTATACAAAATTTCATGTCGTTCCTTTGCAAAGGATGTATCTTTACTTATTTATCTTTAGTTATGTTTACAATTAATCATACAGATACTTCTTATCTCTTTTTAATATATTTTTACACTTTTAACGCAAACAACCGGTTAAAATTTAAATTTGGAAGCGTGCATATTTCCAAGCTAACAATTTATAAATATTAAATACCTTTGCAAATATTATGTACTAATATAAAACTCTGCAGTATTGTATGGCAGCGTAATAATTAGAGGTTTCATGGTGCACAGCATATAACAGCGTCGAAGAGAAAATGTTAAAAACGTTACAGCGCTTACCTCGAGGCGGGGAAGCGCCTCAGTTAAATTTGCAAAGTAGTTGGCAGAAGTTCACGGGAACTGAAGAGGTACACTTTAATTTTGGACAACTCGAAGTTCCTTCGGTATGCAGAATCTTGAACAGGGCATAATCAGAGCGTCGTTGCTGCTGGCAGAATGAAATTTCACGGGCAAGTCGATTCTCTTTGAAAAATTCAAACGGTAACGAGACGAGCGTCATTCACGGTTTAACCGAATTTCAATTTTAAATTTTCCGCCCTTTCGAACGTTCTCTTTCGTGACATTAAACCAATTTACCTAATGCTTGCTTTGTTCTTTTGAAACCTCCTGTGTGTGTGTGTGTGAAATGCAGTGAAATTGAAACACGTTCTCTGTTACGTATGTATTTTGGAATGCCTTTAACGAAACGTTCAGAAAATGTTAGAACGTGATCACGTTTTATTGTGAATTTCAAATTTCATTGACTTCAAACGATTTTAATGTAGAATTTATTTATGGTCGTAATAATAAATAAATGAACGTGGAGTTGAAAATTTACTTCATTATTAATGTAGTTCATAAAATCATTGATACATTCTCTTACTCGTTGAATGAGAAATATTACAAAGACAATGTTCACTAAACAATAATTCTCTGAAAATATTGATAAACGAAAATTAGTATTAAATGAGGTCGATTGAAAGATTAAGTTTGCACATTCACGTCCTATTCCTCGAATCGGTAAATTTAATGCAGCAACAAACCCTGATCCTGAAATTTCAAATAAACCTTTATTTAATTAAAAATTTTAATTTAAAAAAAATATAAAAAAAGAAATTTTTTTAATCTAAAAAAAGAACGTTCCTCGCCTCAAAGAAGTCAATGCTCCATAACAAAGTTAAACCCACCTTACCTTAATTCCAGGCATTTAATCCATAAGCACCACCTATACGCGGTTAGTGCAGCTCATAAAACGCTCATAAAAGAAGTTTTTACAGCTTGTCGCCTATTTAGTTTGCGCTCCTTGAATTATTTCGTACTGTTCAACTCGAGAAAGTTGCACGGACGTTTTGCCGAGTTAAAAGATAACCGTCCTCGTTTGTGAAAAAGCTGTGGAGTACTTTTTTTCTGCTGGCCATCAGATTGCAGAGAGAGGAGTTACACTTTCACACCCTTGGTTTCCTTCCCCTTCCGTTTTCCCACCTGTACCCTGTCCTTCGCTGGTGTTATGTAAATAATCTGAACGCGTTTCCTTCTATTTTTTCTTCCCCCCCTCCACCCACTGATATATACTTTCCGCATTTTTCGTGCAGTTTGTGTTGCACAATTCACAATTTCTATTCGCGACTCTGTTTTCGCATCCGGCGATAGCACGTTTGCTTTGCATGTAGATTAAGGTGTATTCAAATAGTCTGGGATACTGATTTTATTTACAGATACACGGTAATGTTTATTAGATTGTTAGAAACGGGGAAAATGGAATATTTTAAAAGTTGGTTACCTTTTGAATACGCAATGTATGTATTTCTGTTACGGCTAGTTGGAATTTAAGAATTTTTTCACGCCGTTTTATTGGTATTAAACATTAGGTATCTTAAAATTTTGATAACATACTATCGACTGCGATACAGAATTAACTGAAATTAATACCACACTAATTTATAGCAAATTAGTTTTGTTCGTAGGCCATCAATTTTGATTGAAATATTATTAAAATTTTTATAATCTACTATCAACTACGACACAGAATTAACTAAAATTATTACCACACTAATTTACAGCAAATTAGCTTTCTCCGAAAGCCATCAATTTTGACTAAAATATTTAGATTTACGGTTTCATTAACTTCTTTTTTAAATGATTATATCTCAGAAGAATTCCATTTAATAAAAATTCCAAGAAGTACAGAAACAAGGACATAAGAGTATCCACCTTCTGTAACATTCCCTATTTCATCATATTATTAATACTATTTTCGCTGCATTCTATTAAGGTTATGAAACAAGTACAAATGCAAATTTTGAGACACGTCAAAACATTTATACTCGCCTATTAAACGAATACGTTTACGAATTTTAATTAGTAACATATAGCTGTACAAAAAGACTAGATCAATATTTATTGCACTGCCTTTGTTCACTGGTAACCAACCAAATGATGTGCTTTATCAAAGCACGACAGGTATCATAGACAAAAAGCGGAACCTACTTTTTTCCCAGCAAGCTTGTTAACGTTTGATCATCGAGGGATCACGATATTGGGGGCTCGCTACCCTATCGAAGATCCCGATTTTTATGGTGAAAAGCCATTAGAGCAAACACAGTTATTCCCTCGTATCAATTTGATTGCTTCCCTCAGCTGCACACTCCGACACGAGTGAAACTCTTTCGGCGGTAGTGGCAATTCATATCACCATGTTTGCTTAATCCATTGGTATGCAGCTGACTCGACGAGAGGATAGCCGAACGTGGAATGCTGAATTCCGCAAACACGATTACGTTCGTGAGGGTCATTAGGGAAATAACTTAGCCGCAGGATACCAGATACTTGTCTACATCATTCACCCAAAGTAATCGTCTTCCTTGGAATTTCGGAAGCTGACGCTCAAAATATCTTCCACGATCCTTTTCTAACTCATTCTAACGCAATCTAAAGCGCGATCTTTGAAATTTCTAATAAAAGTTCCTTCGATTTAAGTAAGATTTCTAGTTAATTAGTTTTTGCGTAAATTTGCAGAGTATTTTGCTTTCTAAACTTTTTAATATCTTTCTTTGAAATTCAAATAAAAGTTCCTTCGATTTAAGTAAAATTTCTAGTTAATTAGTTTTTGCGTAAATTAGCAGAGTGTTTTGCTTCTCAAATACTTTAATTTCTTTCTTTGAGATTCTAATAAAAATTCCTTCGATTTTAGTAAAATTTCTAGTTAATTAGTTTTTATGTAAATTAGCAGAGCGCTTTGCTTCTCAAATACTTTAATTTCTTTCTTTGAGATTCTAATAAAAATTCCTTCGATTAAAGTAAAATTTCCAATTAATTAGTTTTTATGTAAATCAGCAGAGTATTTTGCTTTCTAAACTTTTTAATATCTTTCTTTGAGATTATAATAAAAGTTCCTTCGATTTAAGTAAAATTTCTAATTAGTTAATTTTTATGTAAATCAGCAGAGTATTTTGTTTCCTAAACACTTTAATTTCTTCAATACTGCATTCATTCTTTGCTTATAATAGTAATTTTTCAATCATACTTACCGTCGCTTAGAACACTAATCAAGATGATTAGCCATGTATATTCTTACTAATACGAGAATATCTGTTAATAATTAACAATCACAATATACAAAATTGTATACAATATTATTGCAGTGCAGTATAAATTCATACCGTAAAATATTTCCTTTGTTATTACCCAGTGTGCTTTGATTCTTGTATCAAACGAACCGCTTTTTGAACGTCATTTGCATGCAATATTATATTTCACGCCTCGTTTATTGTTTCACGACGAACCTTTTAATCGAAACACCGTTCCCTCGATATCGCTTACACAACGTTTTCTTTATTATTTCACAATACGCATTGTTTCTCGTAATCAAGGGGCCATTCGCTTAATATCAGTTCTCGAGTATCTTCTAGCCTCCCGTTAAGACAGGAAAGTTTTCCTGTTTTCAGGGAACTTTTCTCGTTCGCGAGATAAAAAAAGAATGGCGGACGGAGCAGAAAAAGAGGAAAGGACTAACAAGATCTTATCGTTAGCCCTTTTGTTTCGCTCGTAACGGACACAGGGGCGAGTTTTTCGAGGCCGTGGAAAGGCGGACCCCGGCAGGGAAACAATTTCCGCGGTTGAAACGGCGACAAGAAATCCGCGGATACGTGGGCATTTAACCCCGGGAGCACCCGAAACTTTTGTTACAAAGTGTGGAAAGTAAATAAGCCCCCGCTGTTATCCACGGCAAGTGCATTTCTGTAATGTATGCGGCGCCTAGGGACGCTTAACAATCACGATAATTTATGGGATCATAAATGAAAGCGGCGGCGGAAAGTTCAGCTCGGCGTTAAAATGAGCTCTCTTGTTACGAGCCTGTTATTTATTGGAAAATAAAACGAGGCCCGACCCGTTCGCCCCGGCCTGATTTCTTCCGCTGTAACATGAACCTCCTTTTTTATCGCATTTCCCTAGGAAATTGCCGCTATAGTCTGTTACGCCGCCGGGATACGTGTGCGAGCACTTCGATTTCCAACTGTGTAGCCTCGCTCGCAACTTGGACACTCGATGTGTTATGCAGAGCAAACGAAAAGTTTACTTATCGTGGAACGAAGCTATTACTGTTAATTATTTGTGTGACGAAAAATATTAAACTATTCCGTTTTTATTCGAAATGGAGTTCTTATATTACTAAATAAAATAAACTCTTATTTGAAATACTATTGGGTTGGCAACTAAATGATTGCGAATTTTGTCCATAGATGGTTTTAGCACATTCTTTCGTTTCATCAACGTGTTCAAAACACCTAAACTATATTGTTTCCTTGTTGTTTGAACTTCCATCATTAATTAGTAAGACAATTTTATCGATTATTTATTTAGTTTCGTTTTTATCCCAATTTAAGGATGGAAGAAGAAAACGCCCATTTCAGACATATTTTATTGTATTATTTCTGAAAAGGCAGGAACGCATTGCAAGCATACAAGAAGTAGTATGGGAATGAAGACTTAAAGAAAGGCTTTATTTATTTATTTTATTCCCTTCAGTACTGCTTGAATGGTACAATTTTTAATGATGCTGATAATGTAAAATCTCATTTAATTCAGTATTTTGCTGGTAAAAATTAGAAGTTTTATGAACATGGAATTATGACACTGTCTAAAAGATGGCAAAAGGTCATCGCCAAAAACAGACAACACCTAATTTAATAAAGTCATATTTTCAAGTAAAAATTTTGAATTTTCATTCTTATTTAAATTCCGCAATCACTTAGTTGCCAACCCAATACAATACAGACGCACCTCGACTTTCGCACAATTGGGTATTTCGCACATTTTTTTAAATTCAACTTTTTAAGCCTTCGCGGTCGAATGTCCCCTCTGAGGGGACATTATGAGTCGAGTAGGCTACTGGGCTGACCCATCTCAAGGGACATCAGACTTTACCCATCAGACTACAATGTTGTTCGGATCAATGCTTTAAAATACAGTTTTTGGTGTATATTCTTTTACTTCCCTCTAATTTCGAACATTCAACATTCGCACATACTTTCAAGAACCAATTGTGTACGAAAGTCGAGGAGCGCCTGTACTTTATTATATAGCACGAGGAAGGTGCAACTCTGACTGAACCTTGCCAGCTTTGTCATGAGACTAGCAAAACGCAGTGGTTAAAATTCCTACGACCCCGTCCGGGTCCTTCAGCCCCTTTGTTCTGTTTCTTAATATTTTCGGGCTTTCTAAAATGCCAGATATAACTTAGGTTCTTGAAAGAAGCCCTTCAGAAAGTATGTTAAGAGGAAGCTGGTTTATGGTTAATTTTTGCTTCGCAGTATTTCTGTATTCAATTTCAAACACTTTTTTTTTAAATTATTACCTGAAGCGTTTCCAAACTCGATGACTTTTACGGAGAAAATTAAGAGAAGAGTGTAAAAACAGAAAGCAGGCGTTAAATTCTCAAATATATTAGTTGTGGACTCAATGTCAAGGTGTGTGTGCATGTAAAAGATTGTTTGAGAATGTTCACCGTGAAAAGTTAATATCTTGCCACGCGAAAATGAAAAAGAACGTTCACTGTACACATGACCGCTGGCAAAATTTCTTGAAGGCCCATTAAAAAGTACGGTTGGCACCGAAAGTCTTCAAGAAGCAAAACTCGTGGAAAGTGATTATGACTTTTGATGGTTCGTGGAAGTTTCGGGCATCAACAATAATCTCAAGTTTTCCGCGAGAGTGGCAAAAGTTGGCGTGTTTTCTCAAACATGAGATTACATTGATCTGGTCGGCCAACAGTATTCGATTTGCAGTTTCCACGAACGATCTCGTTCTCGTTTACTTGCTGCAAGAGATATAACAAGCAGAACACACAAGACATGTCACACACATGACACACATTCACATATACACATATACGAAGAGAATATATAAACATCGTTCACCTTACATAAAGAACTGTATTGTAAACGAGAGTTGAAAAATAAAGCACGAAATTATTATATTAACACTAGATTGCCGAAGTGAATCAATTTGACTCACTTATGATTTTGTCAAGTTTAAGTATCATGTGAAAGGAATAGAACTTAGGGCGTTTGTGCCAAAAAGTAATAAAAAAATCTGTGGAAAATGTATTTTATAGACAGCTTATATATGTAAAAATTGTTTCGAACCAACATTCTTAAAAATAGTTTCATTTTTTTTTAAAACTTCAATTTTCATGTTTGAATCAAATTGACTCGTTTCAGGCAAAATAGATATATACCTAATGTTAACCCTTTACACTCAAGAGGTGACTATTAACCGTCTGATGATACTGACTTCAAAGATTTTCAGATGCAAAATACTTACTAATATTCTAATACTGATATTCACCTATATTAATCCTTTGAGTACTGAATTATTTGAAAATTTTTATGCCCATGGAACGGATTTAACTTGTCGCTACATGGATTAATATGTAAAAGTAATACATCTTATTTGGAATATTCTTATATTGGTGATATAAATATATTTTTGAAACAGTATTTTAATTACAAAATATACATAAATATATAAATGAAACAAAATAGGAATATTCATTGTTTACGATCAACGACCTCTGGTGGGGGTGCCGCAAACATTAACGCCAGCTTCTTAAATTCAAATGACGAGTCTCACTCGTCCACCGTAACTTCGTCCAAGTAAGCAGATGACGAGTCTCACTCGTCAAATGTACCCAAAGGGTTAAACATCATTCAATTTAATTAAGTAATATTCTAAAATTTACACACATGACTATTTAACCTCTCAGTCTAACTAACAAACAAAATCTCCAAATTTGTGAAACTATCATTTGGCGACTATCAGCCTCTCAAGTGCAAAGGGTTAATGTCGTCCAAATTTATTGTACAAATCTCTCAAATAATTTAACACTTGCAAAACGACATTCGAGAATTATGTTACAAGATAAACGAATGTTCGTTCTTCGTAACTTTTTTCCTTTGTTCGTTGTCGAAAAAGTTAAGTTCGCTGAACATGCTGTAACAATTTTTGATGCCAGCGTCGCGACGTTCGTAAGCTTGCAAGATCCAGCGGCTAAGAAGTGCTTTCTCAAGCGCGGATTTCAGGTAGTTGAAAACTTTCGTGACCAGTTTTGATTTATCTGTTACCGCGGTTCAACTACCCCGCTTCCTGGCCAACTTCCGGCCGAAAATAAAGAAACACGGTTTCTTCTTCTTACCATGAACGTTCGACTGTATGTCTGCTGGATACTCAATACTTTTCACAGTAATCTATAAAATGTATGAAAGATGCCCGATCACGTGTTCGATCCTTCTTTATTTTATATGGTATCTCGTGAAATTGATCAATAATAAGTGCAACTGCAAGTTTGGTATTTAAGTATTTCTCTGATAATTATCTTTTTCGATACTTCTCATATTCCTTAACACTATTCCTACTGTCACTTCACGTGTACCTACCCCTATCGCGACATTCCCACGTAAGACAAACCACAAATTTTTCTCAGAAACTAAACAATGAGAAAAGAAGAGAATATTGAAGAATATATTATAGGTTTATTTGAGGAAAAGTCTAAAATTTAAAGGCGATTCGATTACGTTGTGTATGTAAAATTCTAATCGAAATTTTAAAAACGGTCATTTGACCGGTCGTGGTAGGAATAGTGTTAATTAATTAGTGTAATATACGAATAGAGCTTGTACCTAAATTAAATGAAGAATGTAATAAAATTCATTTCGTAATTATCGTGTGATGTAAAAATAGGAAATTTAAATATTATGGCTCCTAAGTACCTGTTTTCAAATAATACACAAAACGATGATTAACATTTATAGTTTTCGATTATTGTTCTTTTAAATTGCATAAAGAAAGTAACAAAAGAAAACTCATTCAACCCTTTCGCTTCGAACGCTAAATATATGCGACATCCAAATGTACTTTGTATTTTAATAATTTTGTAAGTCTTTTCACAGAGCAATGATTGTTTTATTCATTGTTCTATTTTCATTTTTTTTTAAATTAAATTTTATTGTTATTTAAGACTTAGAAAAACTGTGCATATTTCTGACACGAGTTTCTGTTAAGTGACGGTACTTTGGCGAACTGGACTACCGTAGCTAAATGGTTAATAAACTATAAAATTTACACCATACGCGTTATTCCAATTATTTCACCGTGCAATGAGGTACATGCCACATTCTTATAACCCTTCTCCATCTTTCCAATCCCAAAGTCTACAAACTGTATTCTCCCAAATTCGTTTACGTTTATTCAACGTTTTATCCACACGAAATTGGCATAAGCTTGCCAGACAACCCACCAGATCGAAAACTCCTCTGTACGAGCGAAACAAACTGTGACGCAGAAATTGATTTTCGCCATCGATCACGATTAGCTCGGACTTTATTTGAATTTCAATACGCGTGTGTACGTGGCCGGCAAAAATCGTCCGGTAACGCCGGAATTATTCGCGCGCGGGCAGCTTGGGAAATAATAAAACTTCCGGAAACCAAGCCCGTATACAATCCTCTCGATACAAACACGCTCGCGTATCCGGCGACCGAAGAATCCGAGATATCTGGTGTCCACTCGATCACCGGTAAACTTTTCCACGGTTTCTATTTTTCGCAAAACTTTCCTTCCTCCCCCCCCCCCCCCCCCCCCCCCGCTCCCTCCTAGCGCGGACTTGCTCGCAGGAAGTTTCCTCGAAGGAAGAGGCCGTCGTCGTCTAGGTTGGTATCCAACGGCGGGGCAAACGTAAGCAGAAAATGCAAAGAGGGAGGTCGGTCCTTCCAGGGAATCGCGAAGAAGTTCGTCCCGGGCCAATAAGAATGCATGCTCGAGATCCGACTGCCAGCCTGTATCGGCGAGGTTGCATAACTAACGAGCGAGCCCATTGTAAACCTGGCTGAAGTCGATGATAGTGGTTTATGGAGAACAGCGGAAGAAGATGCAGGTCGAATTTGGATAGGGTATTCCTGTTTAGGATACAAATGATCGGCGTAGCGCTTAGTATTATGCCATCGTCGTGCCATCTGCTTAGTATTATGTTGCGAAAGTATTAAGCAGGGTATGTCTGAATTCTTTTTCATTATTTTTCTTCGGGAGAATGATGTACAAGTTACGTTTATTGCGTACACATAGTTCACGTGGATTTATAAGATTTGTGTTATAAGCATGTATTTTTGTGTAACTGTCAGGCAAAGAAGATGGTTTGTTAGGATTATATCTGAGAAGTACATTGGTAAACATATTATTAACCCTTTTAGTACCGAGCAAATTTAACGAATTTGCTAAGGTTTGGGAAAAAGCTCGTAAAAACGGAAGTAAGAATAATATTCACAATATTCAACAAGAAGCATATTACGGAATAAAAGAAAAAATTGAAACGTTTATAACGTTTTATAAATTTATTTTGAAATAGAGCTCTCTCGCGATGCAAATAGTTAGGCGCCTTGGCATATGCAACGATATATCGTCGTTCGACACTAAAAGAGTTAAATATATTATATTATTAATAGGATCATCTTCTAGTAGATATCTCATAGTGCATTTTATGAAATAAATTTGACATTGTAAATATATAATATTTTATTCTAAAACGATGGTATTCAAATTTTCTAAGATCGTACGGAAAATTTTCATCAACGATGTAACTTTGAAATTAGGGAAAAACTGAATTTTACTAATGGCTTGGAATACTTTGAAGCTTTAATACTTTTTTCGTTTCGTTATGTAAATGAAAACGGTTGCACGGCACTATTTTAAACACATCTCAGCCCGATGTCGAGGCTACACCGTGGACACAGTGATTCGCAGAAATTGTACCCAGTTCTCGACTCTGTTTCAAGGGACGGTGATCCCAAAACTATTGGAACCCGACAGAAATAATGACCGGGCCCGTAAAAACGGGCTCGAGGGAGAAGAAACAAAGGAGGGCCGTCGGCGTTTCGATAACTCCGCCTCACTTATCCAAATGGGAAAGAAGTCGTCAAAGGAGGAGAGAAAGAAGAAAAAGGGCGAAAGAGAGAGAGAGAGAGAGAGAGGTGGGGAGAGAAAAAAAGATTAAAAGTATGAGAATGCAAAGTGGGCGGCAGCGGAGAGCAGAGGGTAAAGTTAAGTAAGGAGCTCGCTGAAAGAAGAAGAAGAAGAAGGAATTTTATTAAAATATTTAAGTAGCGAATCGCATTAGGGAAATGGCGACACTATTGTTCGCCTGAAATCTCATTATGGCCGAACGCTCTGGTGCGGCTGAAACCTCGGCATACGAACTTTTCCATAGAAGTGAAAAGGAACTAAAACAACCCCTCGCTTAGAGAGGGTCTGACAGGGAGGGGGGGGGGTGCGAAGAGGACGGGGAGGAAAGAAGGGTTAGATGGGTCACTCCGTCAAAATTTCCGGTGGACTGCGTGTCTCTTATGGGTTCTTTCCTCTCCCGTTGCTTTAAGGTGCTTTCCGTTTACTCGCGGGAAACTTGCTAATCTCCAACTTCCAGGGCGTCATCGGGTCCTGGATTAATTTATCGTCTCATCGGGACACGAGCAGGCACGATAACGCTGAGCTTAAGAAACTCCTCGACGAAAGAACCGTCGAGTTCTAATAATTAAACGTTCGCTCGCCGCTTTTACGAAAAGGATAGTCCTTCAAACTCTTGGTTGCTCGTTTTTCGGTCCAGATGAAAACAAGCTTTCGTAAATTAAAGGTGTACAGTCGGAGATGACGCGTTTATGGAGTTTTGATGGAATCTCGTTGCGATCGAAAGGGACGCGGAAAACAAGTTTTGTTTATGGCCAGGCGAAGTTTGAAATTATGACGTAACTTCGTTCTTGCGAAGCTGAAACGGAAAAAATAGGATCATCGAGTTTCCGTTATTAGGATTGGAAGATGATCGGAAGAAGCGGGAAAATTTCAAGGTTTCCGGGGAGAAAATTCAATGTACCAAATAAAATCTCAATATTCAAGGGAATAGATTGTAAGGTAACAGTTTGGGAATCTCAATTTTCCAGGAACTGTAGGAAACGTAATAAAATTTTCAACAGCCGACGAAAGCACGGCCACCTCGTCCTGTGTGAGAAATTTCATCCAACTTACTTCCACCCTAACTAATTCCGTCCGAATTGATGATTCATTACCAACTTCAACGTTGATCGATTTAATAAAAGATTCATGATTAATGTTAGCTGATTTTGCATCCGATAAAGCTGGAGTTTAACGCTAAAATAGTATGCGTACTTCGAGGAAAATTAAGAAAGATTTATTAACCAATTCCTTTTTAAATTTACTATTATCCGATAGTCATTTGCAATAAATTGTGGTCATAATGAAACTGTGATGATTAATAGTTTTTTCTCGTTAACGAATATTATCTTAATCGCATGCTATTAATTGTAATTATAGTAATACCATGTACGAATTGTTAACAGGGTATTAATTTCTAAAGGAAACCTCGAGCATGCAGTTGAGCGAACTGACAAACGATTTGTATGAGGAACAAGATTGCCCGCGACTCCAACAAATTGCATTATCCGATCTCATAATTGTTATTAAATTAGCAATTCGTTAGAAACATTTGGACATTCGGCTGAGTGTAGGTAGGATCAAAGCGGCAGACGCTCGCAACAAACGGAAATTAATGCGTTTAAGTGGAAACCCAACGCTGTCTTCGTCGGTCACCTTCGACCAATTATACGTTTCTAAGAGAATCACGAAAGTGCATGCCTTCTACAAACCGATCCTTTGTGCTAGAAACAACAGCAACCCGCCACAATTATCCAATTCTCTGTTGTTAGGGCGAATAATCAGATTACGGTGTTATTTGGATTTCCCCGTTTCGAGGATCAAGATGAAACTCTTGGTTAGTCGGTTAACCATTAATTAATATTCAAACCGAGGTTCTCTTTGTATGTTTGGCTTTAGAATAGGAAAAGGCTAAACTACTTGTACATACATTTAAAACACACTTAAAGTGGATCTTATATTTAAAACACATGAAAATGTTACAAATTTATAGATTCTTCTACGAATATCTTCTCGATAATTTGGTTTCTTATTACTGTTGCGATGGATGCATTTATTTTTGTAAAGAATTTCTGATATGATGTGTCATAAATGGTACCAGTGATTTCAAATAGTCCGCGCTTCGGCTCGATGCGCCATCTTGCAGAACCGCGCGAAGATAGGTTAGTACTCAGTTGGCGTCCATCGGTGTTGCGTGTAGAATGTTTCCCGCGTTTTTTGACAAGGTACAGAAGTGTAATTTAGAAATGAAATTAAGAAGAAAAAGTGACATGGAGTTCAATGATGAACGCTATATTTGCTGTATTTGCTGCATACGTTGTAAGTTTGAAATATAATCCATTCTTCATTTATTTTCGTTTAATATGTTTGCCAACATTTTTTACGAATAAGCATCAGAGAGTGCTAGAGTTTTCAATAATTTTATACATTATGACAAATACTTTTACGTATGTAGCATTAAAATATGTTTAATATTCAAATCGAGCATCTTTTCTATCATATCATAAATGTAGAACATTGATTTATGAATAAAGTATTTCTTAATACACGCTCATACGCCACACCTATTAGATGGATTCAATACTAAAGAATCTCTTTTGAAATGTAAACTTTTTATATGAAATAATATCTGTCAAACATTCATCAGTATATAATTTTATTCATTTGACATTTTATGTTATAAGAGTTATAGAATACGAACGAAAACAAACATACCAAATCACACCAATACATTCTTTTTTCTAACCATACATAATTTCGTTTAATTTTTTAAGGAAATATTATATGTTTGAATGAATAGCAGCTATCGATAATATATCAATATTAAATTTAACAATTTCACAGCGATGTCACATCTGTATTCTAAATCAGAAATATTACCAAAGTTAGCAATCATAAAACATTAAATATATGTGCATAATTCCTCTTATGCATATACGATATGTATGCGTGTGTATTCTCACGATGGCAAACATATTAAATCTTATCAAAGTCATAGTACTTAAGCATTTTCACGACACTTATGATAATCCAATTATTTATATTTTATATTTAATTATAATCCAATTTTTGCGTACGTATACCAAACATCAGTTCGCATTTTTTGTGTATTTTATTCATAAATATACGTATTATACGTATAATTAAAATTTATTTATTTATTTATTTCACGAATAAACACCCTTTGTAAAGAAGTAATACAATAAAAATAAAAATAAAACAAAATTTATTTTAACAATCCTTTTTTCACCAATTTAAAGGAAAAAAATAAATGTTCAAAACTAGTAACTACTGTTTCAAAATAGCAATTTCGATTGCACTGTCAACGTTGTGATCACCGTCGCTATATTTTTCAAAATGCAATAAAAAAAAAAAAAAACGGCGCGTACCTGCATTTATCGTTGATAACACGGAATTTGTAGGCGGCAAAAGTATGATACGCGAAAAAATCGTTTAAAATATCGCGAGTCATCAATAAATGCTACTACCTCCGTGAAACGAACTTGCATTTTTGATAAATCCGGCTTAGTCCGAGCGTAAAATTGGCCATCACGAGACACCCCGCGTCACTGTTCGTTCCCGATATTAATTTCATCGTATAGCTTCGCTAAATAACGTTAACAACACTCGCTCGCGTATAATGAGTCCCGAAAGGGGCGCGTGTTTGATTATCTATCGCGTTAATGAACTATAAATGTTTGACAAAGTAAACAGGTTCACCTAATTCCGTGAATGTTTTTCAAAGTCCATGCTTTTGATAAGCATGACTGTTGGAGTGCCTTTGAAAATGCTCGCAATTATAACTGCAACGTTACTAAATTAAAGATCTGATTAATTTTGAAAACATTCGTGTTTCCTTTGAAAAGTCGAATAATTTCGGTCGAAGTTTTTGTTCAAGTTGACGCTTCACTTAAAATTAAAATAATCCGTTCTTAGGTTATTGGACACCTAAAATGGCGTCAAAGTTTCACGAAAACAAACATACCAAATGACACCAATACATTTTTTTTTCTAACCATACATATTTTCGTTTAATTTTTTAAGGAAATAAAACATATGTTTAAATTAATAGCAGCTATCGATAATATATCAATATTAATATTTAACAATCTCACAACGATGTCACATCTGTATTCTAAATAAGAAATATTATCAAAGTATAATATCAAAATATCATAGCTTTGAAAAAAGTTGAATTTTTGTCTTTTTAGACAGTTTTTTTTGTTAATCTCGATCATGATGATCTTTTTAATTTAATTTACCATGAAGTGTTCTTAAAAATCTTGCTTCGCTGTTAAGTATACACTTTTTAGTTAGTTATTGTTTTAAGAATTTTCTAAAGGGTTCTAGTTATTAACATATTCGCGACCGCTGACGTGAATTCAGGTCTTTTCAAGTTATATTCCTGGTTGCCACTGACGTGAATTCACGCCTTTTTAAATTCTATTCCTGATTGTCTATAGGTAAATTGTCTACCTATAAGACAAGCATACTAATGATAAAAATCTTTTTATTTTAAACAACACATTATTGCAGCATTAATATTTCAAAACAATTTTTATCATTTAACGATACAAGCTTGCGGCAACCAGTTTCAGAATTTCATTATTTTCGCCGATACTCGGTATTAGAAACGGAAAAAATTTGCCGGTCGCGAATGCGTTAATTTTTGACCGAATGGTCAATTTTAGTTGGCTTTCTATCAACTGCAGGAATTCGTCTTGATACCTTTCGCGACACATTTTGAATACCGAATAATATGACGCGGTCAAATGATTATTATTTTGCGTTATATTCTGTAGCCACGTTACGTTGTCTCATATAGTTTCATATCATAATTTAAGCTGTCTTCCTTAATTTAAAATCAATTTGAATATATGCAAAACGCGTTTAAATTACAGAGAACAGGGAACGTCAGTCGTATTTATTCAACTGTATTTGTAATCTTGATCAATGAAATTTAAATTTAAAATCCTGAGCAGCATCGAAACTTCCTGTTTCGTTGAGAAATGGTATTTCCATTGAAATACAATTTAAATATTACGGGAAAGGTATTAATACCGCATTCAAAAGTTATTAATGTCAAAGGCCGTGATTTGCATAACTAAAATTTTCATCTTCAAAATATCTTCTCCCTCCAGCAAAAATTTCGTTGAACGGCCTCTAGCAATTTCATTTTGTATAATTTAACTATTGAAACGCGCTGCACCGAGCACTCTATATTGACTATTTAAATACCGAAAAAGAGACGCGTGAAACAGGTGAAGTGCAATATAGCTATCGAAATGAAATTTTATTCAAATAAATCTTTTATTCCGTACTTTATTTGCTCTGTTGCTTTATCTTGAGTTATATTATTGGTTTAACAATGTATTTAAAAAACAACTGATTTTAACTTGCGTTATTTTATCTGAAACTGTAATATTTTGTTATTTCATTTCATCGATGAATTAAAAATGGTTTCTTGTGGTGCTTGAAGCTTCTACTTATCCAAAACTAAAAATAACTGACTATCCCTGAACTAGAAAATCATACGAACAAGATATACTAAAAGTAGAGTATCGTAATATTATAGTAGAACAATCTAATTAGTAAATTCTGAATTTTCATACAAATTTGCATTTCCGGAAGGTAATTAAAAAGATGAAACCAAACCAGAGATTTCCTCTCCCCTCTAGGACACAAAACATAATATGTACCATACTTTTTTCTATATTATTCAATTCTTTTTTATTCAAGAAATCAGTGAATTGAAATTCATTGAAATTCATTGAAATTCAATTCATTCTTTATTCTAATATTATTCAAATTTTGCCATTTTCTCCGCATTTAAATTTCCACATAAATGCATAAGAATTCGCACTTCGTCAATTATAAAAATCTGTAGAAACAAAAATGTTTCGCGTAACTTGTCCTTTAAGTTGGCACGTTCCGCAGAGTTTTCCGCTGCAAAATTTTCTCATTTCCCCCCAAAAAAAGATAACGGGGGCTGCACAGTTGTTCGACGGTGATTAAAAAAGACGCAGCTCATAGTCTTGTTACGTTAAACGCTCTCGCCGCGCGGAAAGAGAGTGTTCTTCGTCGAAACTACAATGCGACGTCCCTTTGAAATTACGGCGTATCCCCGTTTGAAGCATTTTTCACGCCTTGTCCACGAATCGTGATAATGGACTTCCTGTCCGCGCGAAACGAGGGGAAGCAGCGCGCGGCTTCCCTTTCTTTCGTTACGCCTTCGCTCACTCATTAGCATTCCTAACGCAATATTTCCGGCCGGTCTCACTTATTTCTCCCGCTTTTCACCGTCCACTGTTTTCCCTCGTGCGCTTCAACGAGCTCCTCGTTCGTAATTCTGCGTCGATTAACCCTTAGCGAACGAATGCCACCATATTCGCGACATTATAAATATTCTAAGAAAATCGAATGCCGTCATACAGACGGTTTGACGTGATATTTTTACGCATTGTTGACTGGTCACGAGTGTAAGAGGAACCAGATAATCAGGGGTGACGATGGCCAAAGTGGTCATTAGGGCCCCCATAAACCAGAGGTCCTCAATAAGGGTTGGGACCGAGTACGTGCGAGGCTCGGTCACGGCCGCTAACACTTTCCAGAGTTTGTTTTTCGGGAAAGTGCAAAGTGGGGATGCGCCCATAAAAGCATGAGAAAAAGGACATAGTTAGTTAGTAAGACAGCAACCGTATTTTAAGAAGGAAAGGCTATTTTGTAAAGGAATAAAGTAACCCTCACACGAGTAAATTCGTCAGCAACGTTTGAGCAGGAAGGCACGAGCAAATTCGTGATCGATACGCTTTTTTATCGCGTCGATCCCTAGTTAGGTCAATACGTTCTCAGAGATCATGCAGTATAATTGTTGTTCAGCGTACCACAAGCTGTGTTTTTCGCTAATAAAACTGTTAATCTTGTGTGAGGTAAATTAACAAGCTTACACTTTTACTTTATTATAACACTTTATATATAACCGTTCGCTTTGATCGCTGCCACAAGAGTGATACGAGAGACATGTGAGACAATGTATAATACATAGACAATAAAGTCGTTAGTTGTGTCTCTTTTGAAATAAAAAAAAAAAAAATTGTTCGCCAAATATTGCTTCATCGATAAAAATGTTACGATAATTTTTTACCACTTTTCTATCTTGTAATTAAAATATAATACTTCTCTTAAGTTACTCTGATTTGTTTGAGATAAATAAGGGAAATATAAAAATATACATGCTTTTAATTCGTAGTCTATGAGTCGATTGATCAGTTATAGAGTAATACTAATTTAAGTTTAGTTATCTAGTGCTAAAAAACCTGGTATCAACATAGGAGACTGTTGGAAGAAGTACTACACTCAAAAAAAATATAAGTAATTTTGTATAAATGCATTGTAAATCTGTAAAAAATAAATGTATAAATGTATACAAATCTATAGATTACATACATACATTTATCCGTTTATTTCAGCTCCCATTATTTTTCTGTAATTTTCACTTCAGTATTCTTTTGAACGGACATATCTGTTCATATACTTATTATTACTGAATATTTCTATAAAATCCAATAAAACGGTATTAATTATGCACTTTTTCTCGCTCTGAAAATGAAGCAATTATAATTTCTTAAACAGCCGTCGATCTACTGGTCATTGTTCCAGAAAAATGCGCTCGTTCGTTAAGGGTTAAAAAGGAATCAAAGATCGTTGCACTGTTTTCTTTTTCCACCCCCTTTTCGCCCCCTTTTTCGTTGAACGGTTTCACGCTTCGCGCGAACGTTCGCACAGAGCGTGGAATTACTTGAAACTTTTCACCCCCGATTGGCCACGATCCTCGAGCGTATTTGAATCTTCGACGGGGCACGGGATACGCGCTCGCGCAGGAATACAGGGAATCGTGCAATTATATTCAGCGGATCGTATGAATATTAGATTGATTAATTAATTTCCTTATGAATATTAACATAGAGAACGGATCGCATGGAAACGTGGCTGAATTCTATCGCGACGGAAGTGTGATCCTTGATGATATTAATGAAGGAGGAACGCTGTTTTAAGCGTGGTTGTTTGCTGTTTCGTTTTCATTTAGATACCTGTATTTAACGCGTATTAATTAATTGGTATCAACACGTTGGAAATTTTTGCTACGCAAAATTTCAGCTTATACGGTGCTGATCTTTTTTCTATTTTTCAAACGAGAGAAGTATTCACGAATGTTATTTAAAAATAAATACATAAAGAGACTTGAGCTCCGAAAATTATTAATACCTAGTTTAAAAGCATGTACTGCAAAGAAATCATACATATTCGATATTACGGTATAGATCTGATGAAGAAAATTGAAGGGATAACTCTATGCAACATTCTAAGACGAAAATCAAGAGTAACAATATTGCGTTTGACGCTTTGTTTATTAGTTATAAGCAATTTAAAAACCGGGCTATTTTACGCCTGAGAGCAGGCAAACGGGGTAACGCGGTAGGTAACGTCGCTGCCTGCACAGTGATGCTCCATTTGCCTGCTCTCAGGCGTAAAATAGCCCGTCTTTTAGCTGCTTATAACTAATAAACAAAGCGTTTAACGCAATATTGTTACTCTTGATTTTCGTCTTAGAATGTTGCATAGAGTTGCCCTTTCAATTTTCTCCATCAGATCTATACCGTAATATCGAATATGTATCTCCTGGCTTCGTCCGAACACCCTGTATGCGGTCGGTGTCCATCATACCCGAATCGCCGTGCGAAGCCGCGATCTAACAGCTCACGTAGTGTCAAAAAGATGAACTTCCGTCGCCATCAGATTTGTCCCCTCGACTCGCGAACGTGATCGCGACACCGCCCATCGAGCTGGATGCTTTCGCGCGATATTTTATTACCGTTCCGTCGAACGGAAGTTCGCACGAGCCAGGGTTGACGGGGGGTGTGCTTTGGGCGCCGCGCGGCGAAAGTTTCGCCGATGTTCGACAACTTCCGGCGAAGTTGCGGGCCGCGACACCGGCGCTCCGTGTTCCCCGGATCGTCGAACCATTTAATAGACTTACGTTTACACTCATCCCCGGCGAGGAAAGGGGGAACGGTGGAATATGCATGGGCTTAAATAGGGGTTGATGCTGTAACGTATAGCTGGAGAGCCCGGCTCAGACGCAAAATTGGGCGCCTGATGGAGAAGAATCATCCCCTGATGCGGGGCCGGCCGCCTCGCAATTTGACGAGCAAGCGAACAACCCTCGCGTTGGATCGTTCGTATTTTGTTTCTGATGACTCTATAAACGGGGCTGTTAGGAGCGAGCAAAGTTGCGTCTTATTGTTGGAGTTTCAGGACCGATTTGTAGGAAGCTGAAGACGTTTCTTGCCCGTGTGTTTAAGATTTCGCGATGAACGTTGTTCTCGTTGTTCCCGACGTTCTTCCTTTTAGTCATCCGTTCGTACGAAATGGATTATTTTATTAGGATACAGTGAATTATGTTGGATGTATTAGGCGTGTCGCTTTACAGCGTAAAAATAATTTAATTTGTTAAGTTGTTAGGTATCGAACTATTATTTAACTTCGTTTTTAAGTACACTGACTCACGAAATTCATCGAGTATTTTCTGTTTAAGCTAATCTATTGCACGTATAATCCTTTAGCTGTGAGTCATACTAATTAATTATAAAAATTTAAACAGTGCAGAAAAACACTTAAACGTGAAGTTTATAGATTGGTTTCATAATAAATATTATTTTCATCTAAGGTTACAAAAGGAGTAGTGCTTTCTAAAAAAAATTCAACAGAATTTGTTAGCCAAAAGCCATTAAGTATCTGAATTTCCTAGAAAATGTTATGTACAGTCTTTTTTTATGGTTGTATCCTTATTTCTGTTCTTTAAATGATTTAACATTTGTTACAACTTTATTTTATCTCGTATAAAATTGTTATCGTAAACTATTCTTCTGGCATTGGTAGCTATCACAAGTTTTTCTTTTTCTCGTAACTATCAACGTCGTATAAAATAAATATATTGTGAATGCTTAAATATTGCTACAAAACAGAGAATCATCCAAGGAAACACACGTTTTTAACATTTCACTAGGAATCGTAAAATTTTTACCTGAAATTGCTTTATTTTCGTCCCCGAAGTATCGCAACTAGGTTCATGGAAGTTCCGTTGCCCTGGTGTGCGGTCGGTGTTAATGCAGTCCGCAACAAATGACAAACAACAAGCTGCGTCAACGCGGCGCAGCGGCCGCAGGAGCAAAATTCGCCGCGACACGAGGCGTCGCGACGCGGGCTCGGCGTACATTCCCATTCATAAGTATGGGAACGTTCGCGGAAAATCACGTTGACGTTAGAATTTAAAAGCTTTCCTGTTACTAAAAGTTTTACCAATTGCATAATGCACAGAGTGTCCCTTTTACCTGGAAATATCAGAATATCCTCTAAGAACTGGAAGATATGACAAAAATACTTCTGTAAAAGCTCAGTAATGAGAGAGAAGTTTAAGTAAATTAATTAAGTTAATTAATTTACTTATTTAATAATTTACTTAATAATTTACTTAAATTAATTTACTTCAATAGAACCTTGTATTTAAACGAGGAATTTATTTATTTTCATAACAAATGAAAGAGATTTATCGTACGAAAAAATTTGTTTTACAATTTTAACTTGTTCTTTTCTAACAAATCGCTCTCTCATTCGTCACTATCTATACTTCTGTATACCCTATGTCATAAAAATGCCTACAAAAATTATGTGGTCTAACTCAATTGCTACATTTTATACTAAAATTAGGAAAAAGCTTCGAGGAGATCGGCTACTAGAAAATTACAATAACTGTGCGATAATTTCGCAGTGAAATTTAATCAGAGGTACCTAAGTACAACTGAATCAGTTTATTCAGCTTTATGAGTTACCATAGACATCTTCGTTCTTTTCTTTCCTGACGAATCGCTCTCTCATTCGTCGCTATCTATACTTCTGTATACCCTATGTCATAAAAATTCCTACAAAAATTATGTGGTCTAACTCAATTGCTACATTTTATACTAAAATTAGGAAAAAGCTTCAAGGAGATCGCGTACTAGAAAATTACAATAACTGTGCGATAATTTCGCAGTGAAATTTAGTCAGAGGTACCTACGAATCAGTACGTATAAGTACAACTGAATCAGTTTATTCAGCTTTATGAGTTACCATAGACATCTTCGTACTTATGAGCCAGGGTGTATCCAGGATGTACGCGCGCGCACAGGTGAGGGTGAGAAAGAGC
Source organism: Tetrapedia diversipes (assembly GCA_033822845.1). NCBI lineage: Eukaryota > Metazoa > Arthropoda > Insecta > Hymenoptera > Apidae > Tetrapedia > Tetrapedia diversipes. Next base: position 175,046 of record JAOPTO010002165.1, read on the forward strand.
CAGTTGGGGGTCTAGTAGTCGGCGGGTTACCCGTGCTACGTGTAAACGCGGGCACCCTGGAAATTTGCAAGTAAATGGCAATTAATCAGTGTCCGTATGAATGGGCTGGCGCCGTTAATTTGTCATTTCGTGCCGCGACAATTTGTACGGGACTGTCAACATCGTCGAATTCGGCTGGTGCGCCACGCGTGCAATAATATGCACGCAGGTGTATTATACGTGCGTGTAAATAATATTGTGAGCAGGCATCCATGCATGTGTGTATAAAACGCGGGCGACCCCGTCGCGCTTTTGTGCACCACCTCTACGTTGTCGCGGACCAGCACGCGACTTTCTCGATGATCGATGAAACGCTTGAATTATTGGCGCGGAACCGATCGCGAGACGCGAATGAAGCCGCGCGGGCACGATCGTTGTCGATGAGACGCGTCTCATTAAGGGGATTCATTAAGAGAATAATGATCGATCGCGACGGGGCTTATTATTGCGACGATGCCTCGCGCGAGTTCGCTGAAATTTTGTGCCGCGACGAACAAAGAGTTCCGTGAAAATGGGTGATAGTGCATTGTTCCACGCGATATACACGGTGATCCACGAAATTGATACAGATGGAACACGTAACATTTTTTTTTGTGGGCAGAATGCGACAAATTATGATGACCTCGGTTAACACTAGAACTACCGACAATTAAAGTGTGCTTATTTGCATGGAAGAAATGAAATAGAAGATTGAATGAAGAAATACCGAACACATAGAAAACGAATCATCATAAAATCATAGTGAATTTTGGAAGCTTTACCACAATTAATTTATAAGTTTGCCATAAGTAATCATCAATTGGTCATTTTTACTAGTTTGGTAGTTCTAGTGTTAATCACAGTTGAACACAAAATTGTTTATTGGATTAGATATCATAAACTGATATACATATAAATATATTCTATTTTTATTATATTACTCTGTCTCTTAACTCATTTCTCACTCATTTTCTACTCACTCGACGATGCTCTCTGACTCACATATATACTCTTTTCAACTGTCTTATCAGAACACACTTCATAACATACACAACACAATATATACTATTTGGATACTACACTCACTTTAAACTATTCACACCATAAACTATCCAATTACACATTAGACGAAGAAATCTTCCTCGTTAAATTCATTCTCTCTCTCGCACACAAGAAACCAACACTCACATTTTTATTCGACTCAACTGCAATTTTTTGCACCTACTAAATGTTTTAGCTCGTCGAAAACAAGACACTCACTTTAAACTATCTAACGACACACTAGATAAAGGACTTCCTCGTTAAATTCATTCTCTGTCTCACGCAAAAAACCAACACTCACATTTTTATCCGACTCAACTGCAATTTTCTGCACCTTCTGAATGTTTTTACTTAAGGAGAACCAACGCTGTGGCGAAGATAATAGAAGAAGTGCAAAAACTATTATTTATCTTACATTGTACTTCGCGTGTAATAAAAATAGGGGATGATAGAAAAGTAATACAGTCGTTGAACCGTACGTATTTACTGGTTTCGCGTTTTGCATATCGTCGCTGTACGATAATACTGGGTTCGCCAATATTAACTCCGCTTGCAGGAAAATGCAATAAACATTTTTGTAACCTCAGACACGCAACGCCATTTCAACGCGTGTAACGTGTACCCCGTGATACGTGCGAAAAGTTTAAAATGAAGGTTTACCCGTGCCTGCAACGCTCATTTCTACACATTTTCCCGCCGAATATCTCTAAATATGCATTTCTACTCGGTTACCGGTTGGAAGCTTCATAGCGCCCTGTGAATTCCTGATCAAATGCTTTTTCAGAGGACGCTTGGGACGCCATGAAATCGATCCTCCAAGGGAGGTTATGTTCGAATATTTTCAATAGGAGCAAATTCGCGTCGTTCGTATGGTAAACTAGTTTACTGTTTTAGTTTCTTTGCTTTAGCCGATATTTTTTACAAACGTGCCTGATATGTGACCCCATGAAATGTGGATCCTTTGAGTGAGTTTGAGTATCTTTGACGGGAGAAAATTCGCGCTATTAGTATAATAAATTAATTAAGAAAGAAATTTTCTGTTTTCCTAACTTTTAATTAACAGACGAATATGTTTATAAATATATAAAATATATAGATGCCATAAAATGTGGATCGCTTGAGAGAGATTAGGTTTAAATACCTTCTGTAGGAGGAAATTTGTTTCATTGGTGTAATAGTATAGTTTTCTCAACAGAAAAAAAATGTTTTTATTATTTAAGCTTCAATTAGTTCCGAATTTTGTATATTTACGAACATATAAATAATATGGAATTGAAAGTATTATTCTTTTTGACATTATTAAATTTTCTATCCCCTATTTTTATTACTAAAACGAGTATTAAGTGGTTAGTGATCAAAATAAAAATTTGATTAGTATTAAAAGGTTAACAGACAGCGATGTCAGAAATTATTCAGAGGGAGTTCAAATTTAAATATCATTTTTTTTTTTTTAATTTGTATGAATTTTTGGGTTAAATAACCATTGGGATTATAATCTAAAAGTAAACTAACTAACTGTGAATATTACTAATATCAATAATGACATTCTGATATATTTTCGGTATTACAAGAACAATACTTGTCCCATTTTCCTTTTTTTCTTTATTGTGCGTCGAAGGAGATAAATTATGAAAGATGCGCACAGCGATTTTATTGAACGTAAGACGATCAATGGAAAGGAAAACGGTAAGAAAACTGTTTGAAATATACGTCTCTGAAATTTGTGCTGGGAAAGGAACTCTGCTGGGTACGTAACCATCGGATTCTTGTGAATTTATGTTCGCGCGTTTACGTTCTTGCTCCTACATGAACTTCGCCGTTTATTGTTAGGCGATGGTGCATGGTGTAGTAAAAAGTAATCCCAAAAAGAAGTGCAGCACTTTAGTAATTCTTTTAACACGGTTAAATAATAGACGTAACTTCATTTCATTTTTGCTATATTTTTATGAAAAAGAATATTATAATACTTGTAATTACAACAACTATTTATTGCACGTTTTAATCAATAAATTTATCTAAATAAATTTATTGGTAGATTTCTCATGAATAACAGAAAATAGAAAATCAATAACCGTATAAGATTGGTAAAAAATCTAATTTTGAATTAGTTTGTACATCACTGCTTTATGCTTATGTTTTTTCCTTGAAAATGTTATTTCATTTCATTTTATTTACGTCAAAAACTAAAATCCACGAACAATCTTTGTTTTCAATTAAGGGATAATCGAATCAGTTCGCAGATATAGCAGGGCACGTGAAAAAGGGAATTTGTTGAAACAAATTTAATCTGGGTACGTTTACGCGACGATGTTTCTTTTTTTTTTTGCTGAAAAAAGCGTGCTTTATCATGAACACGTCCCATGCATCACTGTACACTTTTTTTTTCGTTACTCTGCAAAAAGCTACGAAAACTTTTATTCTCGAATTTTAACAATCAAAGTTTCCTTCTCCCGTGATATTTTAAAGCTTAATTAATATCAAAGCAATCAAATACAAGTAAAATTCAATTTTGTATAATTAGCAAAAATGTATTAACGACTTGTCCTATTTGATTGCAAACATATTTCACTAAAAAGAGAACCCGGAAGCATATTTTCACCGGTAACATTTACATTTAATTTATCCGAGTTAAAATATTATTTCGTAAAACGAACGATTAAATTTTGCAATAAAATTGTGAATAATGTAATACAATTTATCTTCCTTAGCGAAATGAACCGCGTTCAAATTTTCTTTCGCGAAGTTTGATTCATCGACTCTAAATTTTGAAGCAGGAATATCACTGAATTATTAATAAGCTTTCTTTTATCGAACTTTGTTCCAACGAAGGAATCGAAAGTGGTGTTAACACAAATTTTTAATATTACCTTTAAGCCATTGTTCTATAGTGTGTCTCATTTTAATAGCTTAAAGTTCTGAACCATAGATTTAATCCTGATGTAGTCTTCGAATTTCTCTTGTTCACTTTTTAATTCCATCAAAAAGATTCTTAGATTGGGAAGACATAAATTTTTAACAAAATGCAAAAGGTATAATCAGGATAAAAATTTTGTTTCGACAATTTATAAGACTTTTTATTGAAAACCGAACACGTCTAATTCGAGGACGACCTAAATACTGCAGCAAAATTAAAAACCGTACACGATTAAAGTAACATTTCGTAATACTTTTTGTGCATTACTTTGCATAACGTGTAGTTCGAGAAAAAGTTAATATTTTCGAACAAAGAACAGTTCGAAAGAAATGTCGGGCATTGTACGCAGAGGGAAAGCTAATGTAATGATAACAAAAAGGTTACAGCGGTGCATCTATAATCTCAGTCGTGAACTTGGCTACAATGCCAGCTTTCAAGAAGCAGATAAAAAGCGAGCACAATGCCAGGTGTAATGAATACCATGATAATAAAAAATAGCCGAAAAAGAAAAGAAAATATACAAGGACAGGATGCGTGAAAGGATGCAGCATTCCATGTAATTCATGAATAGAAATAGGTTGAAGTCGTGTCGGAGGGCAGCCTTTTGAAAGGTCGCTTTAAAAGCGACAATTCACCATTTGCTAGTAATTTCTCTGCTCCTCCATCCCTTCTGCGAAACTTCCCTGTCTCCGCCCTCCCCGCGCTGCTTCCAGCCACTCGTTTTTTTTCCCCCCTCTGTTTTTGCGGCACTTTCTGTCGGCGGAACGACAAAATGAAAAATTCGCAGCGGGCGAAATCGTTCAAGTGTCTCGTACAGTGTTTTTCGCGCTTCCGGCGAGCAGAAAAGCTTCGATAAAGTTCCCAGGTATTTCGAAATCGTTCGCGCAAACGTTGAGAAGTGAAAGGGGGGAAGGAAAATCGAGAATCGTGAAACACGATGTTATTGACTGTTACGATGGTATAGCCTCGTTTCACCAGATCTGTGAAACGTAACAACTGAAGACGAAACGATTAAGTGTTGTGTCGCTGGTATTACATATAGATACTGTACAGAATGTTTAACTTATTACTTATGCAATATGAAGTAATAAGCAAACAGACACCATTGGTGAAAAGAACGTGGTAAAAGGTGTAAGAAACATCAAGTTGAAAAAAACTTAATTAATATGAAGCAATCAATAATCAAATAATTACCAATTATTGGAAATGAGGTTTTATATTGGTTAAATAAAATACACTCTTATTTGAAATATTATAATATTTTATTACATAGCACGAGGAATAACAACTATGAACGAATCTTGCAAGCTCTGTAATGAGACTAGCAAAACGCAGTGGCCAAAATTCAGCCCTTTTGTTGTGTTTCTTAACGTTTTCGAACTTTCTAAAATTCCAAATTTGGCTTAGGTTCTTAGAGGAGGAAGCCCTTGAGAAAGTACGTTAAGAGAAAGCTAGTTTATGGTTAATTTTTGCTTCGTAGTATTTCTGTATTCAATTTCTAACAACAATATTCAATAATTCAAAGATCAGTCAGTAGGCATAATCAGCGAAAAACAAATATTCTGCATCTAATGTTAAGTCTTTTCTAATTTCGATCAAAAATTAAAAAAATAAGGGTGACGGTATCAATTTTACTAGTAAGAGACAATCGATAGTGAAATTAAAATAAAAGCTTGACGGAAAAAAAAGATAGTCATTACTTTCATCACTTACAATCAGTGAACCATAAAGGATATCCAACGAATAGAAAAAGATTTTAACACAACCGGTCAAATGACCATTTTTGAAATTTTGATTAGAATTTCAAAGATACAACGTAATTGAATCGGCTTTAAACTTTAGACCTTTTCTCACACATACGTATAATACATTTTTCAATATTTACTTCTTTTTTCATTGTTTATTTTTTGAGAAAAATTTGCAGTCTCTCTTACGTGGGAACATCGCAGTAGGAATAGATATACGTGAAGTGTCGGTAGGAATAGTGTTAAACTGAAAACACTTGTGTTTCTACGCAGTGTTAAGCATTTCTACAAGTACACAGACAAAAGAAGGGGACACGTTGCGAACCACGATTCTAATTCGTGCGTGTACACACATCCCTGATAGACGTCCGATTAGAATATTCGATATAGTTAACGGCGTTATTCAAACTGCGACCCGAATCCGTGTTAACAACGCCGGCAGCCGTAAACTGAATCCGATTTGGTCGCGTCTATCGTCAGCGTTCCCGCGAGCCCGTGTTACCTGCGGCGATTTTCCGTTATATAGGAAGATCTAATTAATTTCCGTTTTGTAACGCGCCGAATCGACGGGTCTCACCCCTTCGCGCCGCCACGGCCGGTCATCGCGCGACTCCGACGCAGCCCGGAACACGTAATTCGGCTTACTTCCGCTAATGAAGGAGGCACGCACTGCGCCGATACGCGGCCGTACATGTGCAAACGCGGGTTAATTTCGACGAGGCGACTGGAACAGTGGTGGACAACTCATTGTCGATCGCCTGTGAGCGAATTCGAGGACGTTCAAAGCGTTAAAGGCCGGTTACAGAATTCTCACCCTATTCCTAACAAATTCGAGATATTTGGAAGTATGGGTCTTGGACGTCTTTTAATAGAAACTCGGTTGTTGTTTAAACTTAGAATTTAAATTAATGACGTTTTTATATTTAGTTATCATAGGTATAGATATCATAATCTGAAAAGTTATTGCCCTAATAGTAATAAATATAATTCCATAAGCGTAATTATGGTGATAATAATAATAATATAATTAAATGGCCGTAATAATATATATTACTATGTGATATTAACTGTAATTATTATAATAATTATTATAGCACATTTTAGGGCATTTGAAGCTAAGGGCTTCTGCTTACGAGCAGAGCAGCGGGGATTAGAGACAATTGTAAGGGTAAAAAATGGTGGAAAAGCAAGGATGGTTATATCGTATTTATGTGAGATTGGTTAAGGGTGAATGAAGCTACGAAACGATTCGTTGCTTGAGGAATGAGCGAAGGGGTCGTTTCAGGCAGCACGTTTCTATACATACGAGTTCCGACCTGTCCCTTCCTATCCCTGTGTCTAAGGCAGGGGCCTGCTAGGTAAGCCTTACTAATGAGTCCGCTAGCAGGCCCCAGACGAAACACCGCTTTCCCATTCCTTCTCTCCACAACAACCACAATTATATAAGTAAACATACAAACATACAACGTAAGTCGGATTAAGGATTAGAGACATAGACAGTGCTGCTGCTCTATCCTAGTTGCTCTCTATTCACGGAGGCTACCGTTGGTTAGGTTCCAAAAAACACTGGTTGTCCACCACTGACGTAGAATAATATAAGCAACACTGACGCGAAGAGAGGATGTACACGAATCGATCGACGTGCCGCGCAATTCGAATTCATTCGGTTAATTCCGCCGGCCAATTCGGCGGGTTCGCGCGGCCAGGGTCCTCTACAAACGAGAGCAAATTATTGTCATACCTGTGATAATTGAGCATTGCCTGCTAATAAACCGAGTCGAATTGTCGTCTATTCGCGAGCTGCCCGGGACTCGGCCAATCGCAATGGCGAACCTGGATATTCCAGAGTTCACTGTGAGGTCGCTCTCGCGCGATTGTTAACCCTTTATATCTTAATTTTTGCTCTGGGTAATTTGAAACTATTTTAAATATGCATTTATTATTAATTTCTTGATTAGTCATTGATAAAATTGCGGCTGGTTTTCTGTACAATTATTGGACTCTGTCATTTGCATAAATGCGTATAGTGGTACTTAGGAATATTGTAAGTTTGAATGTTTTTTGATCGTTTTATTCTGTGAATAGTAATCGTAGTAGCTTAAAGAATGCAAAAGCGTTAAGTACATCCATTTGAAATCGAACGTATCAAATTTATGTGCACTTCTTGAAACTTCCTTGTTTCGTAGCTAAATGTAAAATTTAATTCGTCAATGCTGATGTTAGAAAAATCAAAGAAAGAAGCATTTATAAATATCAACAAATCCTATGTTATGTAGTGTTGTATAGATATTATTTACTTCATGGCAGCATTTTAACTTAAATAGTACTTTAAAGTATCATTAAGACATAAAGGGTTAAAATAACGAACGTGGCGTCCTATTTTCGTTTATAGATGATACGTGAGAAATAAATAAAAATATTGAAAACGTAGCTCTAATATGATTATTATTTAGAACCGAAGACAAAACTTTTACACTCATCTTCCATAAGTAATACAACTCTGCAAGAGAGAAAATGGCCATAACGTCCAGTTTTTCGATTTGTAGCGAACGTTACGTGACGTTTATATCAGAAACTGCCGGGCCAACTGGCCGCACCATAACGGGAATCACCACTTAAAGGGAAATATCTGGTAACGAGTGCGACCCCTCGATTTCCGCTGTTAGTTTGTTGCTGTTCGTTACAACGGAGTAATTCGGTCGATCGGATTCCCCGTTTCTAATTAACGTCTCTGCTCGTTTTCGATATCGAAAAGCGACTCTTCGAATTTCCCGGAGTTAGAGAAATAAGTAAAATATGGAGATTGCAATCTTGAACGTGCAGACGGTTACAGAATTCTCATTCTATTCCTAACAGATTTTAAATATTTAAAAGTATAAGAGTCTTGAATATTTTTTAATAGAAACTCATTCGTTATTTAAGCTTAAAATTGAAATTAATGAGGTTTTTATATTTATTCATCAGAAAATGTAAATAAATAAAAGCGCATATAATTATCATGGGTATAGGAATCACAGTCTGAAAAGTTATTACCCTAATAGTAATAAATATAATTTCATAAGCGTAATTATGGCGATAATAATAATAATAACATAATTAAATGACCGTAATAATAGATATTACTATGTGATATTAACTATAATTATTATGATAATTATTAATTATGAAACGTCGTTCCGTAGTAATTAACCATACGGTGGAGCACTGGGTCTTCCATGACCCCAAACAGGTCACCAATTTTCATCACTGTATCGCAAAATAATTGCAAACATGAAAGTTCTTCAACTTTTTTTTATAAATACTCAAATTTTATAGCCTAGAAAGTATTCTACACAATCTTTTCAAAACTTTGTGCACATAATTCGAAGCTTGATAGATTCCAAGTGTGACATTCGATAAGCTAAAAAAGGCAGTGTTCCATTGCAGGATTAATCCTACACTTCTATCACCAATTATAAATTAACCCTTTGCACTCGAATTTAATATGACCATGAATTACCGCCAACTCGGAATTTATTTTTTTATTCCATCAAAACAAAACTTTTCCAATACGTTATTAGCATACTTAGCTGTAACATTTCATGAGTATAATTAAAAGAAATGAAAATTCCACAAAACATTTATTTATACAGATACAAATTTTTATAAAGTATATCCCAGCAGAGCAGTCCAAAAATATAATGTTCGCACATTTATATTTACATATATGTACACAAAATCATACTTTATAATCCCTTGTAAAACTTGTGATGTCGCATACGTTGAGACATACGAGTGCAAAGGGTTAAACAAACCCATTTATCTTCCTGTTAGCAAAAATCACCCCAGCTTGGTAACTGACCCTTCCCACCTACCCAAATATTAACCCCTTGACCTACACGATATCTGCCAATTGTGCGAACTATACTAAACAAGAAAATCGGTCGCGCGCCGTGCCATTCAACTGTTCAGCCGTGTACCCGAACTGACGCAAAATGTATACTTTTCATGACATATATATTTCAGTGCAACGAAAGGAATTGTGAAATAATAAACAATGTTTAGGTACAAATAGTAATTTTAAGACGTCTAGGGTGTAATCATAATCAAAGGAAAAATATTCGATGTGGAATAACTCTGTTCTAATAATAACATGCGGCACCTTATGCACAAATTCCACACCACGAGTATTTTATTGCAACGAAAGGAATTGTGAAATAATAAACAATATTCAGGTACAAATAGTAATTTTAAAACGTCTACTGTGTAATCATAATCAAAGGAAAAATATTCGATGTGGACTAACTCCAATCGCTTGTTCTAATAATAATATGCGGCATCTTATGCATAAATTCCACACCACGAGTATTTTAGTGCAACGAAAGGAATTGTGAAATAATAAACAATGTTCAGGTACAAATAGTAATTTTAAAACGTCTAGGGTGTAATCATAATTAAAGGAAAAATATTCGATGTGGAATAACTCTGTTCTAATAATAATGCGCGGCACCTTATGCACAAATTCCACACCACGAGTATTTTATTGCAACGAAAGGAATTGTGAAATAATAAACAATATTCAGGTACAAATAGTAATTTTAAAACGTCTACTGTGTAATCATAATCAAAGGAAAAATATTCGATGTGGACTAACTCCAATCGCTTGTTCTAATAATAATATGCGGCATCTTATGCATAAATTCCACACCACGAGTATTTTAGTGCAACGAAAGGAATTGTGAAATAATAAACAATGTTCAGGTACAAATAGTAATTTTAAAACGTCTAGGGTGTAATCATAATTAAAGGAAAAATATTCGATGTGGAATAACTCTGTTCTAATAATAATGCGCGGCACCTTATGCACAAATTCCACACCACGAGTCTGACTCGTGGCTTTCGCTTGTGGCACAAATTCTTTACCACTTTTAGGTCTATAAAATTAAAGGATACTTAATCGGTTATCTCTCAGAACAAATAACCGTTTATCGCCCCGCCTAATGTTGAACGTTATAAACCAGATAGGTTACACGTTTGCTCGCACGTATCAGTAGCCTTTTCGATGCGTCCGTGTTATTATCGAAATCAGCGATATGCTAAGTGGTTTCGACTGCAGTCCGTCCGATACTCTCATAATCTGCTGAACGGGGTTTATCAACGAAATTCAGTTAGATAGGGAACGCGGAGGCAAACGCGGATAAACCGACGCGGCGCGGTTTGGCAACTCTTTGTAACAGAACTAATAGCGACGGCCTGGTGCCGCTTGACAAGATCCGACGAGCATTAATGTCACATCGAACGTGCAACGGCCAAATAATATCGCGTTTACACGGCTCTACGTAACGTTCGCGTGTAATGTAGCGAGCCGATGGTAAATAGTATAACATTTATACCGGCAATTAACTTCTAATTAGTCCGACACTCTGCGCCTGTGTCGGCGTGCCGTAACAGTTGCCATCGTTGCTGCCGAAAATCGACGTCTTGCCTGTTGGCGTTTACACAGAATTATGTTTGTTCGCGTTATAATGATCGTTGGATTGCGATGTGAGATTGAGGAACGATTGGAAGGACAGAGGAAAGAGTATTGTAAATAAATGTTTCGACGAGTTGATATTTGCATATAGTGATCAAGTTGTTCGAGTCACATTTTTTGAACAAAGGTTTCATAGCTTTTGCAATTTTTCATGGATTAGTATTTAATTCGAGAGTGTTTCAACAGTTTAGCGAGTCATTGTAATTTTAAGCGAAAGAATTGTATACAGTGGCTCCGAGTTGATATTTGCATACAATGACCAAGTGTTTCGAGTCACATTTCTCTTCTTACAAAAGTTTCATAGCTTTTGCAATTTTTCATGGATTAATATTTAATTCGAGAGTGTCTCGGCAGTTTAGTTAGTCATTGTATAATATGTAATTCTGAGAGAAAGAATTATATACAGTGGCTCCAAAAAGTATTCGTACACTATGTCACAAATAAATTGGTTTAACCCTGAAATTTTGAATCTCATAGAAGTGTTTGATAAAACTTTGTGGGTATGTAGATCGTAATATTATACGTATGAATTAATCTCTGTTTTTCATCTAAATGCCAATTTAAAGGAGTGAAACCAGCGTTGAAATTCCTGAATTTTCGCTCATTCTTTAAAGATAACTTTGTAATAGTACTTGATGAAGCAAAACCTTTCAAATAGAAAATATTTAATTTTTAATATCCTGTCGTCCTGCCATAAAAAAAGAACAGAGAAAAGCTTGTATTCAAAGCGTGAAAAATCGTTGAAACTTTGAGATTTGTTATCCGCCCCATTACAAAATATTTTGCCGCCAAAAAAATTACTTCACGCAGGATGCACCATGCTCTGTACATACAAAGTTTCATTGAAATCAGAATTTCAGAAGTAGATGAATTTCCTTATAATATTTCCTTTGTGTACGAATATTTTTTGGAGCCACTGTATGCAGATCATGGTTTTCTTCGTTTTAATTAATGACATATTTATACCAAACAGTTCGATCTGTAAATTCTTCCTGATTTAACTCGTTTTTGAAATGAATAGCATTATGATTTCAGATTATACATTTGTGTAAACATAAACTTCAGAAACTCTGTCAGTTACATCAAAATTTTTCTTGATCGTTACTAGATATTTTATTTTCTTCGTATCTACATAAAAAAATCTTTACCGTTCCCAAACATACCATAAAACAGGGAGCATTCCTTCGTGCCAGCGGATCTTTTATTGCCAACATTTCATTTCAACCGCTCGCAGCAGTTCCCTGCAACTGTTCGTCAAGGTTCGACGGGGAACCTTAACCAGGGGGAAAAAAACCGTGTAACGATTTTTCGGAACTCTGTCAGTTTCGTTGCATCGCTAATTCTAGGAAATATCAGCGTGCACTCGAGAGCCTGAAGCCATCGTGCAACCGCACCCTCTAACAAGCTAAATTGCGAAGGGACTCTCTCGAACGGATACGCGTACGCCCTTCGCGAATATCGTTGCCTTCTACAGTCAGTCGCAAAAATTTTCATACCCTTATCAAATTTGAGATTTTAAAAGAATAAACAAGAACCTTTAATATTTTGTCAACATTTATTTGTTTCTTTAAAGGAAAAACTGTTTAGAGTACATAAAGAAGACACAGTTTAATCATAGGAGTCGAAACAACGCAACGATTGAAATTTAAAGCTAGCATGTTGGGTAGAAAAGAAGTCAATATATTTACAATAAATGTTAATATTTTTTAGAATAGTGCTCGGACCATTGATCCATTTGTTAGTAAAAATGAAATTAAACCTTGAACGAATGGCGATGTTTCTAAATAGTATTTGCATATCAGCAAGCATAAATAAATCGGTGATATTAAATCGTAGAACTCAAGAATTACTATGAACTCACCATGGGTAACCATGGTCGAAATAGAAAAAATTTGTTCTATTTATTGAAATTATTGTAACCGCAGATTTTATTGACCGAATGGGGATATCTTCCATTTTTTCCTCAACAAAACGCTGCAATTAATTCTATTTACTTTTGTTATTAATTAGTCTTGAACTAACAAAAACTAATTCATCAAATTGATTTTCTGCTTTTTCAAAATACAATTTTTAATAAATTCAACATTAGCTCGGGACCAATTAATTAGCTTTATCGAGGACAAAATGGAAGATCTCCCCATTAGGTTGGCCAAGTGTTAATATAATTGTCTTTAATTTAGGGTTGTATTTTTAGTTCATTTATATTTTACAAAATCTACCCGACTCTATCAAATAAACCGATTGGCGTCCATCGAATACCGGAAGCTTCAATTTTTTTTTTTTGTTTCCAACGTTTGGAATTTGTCGGATATACGGAAACTTCTGCGACCGACTGTACATGTACATACAGTTATATAGGAGAATTTCATCTCAGGACACAAATTTCTACCTCGTTCCATTTTCCAACGCTACACTCTCGGCCGGTTGCGCACATGTTCGCCATCCGACCAAGTACGCCATACCGAAAGAATGTCATAAGTTGCAGATTATTTTTTCTTCACGCTCCGTAACCACTTTGTCGTTTCCCTACATCGTTACCCCTTCTGTTTCTCCTCCCCCTTCCTTTCAGATTTTTCTTTTACGTTACTTGTATTCGGCTTGTACTCTTTCACTTTTTTCTTCCCAACGATATTCCACCGTTTCCACGAAGAACAATCCTTAAAGGTTTTACCTTCTATTGTACTCCTTTGTTTCTTATTTATTTTGTTTCCTTCGTCTCTCTTTTTGCACCATTCTCTTTTTTACTTCCGCGTTCACGTATTTCTTGTTCGTGCTCGCTGTTGATACTTCGTCTTCAAGGATTTATATTGAATATTCAATGTACACGTACGGTTAGTGATTCGCAAAATTGATGGAATAGTTAAGCCACATTTATTTGGCGTTTTCTGAAATTTTTGAATTGCTTAAAGCAATTTAAAGCTTAGTGGCTATGTTTCAGTTGGCTGAAAAATATAATACGGTGAAGTGTTTGATCGGTTTCACAAGCCACTGTTTTATGCGTTCGATAGAATTAAGATCAGAGGTTTGCACTAGTTTCAAGCTTCAAAATTCAAAAAGTATCTAGATGATACTTAGAATTTGAAATGTATGAAAAAATTGTGTTTGCCACTGTCCTTTGAAAGAATTAACATTACATATACATAAAAAATTGCAATACACGCGTTTTGGATACAAGTTTCTGACTTTCCCTTAAACTTTTTTTAATTTTAATTGTTTCTGAATGAAACTTTTACTAATACCTATGTAAGGTTTTTCTAATTAAAATGAGACCAATCACGATATAATTTGAATAATATTTACTTATTAATATTAATTGTGTATCAGAAACTACAAACACAATATCATGCATACACAAATCACATAGATCATACTTCGCGACACTCATTCCACAACACGAATCTTGATACTTTGATTGCCACATTGGTCATATATGACCCGCCACGGTGGTCATTGATGACCAAAGCACTTCAACCACTTACAATTGTAAGAGTTGAATAAAAATTGGCCGTGCATTTTGAATATTACCGCTAATTAAAGGATACTTTGAAGTAAAAAGTGCCCATTGAACAATTAAACATTTTTATTAGAACATCGAAAATTAAAGATTAATTTCTATGAAATATTGTTTGTAATCACCGAAATGTGATTTCGGCATGCCAGTCAAAGGGTTAATCTTTATTCATACGTTGATCATACACACTCTGTACTCATCCTTTCGTACAAACATTCTTTCTCATATCCCACACCCTATGATTCCACCACAAAGTCTTGTCCCTGTATTGTTTCGTTCGCCAACTTACCAGCTCCCAACGATACGTGCATGGATGCCCTACACGTGCACAGAGCAACGATAGTGATAAAGTTCGGCGAACAGCTGCGGCGAATGTATCCTAGTTATTTGTCCGAGCGTGGCCCCTTTTTTGTCCCTGACCCGACCGTCCACGACGTTTCATGACGCTCGGTTCTTGTGCAGGGTTAACCGGAAATGGAGTTTTATAAAAAAGGTTACAAATGCAAGCGCTCGGTCTAACCTGTGGCACGGGGCGAGCCTCGAACTTCTTCGACCGCCCTTAATTGACCTGGAATTCGTTTTTTCGGTTCGAACATCCTTTCATGGTTTTTGCGCCACGTTGACGATGCTGGCAAACTGGTTCTTCAAGTTGCGTCTTATTTCAGAACAATTTCAACAACGTTCCTCGATTGTAGCTTACTTTGAATAACTGCTAACAACGTTCACAATTGTAGCTGCGTCTTTGTTACTTATCTTATTTCAATGTAATTTCAACGATGTTTGTGGTTGTATCTTACTTTAGAATCAGTTTAATATCGAATAGAAAGTTCGTGAAGTATAAGACGAAATTGTTATAGTAGAACTTGTAGAGGAAATTGTTACGGAAATTGTAATGTATTACATTGGTGAATATTTTTGTTGAACCAAAGTGGTCAGCGTTGCTTTTTATCCGCCAATTATGAAGCGATAAATTTAATGTTAATGTTAATGCGTTATTAGAAACGATCGTATTATTGTATTATCGTAAATGAACGTATTAACTAATTGAAAATCACTTTTGTCGGTATTAATCGATTCCAGGTGTCGGATAAATATGAAACATTTGCATAATCCGTTAGAATTTCACGTTTAAAATAATAATTGCGTTCCTTATGAATTTTAAAAATTAATCAACACCCTTGCATAATAATCTCGAGTCCCTTTGAAACGGTTCGTTTAATTTTTGTTTATTAATTAACGGGGTTGCTTGTAATCTTTAATCAACTGAAATTGAAATTGTTGTTTCATGAACACTGATTAACATGAATAAACGAACTTGATCCTGTAAATAAACGTAATAACGTTTAATACGGTTAATACTCCTGGTCGAGTTCCTGTAATTACAATTTGAACATTTAATATGCAAAATTGGTTGTTAGTAATATTTGTTGCTGCAACAAAACGCCTATTAAATACGTTTGAACGAACGACCTTGTGTATTGTTAATCAAAATGATGCGTTGCACTCTGTTGCGTCATAATGGCACGGTTATCATACTAATGAAAAAGCTCATCAGCTCGAGCGGGTTAATGTTTCATTGAACTTTCTGTCTCATAAATAATTAATGCATATGTATCGTTTCATTCAAGTGTCTCGTTTTTCGAAGTCATTGAAAGAAAATCAAAATTATTCCTTTAATACTAATATTAAAAACATAACTGTGTCATATAAAATTTTTTAACTATCCTAAACGAGGATAACAGTATATTTTTAATACTCTTTCACTAATTTCACCCTTTTTAATCTTTTTAGGAAATTCATAATACATCCTAAGTAGTATACATAAAAACAAAAGAAAAAGCGATCCCCAGTAGCCTAATTTGCAACAAAAACATAAAAATTTTAAAATATTATAAGATTTGCATCATTAATATTGTTCATTATTAACACTAGATTTATGGACATTTCTTGTATATCTATTTCTAATATACAAATACTAGAAATAGGTATATATCATATAGAATTTGAAGTTGCAGAATTGAAAGGAAAATAGATATATTCGTATTACTCTATCAATAAAAGTAAACAAAAATTGTTAGGAATAATAGTAATTGTTTTTACAAATTTTACTCCTGAAATTGATGGGTCCTGAAAACCTAATGTTAAATCTATTACCCATATTTACCCATTTAATAAAATTATTAATATAATATAATATAATACTATTAGATATTTATCCATTTTTTATAGTATTTACAATTATTATTCACTAACATATTAAAATACTTATTCTTGCTCTTAATTGTATAATACTTTGACATCTTTCAAGTAATTAATTTATCAAAATATAATCTATTGTAGAAATCAAAAGTAGACCCGATGTAGATGAAAAAAGAAAAAGATGAAATTTGTTTGTTGAATATTTATCGAGTTTGCTTCTTGAACAACAGCTATACAGAATAGCAATTACGGTAGCATACACACCGCTTTTCATTGATTCAGGACGGATTTAAATATCACGATATAGCCGGCTAAATGAAATTTTCGTCGCTATTGACACTCCCATAAATTGTACACCGTGGCCTGTGATCTCGTTCGTTGATACACGAAATCGTACGAGTTCGAAGGGGGATCGATAGATGGGCTAATATACATTCATTTTCGTTTATCGCGCTCGATCTGTATACATCGTGTTGCTCGTTGAAAGCTACTCCGTATTTATTAGCAGCGATCCATTGATTCATAAATGCACATGGATCATCAAGAGTTTCTTTTAACACTAAGGTTTACGGGACCCGTCGATTTGACGGGTTTTGAACTTTATGAGCACAATTCGCAAAAACAATCACTGTTATTCCTGATCACTTTTGTTGACTTTTATTGATATAAATATACCCTAATTTATTTCCCTCCTAGCTGTAGAGTTTAAAATTCTGTATGATGTATATCTATTTTTTAATACGTATATATTAGAAATAGATGCATAAGAGATGTCTGTAAATTTAGTGTTAATCACATATTCTTGTTTTTCTTTTCTTTCGTCGATACGACGATAAAATGTAGTTTTCCTTAAAACCTAAAGAGATATAACAAAGAATGTTTCTACAGAAATATTAATATAGTACTTCGAATCATAACGTGAAAATAATAATAACAGAATAAAGATATGTTTCTGTCATAAGTGATATACTAATGCATAATTGAAATGAGACGTATGTATATATCTACTGAGAACTATTAAGTCTTCCAGTAATTACAATAATTTAGCTGAAAATTCTGTATGATGTATATCTATTTTTTAGTACATATATATTAGAAATGTCTGTAAAATTAGTGTTAATCACATATTCTTGTTCTTCTTTTCTTTCGTCAATCCGACGATAAAATGTAGCTTTCCTTGAAACCTAAAGCATTCGTAAATTTCGATATATAACAAAGGATGTTTCTACAGAAATATTAATATAATACTTCAAATCATAACGTGAAAATAGTATCAACAGAATAAAGATATGTTTCTGTCATAAGTGATATACTAATGCATAATTGCAATGAAATGTATGTAGGTATCTACTGAGAACTATTAAGTCTTCCAGTAATTACAATAATTTAGCTGAAGTTAAATTAATCATAGGAAAACTGCAAAGTTTCAGGATGTAACAAAGTGCAATTATAAACAACTGTTCAGATATTATTTTGTTCGGTCTTCAGCAACAGCTCGGCCTCGTGTTTTCAACGAAATCCTCTAAAGTGTTGTTTGAACCAACTTGTAACGAGAAACAAGACCCAAAGATCCATAACTTACGAACGAAAACAAACGAGAATAACTGCTATAGGAAATTTTAATCAGTTAGTTAATAAAACAATATAACTAAGAATTTTCGCATCTGTTGTGAAAAATAAGTCATCTCTATTAAAATAAGTAAAAATCTCATAACCTTGGAAAAAATTTCTTTTAGCAAAAGTTTGTTCATCGACTGAATGTATCAAAAGGATCTGACTTAAAAATGTTTGATACGAAAGAAGATGTATCTAATATCAATAGATTTAATAACGAGGCTAACTTAATAATCAAATGAATTAAAATTGAACTTTACACTCGTTTTATTCAAAATATACTACGTTTTTAATAAGTTAGCCGCAATAAATGAACAAATTAATTATGTAAATAGCAAATACATATACATTTGATATACATCCAGCAGAACCTACGTTAACCAAATATCCATTATCTGAATACTGTACCCAGATATTCCATTATTCATATTAGAGTATCATCTAATAATAGTTCTTTGTTTCAAAGAATTATAAAACATGATGGTAGAAAATATTCAAACAAACTATATATATAACCTTTTAAATATCCATTTAAATAAATGAAATTTAATATAAGAAAAAGTGATTGTTCTACTCTTCGAAAATTCTTTCATTCGAATACTATCGTCTACCTATTAGTTCACGTTTAGAAGACTCCACTGTATTTGCTAGCTGTAAAAGTTATATAATCAGGATTAACGATACGTTTTGCATGTGACCAATAGACATTCCAATACTCATGAACGGGAGTATTTGTATCAATTGCACATGAATCAAAGCCATTTTAACACTTGCACAGCGGTGCTCTATTTGCTGGAAAATTTGTTCCACTTTGCTTAGGGTGAAATTCTCTCTTCTCTCTCTCTCTCTTACACCCCTCTAGTGTACAACCATCCCCCCCCCGCCCAAGCAACCAGAGTCTACCTCACATCTCGGCCTCATCCAATTCCCATTGCTTGTAGTGGTGCGACGGGGGGCTATTCGAGCAAAAGCGACCGGGTAAATATCTTGCAGTGACGGTAAACGGAATTGAATAAACATTTTTCAGCAAATAGAACCGACAATGGTACGAATTTAAAAGTCGCTGAGACGAGCACAGGTGGTTCTCCCTCCGCCAGCGGGAAAAGCGCCGAACGGAAAAATTGCATTTCGCCCTTCCTGCTCCTTGCTGCACCCACATCGTCTACATTATGGGTCAAAAGTTGGAAAACACTTTCACGGTTGTAGGTCTTTGATCTTTTTCTCACTTGGAAATTAATATTGAAGATGTTAATGGTAGCTTCCTTCGCTTCGATCGATTTCTTGCTAAATACCTTTCTAT
Organism: Tetrapedia diversipes; assembly: GCA_033822845.1. Lineage (NCBI taxonomy): Eukaryota > Metazoa > Arthropoda > Insecta > Hymenoptera > Apidae > Tetrapedia > Tetrapedia diversipes. The sequence continues at coordinate 194,900 of JAOPTO010002165.1, forward strand.
ATTTTCTTAAATTTTGCAGTTCCGTTAAATACACTATGAGTTAAAAGTTTGGGATTACTTTCAGGGTTGCATTCGTAATAAACCTCTGTGTCTTTAAATTTTGTCATTTAAAGATTAATATTGTGATTGTTAATGGTTTCTTTGTTTGAATTAAAATTTTTGTGTACGATTCGAAGTGTATTATATTTACGTTGCCTCTTAAAAGTATGCCATTCAAACATACTTATTGAAACCAAAAATTCCAAACCTGATGAAATCTACTTTTGACATGAACTAAGTTGTCTATAGCTATTTTCTAAGCAACCTCATACTTTTGCAAACATAACATATGTAAATAGGTGGAATCTGCACGTCTGCATATAGATTTACTTGTTCTCCTGAATTTTATAATTTGCACCTTACTCAACACACTTTTACAAACCTTTGCACATTTTGTACGCTTTGAATTCATTTCCGTGTTTAAATTTCTGATAATTGCAAGAAACACGATAATCTTGTCTCCTAATGTGCTCTTCAACATCACTCGCAAGCAGAAATGCAAAAATTAACGAATAGTTAAAAGAAATAAAACGAATGGTTAAACAAACGAAAATATTTATCTGCTCGAGTGTACGTCCCCTTCATCGTTCCTTGTGCCCCCATCATTTTGTCTCTCCTTCCGTTCTCTTGCACGAGGTCGGCCTCATTCGCTTCCGGTTTCCACGAACACCAACGACCGGCCTCATAAAGTCGCACGTCCGTGATCCCCCCCGACGATGAACTGGCGGTCGGTGCACTCGACGTTCTGAGCCAGTTATCTCCCGATTCTTGCTGAGAATTGGTTATAAATGCTAATGTACGAGCCAGCTGCGATGCAATCTCCGAGCAAGGGTGGTTTCCCCGGGCGAGAAAAAAGGCGGGAGGGGGGTTGAAACGTAGCCGATGTGCAATTTTAAGGTCGGGGCACTCGTTGCATCGAAGATGAATGCCAGTTCGACGGAATAGGTGGTTTCCGGAGATGCACTTCAATTTGGAAAGTTGAAAGAGTGTACTATGACGGTGTTGAGGGAGGAAGAGGCGGGGGAGCAGTGGAAAACAGGGCAAAATATTGCGAAGTGTGCATGCACGATCGAATTGCTAGCTAATCTCCGTTTGTAAAAGCTGTGGATCGTACTGAAGGATTTTTTTATCGTAGGAATGCGATCGAGTTTAGGAAAATGTGAAGAGTGCTTGAGTTGAGCGATAGCCGTGTGAACGTAGAATGTTTGGACTCGAGTGTTTCTAAGGCGCGAAAGATGAGCACTTAAAAAAACTGTGTTTTGTACGTCGGTTTAACTGCGAGAGCGGTGTATTGCTCCCAAAATACTTCCCGACTTTTTCGTGATCACTTTGTATGGCAAAAGGTTTTTCTCCTCTTGATGAGGTTGATTAAAGTTGATATCAGCAGTTGTTTAGGTGACAAATTGAACACGATAGAGTTCAGTTGAATTGTTCTTGTATTTCTCTTGATACTGTTTAAAGTAGTTGTGTCCTGAGTTGTTCTCTTGACGAGTTGTGTGTTTTGAGTTGTTCTCTTGATGAGTTGTGTCTCGGATTTGTGTTTGTACCGAGTCTGTTCTTACATCGATATTTATAGCAAAAGTGATGGCAATCTCGAACCAATCACAATTGCTTACAAGTATTGTAGGAAGGGAGGGCTGGTAACCACATCCCTTCTATCGAGACAGGTATAGGGTCGTTACGGTATGAACCTCTACCCTAATTCAGGACGCAACAAACTGAGCGACTGAAAAATTCTGAGTGAACGTGACCGAATGCATCGAGTGAGAAAGATTGACAATTATAAAGAAAAGAAATGAGTGTTTGGAAGATCGTTTGCACGGCCAGCCGCTACGGTACAATTTTGAACGTTGAAAGTTGGAAGAAATGAGACAAGCTAAGCTTCGAAGATGGAACGTTCAGTTGTTCATGAAACACTCGTTTCTCTGTAGACAATGTTTCACGTGATGCAACATTTCTACGATACTAACCCGTCCAATCGGTATCATTATCCTCGAATTATCGATTGGAGTGGCTGCCTAACATCTTTCGAAACGAGTCGTAAAAGTTTGGATCGATGGCTTGCGATTGTTTACGATAAAAGAAGGAACGAACGGGGAAAGGAAAAACTGTCGGTCGTTTACGAGGATACACAAGCGGGGCTCGTAAAGGGGAGGACAAAGAGGTGAAGCTGGAAATCGGAACGGAAGTGGAAGAGAGGTCAGATCCATGCAGCTGCCTTCGCTGAAGCCGATTTACGATCTGCGAGCGTGCTTCGGCAGTTCGTTCCAAAGGGAGACCGTTCCTTCGCCGGTGAAAGGGACGATCGAGGGCAACGATCGATCAGGAGAAACAATAAATTAGCATCGACTTAGTATCCGACACGTTCAGATTCATTGTTCTCTTTTGTGTTCGCGGCTCCGCCTCGGTCTTGCGCGCGGATATTTGTCTGGGGCACGAATTCGTGGATAGACCGCGGCCAACTTTGCCGCTAAAACACGTTCCCACGTGGTTCCAGCCTGACGCCAACGGTAAATCGAATAATCGGAAAGGTGTGTTATGGTGTATCGTTGACATTCGTGAAGTTTCACTTTATTCGTGTTTATTCTGAACGTAAATGAAACCGATGTAGTAGCTGAGACAACGAATCTATGAACGACTTAACCCTTTGAGTGTGACACAATATTCATTTGTCGATCGCGCATTGTTATGCACATTGACAAAAATGCACATTAACCATTACGTTAGATGAATCAATAAATTCTGTGTTATATCAGTTTAGTAAAATTATTATTGAGGTCGCGAATTTATACGTCTTTCATACGTATTGATAGACATGCGAGGGCGTATTTATACGTCTTTAGCAGTCAAAGGGTTAAAAAGAATTTAGGGATCACGTATTGCAATCGCGATGTTTCTTAAAACTGAATATAATTCATGAAAATTAGTCCGTGTAAACGACCTGTAAATTTAATTTTTCTCACATTTTCATAGGAATAAAGTGCAATACTTGTTCATATTTACCAATCCTCTAATTGTTTTGAACAGTGTATATGAAAACAATCTGAGAATAATTATTTCATTTGAATTATCTAAAACTGCACCAAATTTTTGAGTAATAATACGTTCCATCAGAAAGAATCAATACACGAGTTTATCATGACAATCAATGATCATAACTATGTTCGACTTCTATCAGATTTCAATTTATTACTGTTTGAGAAACGTCATAGTTTACTTGGACTTCATTTCGCGTATAATGTTTTTAATAGTCTCGTTCATTGTCCTCAATTGTTGGAGTTCTTTAAGTTTACCACGTCTCTCACAGCAATTCATCATCGTACTCTTATGTTAAAGTAATCTCGTACTACGCTATATGGTACCAATAATGGTTTTAACACTTCTTCTCTACCCATGCTAGCTTTAAATTTCAATTGCTGCGTTGTTTCGACTCTTACGATTAAACTATATCTTCTTTATGTACTCTAAAGGGTTTTCCCCGTAAACAAATAAATGAATAAACAAACGACCCAAAAAATGGCACACAAAATAGTACGAGATACGAATAGCGCCGCGATCTCCATAATTATCAATATCGCTATCGTACGCTTCCCCGAAACGTTAACTTCGCCAGTCCGAAGCAACCGCCTGAGCTTCCGTGGCCAAGAATTTCAATAGCCCCGTGTCGCGACGATATTAAAAATACCGTGGGGAAGGCGTTTCTAGTTTTCAACTGTGACGTCCTCGTGTGGCTGCCGTTCTATACACACGCCGCGCTGCCCCCGTATAAGGCACAAAATCTCCCGTGGAATCTTCGAATTTAAATATCACTGAACATCCGGCCGGGCACAGATCTTGAATCACGCTCGTCGGTATGAAGTGCTCCGGGGCTTTAAACCGGTTGATCTTGCTATGCATTTATGGATGTTGAAAGGCTCGAGGAATCGCGCGCTATACAGCGTTCTAGCGGTTTCCGGTTCGCCGCCCGACTTTTCCCCCGATTTTTATACGGTCCTCCCATCTCCCCCCACCTAGCCCTCGCGTTTTCCTTTTGTTCGGTTTCGCGAAGCTCTGTGTATTAGTGGATTTGAGGATGATCGTCGATTACGGGGCCCTGTCGGTGGAAGGCTCTCGAGATCGCCAAGGACGGGAGCGCGCCAAGAAACAGGAATTTCTGAGGAACTTCTTCTTCCGCGATTTCCCAAAGGGCACTCCTCGATAATTCAACGTCCCGCGTCCACGGTGGATTCAGCTGTCTTCCGCGGGACACCCGGGGCCATTGTTGCCGGTGTCGGCTCTCTCTGATTCCATTCGAAATTTGATACGGCCGCCAGCGGGGGGTGAAAAAGTGGCTCTGTGGCTGTTTTTGAAGTCACGTCGGATCGATCTACGTTCACCTATTTTTACTCCTCGATGTCAAATGGAACTCGATCCTTGTCAATAATAGACGAACGGAAATTGGGTTATGCTCTTAATGTACAGTAGCGGACAAAAGTACGGGATGATCCGTCGATTTTTGATCGCGACTGAACCTTGCGTTGGTTCTCTCGTCGATTTGAAACTGACGCAAGATGTTTTGCTTAAAGTATTCTTAATTCTAAAATTGCTATCATTTTAAAGTGTCGCGGTCCTTGAAATGCATAGGGATCTTAAACTTTTGGATGGGAGTACACTCCCTCCTGAAAATATTGAAATGCTTAGGGAAGATTAAGTGGATTTGAAGAGTGAATAGGAAATTATTAAAACACTTTTTAAATTGCAAAGAACTCTATAGTTACTGTCGTGATGAAAATTTTTTCCAATAACGACAAGCGCATGTGTCTTAATACATATTTTTGTGCCAATACAATGCATTGGGTTACACCAATACTGATGTATCTTGATTATGACAACGTTCTGAATACATTAAACGCGTACCTTTAACCTGAAGCGTCAAAGGATTATCGAGCGCAATTTACAGTTGTTTTTCGATTCGCCTGCCAAACTTTTGCCCGACAAAAATTAATTCGCTTTATTTCAATCACCTTTAAGCGAACTGAAATCGCCTGAAACAATGCGCGATGGAATAACGAATTATTCTGACAGACTAACAAGCCGGATTAAATTTAAAGTTAATTATTCCCTGTGATTTAAAACGTTCCATCATTCACCGAACCCGACAGCCCCGGCCAGATTTCAGTTCCCGCTTTAACCCGTTGAAGCTAGCCGGCCAACGCAACGAAACAGGACCGATGGAACGAGAAGACCGTCAGTTTCATTTCCCATGCAACCGTTCGTTCCTCCGACGCGTTGAAATATTACCGCAATACTACCAGTGGGCAGAGGGGCGAAAAGGGGGAGGGGGGTGGGGTGGTTAAAGAAAAGTAACCGTGAAATCCAATCGACCAATCCTATTCTCTCGCTTCTGTTTCGCAGATTACCTCGATCGAGCGGAAGGCGAGAACGACGGCGGATACGCGGGTCGCGGGCCTCTGTTGATTTATTCGCGAGCCCCCGGAATGAAAACAGCACGAGCGAGCAACGGTGGCTCGCGCTGCGCTTCCTAGAGGGCACGAGCAAATTACCGGATCGAGCCTGACCGCGTTAAGCGGCTTTTCGCAGCGAGTTCTCGCGGAAAGGGAGAGCGAGAGGGAGCCGACAACCCGTTAAATCGACGAGCTGCCGTCCGATCGACGGAAGAAGAACGAGGAACAAAAGGAAAAAGAGGAAGAAGAAGAAGAAGAAGAAGAAGAAGAAGAAGAAGAAGAAGAGGGATGAGCAAAAGCAGCCAGCAAAGCAGAACCACGCAGCCGCGTCGGCAACGCTTGTTCCGGAAATCCTGTTTGTCAGAATGAAACCTTGAAGTTGCCATCCACTTCCTCGCAGGTTGCGTTTCCGGCTGCATCCATTTGCTGTACGCGCTTCTTCCTTCCTTCTTTTCTTCGTTGGAACCAGAAAAAGGAGAGGAGCCGTAACGATAGAGCGAGCGAATTCTGGATGGCTTTGCATCGAACCATCGGTACGAGGAAAAGTTTAAGTGACTCATGGAGACACTCTTGAAATTCACTCCGCGCCGTTCTTTAAGTTTCTCTACTTTCCCCGCTAACAGAGAGAAAGAGGAGGAACTGCCGCGTAACGGAAGTGCACCAGCGGACGTCGCAGTGCCGCGGCTTCCCCTCGCGATACCGCATCGAGTTTAATCGATCGGTACTAGTCCGCCAAGCAGCTCGCTGCGTTCCCAGTATCATCATCCGCGTTCTTTCTTCGTGGGCTCGAGCCTTGCGATTGAAACTGTTCGATGGCGCGTTAGGGCGCACGCGAGGCGATTAAACGAAGGAGTCTCTTCTGTTGCGGAAGGGCAATCAGGAATCGGCGGGGACAATTCCGTTGGAAACGGTAGGACGTCCAGCTCGAGAACGCGTTCCCGGGGCTCGTAAAGCAGAATTATGCGTTGCATAATGCCGACGGTTCCTTTAATAAGATCCAGGTTCGACGTTATTGCAGCGGGGCCGCCTATAAATATCTCTTAAACGGATGCGTACCTTAAGAGGGCAATATCCCCCGAAAACGAGGATCGAGCCTTTCGGTTTCGTCCCGCGGAGGAACTAATATCCCAGAAAATATCTCGAACATGGATTTTGTCCATAGAATTCCGGGCGGCGTTCCATCCGGCGGGAGCCGTCCTCTAGAAAAATGACGGGCGCGCCGTCTGCCCCGCATAAAATCGAACGCTCGTCCGATCCCGGCGAACCTCCTCGTGATCTGCTTCCGTTGAACGACCTCGCTCTCTTCTAAGAGGATAACAAAAATCGGCGGTGACTGTAATCCGAGTGTCGTCGATCTTCCGACGTCTCTAAGGTCTTTCCGCTTCTAAATCCCGGGGGATACACCAGCAACGGCTTGCGAACGCACTCGACGGGCTGTGTTGGGTATTTTAGCGCGAGGAAACCTGGCCACGGTGTTTCTTCGTACACAGTTTGTCCAATGGAGTGTTTCGAACCGCGGCGCGTTCGCAGTGGAAGAAAATTCGCAGCCCCGAGGATTCTTGTTTGCGCGGTACCGTCGAGAGGGATGGATACACGGAGGTCGCGAAGACGATCGCGAAGAAAATCGTCCGGGAAGCTGTTCGCCGTTACCATCGACCAGTTGACCACGAAATAATTCTCACGACCGAATCGACACGTTGCGATCCGGAAAGATCATCCACGCGAATACAACCTGAGATGATTTAGCAGTTAGCGAAGAAAGCAAGAGAAATAGGCGAGCCGGACAAGGGCCCGGCCAGTTTATTCTCGCCACGGGGTCACGGGTCGCGCGAGGTCAGCCATCGATGGGGCTCGAGGAAGATTAGAAGACCGCCTCTTGTCTCCCTATATTTCTCTTCCTCGCCGTTGGCTCCTCCTATCAGCAGCAGAGAGAGAGCCAGCTGACAAATGTGAACGACAGGCCGGGCTAAGGTGCCGTTCGACAAATGACAGTCGTACGACAGAATTGGGTGATCCGGTAGGAAGAAGAGAGAATAGAGGATGGAGAAGGGCAACGCGAGACATTACAGGGCTTACGAGGGCTTCAAGCCCGCGAACAATGGCAATACATCGTCCTTGAAGAGGTCCACGTCCGACCGCTCGAAAACGCATCCGTCGAGGCAAGTGAGATGTCTTTGCTTCGGCGGTGTGCCGGACAAGGCCAGCCAGCACTCGTTCCTCAAAGGGTGTATTATAAACCTGGGTATATGCGCCCTCCTCGTGGCCTACACTTTGCTGGGCAGCTTCATCTTCCTCGCTATCGAGGGCGGCACCGACGCCGGGATGCAACAAAGGACACTTGCTACCACAATAGCCGGGAATCAGCCTACCAGACGGAACACGACCGCTTGGCTGAAGCAGGTGAGTGACTCTGCACGACTATCGATTTCCATCCACCAATTTTCTTTCCCTCCTGCCCTCTTCCTGCTTTTTTTTTTTGTTTTTGTTTCGCATCGCTCGACTCCTTTCCGCTTTTCATTGTTGCTGCGTTTTTGCGGCTCGCGGGGCTTGAATATTGATCACTTGTTACGCAACCGCGAACGCTGATAGCAGCGAACGCATTCTTCCGGTGGTTGGTTGACAGGTTGACGCGAAGCGTTCGACTTGTTTGACTTCGTCATTAAAATTGTGGTTGACAACGTCTTTTTTCGCGTCGAGCGAATAGTTCTTAGTATGTTTCTATAAGCAGCTACATTTATTAAGATTTGAGAGATTTCTTCCTTTTTTTAATTTATTGCGTGTTTATTATACAGTGCAATGAGTTGAGAAATAAATTCTATATAAGATTTCTTCACACATTTAGTCTTTTCCAGTGTGTTTAATGTTTCTTTTACTTTTCTTTAAGATGAATAAAAAAATTTTAGTTAAATTACATTTTTTAAATTAAAAAGATTGATTCGTTCCTATTGGTTATCTAATTTGAAATTTGTGTTTATCAAATATTCAAAACAACTTTTAGTGGAATCTTTAATTTTTAATTAATTTAGCAACTAAGAATTTAGTTTTTAAACGTTTGATTAAATTTTAAGTAAATAATACTTAGCAAGGAAACAATAATTGTCAAAATAATAACATAATAAATATTTGAATATTATAATGGAATTCTCATTTAATAAAAAGCAGAATGAAGGTATTATAAGTTTTTCCTGTTACTTGTGTAATTTGCCATTCTGAATAAGTTTGCTTCTCCTTTCGGCTATCACTTAAGGAGGAGAACACTAACGTTTAGAAGTGATTCTCGATTTATCGTCAGATCTCCGGTTTGATCCCACTTTCCTACCTGAGATGACCTCAGTGAACCCGAAGTCGATCGAATTATCGGTGCGTTCTGGCGTTGCCGCTCGTTTCAACGAAGTTTTATCGATCGGATGTCTCGTCTATATAGTTTCTTCCTTCTTTAAAGTGATATCCGTTCCGCAGTGTTCCGCGCAGAAACGGTATTTCCGGTTTCTTGACCTTATTCACGTGTCACGTCGTGTTCGTTGATAGTAATTGTTTGCGATGAAAATCTTTACTTCAAGCGATTCCTACGTTTTTTGAAAATCGTGAAATTAAAAATTGAAATTACAACTATTAACCGTATCTTCATTGATTGCATTATACATAATTGACGCAAAAGGATAAATTTAGATGCATTATGCAAAATTCATAACAAAATTTCTTATATTTCCCAATTTCTAATTACACCTTACTTCGTTCACATATGTATATGGTATTTTAAATTTTCCAAACTATTACGAGCTTACTGATTATTCTAATTGAATTAAAATGTAAATGTTTTTATTGTTTTATGAATATTTTCTACGTAAAGTGCAACCAATCTTTTCAATAATATATCCCTATAATTCAAAAACGTAATAATCTTATAAATGGCCAAGTGAGGCGTCTGACGTGCAACTTATTCTCCCAACATTTTTTTAAACGAAGCGTTTTTTTACCATTAAGGTTAATCACGAAGCTCGGGCGAAGACCGTCGAGAATATATGGATAATTACGGAAAGTTTGAACATCCTTTACCGTGAGAACTGGACGAGGCTGGCAGCCCAGGAAATCGCACGTTTTCAGGATCAACTGGTGAACAGGATCACCGAGGACATGATGGCGACCCAAAACGCCGGAACATACGTCGGAACTTCCGCCAGTGATCCCGTGACGGAACGACGTATGCCGGAGTACGAGTGGAACTTCGCCAAAGCGTTCTTGTACTCGCTCACAGTGCTGACAACGATCGGTGAGTGCTTAAAATTGACATTCTATAATATCACCTTAACACTAGAACTACCGACAATTAAAGTGTACCTATTTGCATGCAACAGATGAAATTACATGAAAAAATACCGAATACATAGGAAACAAATCTTTATCTATGTCTTTTGCAGAAAATTATATTCAATTTTGGAAGTTTTACAATAATTAACTTATAAGGTTGCTATGAATAATCACCAATTGGTCATTTTGACTGGTCTGGTAGTTCTAGTGTTAATATTACTTTAATTTTCCAAAATCCATATTTTTTAGGAGATCCTGATAATTTTATTGAAGCAAATCCTATATTTACTCCCCCTCACATTAAACCAGAATGATACTTTTTATTTGCTTATTCTATTTCACGATCAATTGGTAATAAATTAGGGGGAGTAATTTTATTAATTTCCTCTATTTTAATTTTATTTATTTTACCTTTTTATAAAAATTATATAATAAAAACTAATATGTTTTATCCAATAAGTCAATTTTATTATTGATTATTGATTATTACTCGTCAATAATTACATAAAACGCTAAAAATTTTGTATTTCAAGTATAATTCGAGCCATGAATTTCAAAACATCGCAAATCTACTGTTGGATGATATACGATTCATTCTAGTAACGTAGTAACCGTTTTTAATTTGCTTAATGTTTCTTAACAAAATTTAAACTAATTCATAATTTCGTGTCTGAGATGTGCTTAAATAATTTACTCACAGAGAAAATTACAAAAATTGTTGAGAAGAATGAAAAAAAAATAAGAAACGCGATTATTTCTCCCAACTTTAGTGCCGTTCCATAATTCACAGTTTTAACATAGAATGAACATCATAACGGGTGCATTATCTCAAATATATTATACGTATCCCGCAATCCTTTCCGCGTTTAAATTTCCTTGTAAATGCATAAAAATTCGCCGTTCAGTAGTCAGGGAATATACACAGACACTAAAAGCATTTTGGTCTCGGTATTGGTCATCGAAACAACAAACATTAAAATTCCCCGGGTATCGTATCACGATTTCCAAGTAAACGGCGGTGAATTTTACGTTTAAACGATTTCTGATAAAACGGTACCGGCTTCACGCAAGCCAGAACGCGACACACATGCAGCAAGGGGGGTGGAAAAAATAGGGGAATAGAAGCAACAAGAGTCAGGTATGGCCGTTGTTGCCGGGCCGAAAGGGGTGAATCGGGGGGTGTCAGTATGGCGAGCATCAATTTTCAAGGCAAACAAAGTCCAACATTAACGTGTAATGGCCATGGCCGTTGGACGAGCTTTTATTGTCCGCTTTTACATACCGAAACGCGAGCGGCGCGCGCTCGTGAACGGACAATTCCAACCCGTTCGGCTTGGCGGCGTTCGAGCCGAGTGACGTCACGTCCGATCGTTTACTCTGGTTATTACTGAAACAGATTGGAAGTCTATGAGTTTTGCGGATATTACAGAGAAAAAAAAGGGAATGATAGAGGAACAGGAAGGGGGGAGGGGTAAATAAAAGAGACGCGAAATGGAGGGAGCGTGCATACGGCAACAAGCGAGGATATTAAGCAGCTTATCGAATTATCCCTGCTATAAGCGTTTCCTGTTCGGTTCTTTTCTGTTTTTGGTTTAACGCATAGACAATATTTCTTGTCCTATGAAAATCCTTGAAAAATTTCACGCGAGAAAATGCGGTGACGTTCTATTATGTGTACAAGTTAATTTTAGTCTTTTTTTAGCAGGTTCAGAGTTTATTTAAATTTTTGTAGTATCGTAATTAATTTTGTAGCATAAGATAAAGTGAGGGGTGAACAGCCAGAGTTCAGACCTGCTTGAGGAAAACCCTTGGCGACGCGCGAGGCCCTCGAAAAATGCCCAAATATGGTCATACTTGAGGAATTTTTCCGAGGTATGTGGTGGGAGAATGGCCAAGGGTTAGCGACAGTTTTCTCTGGTCGAAAAGAGCAGAGTTGAATTAGACGTGATACCGTGTAGAGTTGAATTAGACGTGATATCGTGTAAAGAGTTGAATTAAGTAAAATTTGTACATAGTATTGTAATTATATTTCTATAATCAAATAATAAATATTATTATTATTGTAACACTACATTTTTATGCCCAAAATTTAGTGGATGAAGCAATTTCCCACACTTTCTATAACCTTTGCCCATTTTTCGGGCAACGGTTAAGACTCCAAAAATACCGTTACGATATTCAAATTGTAAATAGCCTTTATCATCATCGAAAGATGAAAGACTAAAATTAACTTGTACACCTAATATAAAATTTAGAATTTTTATTCTATCTAGGCGGAATTATTTTGATTTGTACTACTGTAGAATACTTTTATATAGGGAAAACATGAAACAGAAATGTAATTAATATCAGCTTTAAGTTTGGTATAAATCTTTTCGATGCCTCGATGGGTTATTTATACAAAGTTATAATTTAAATATGGTTTAATGATGTTTTCGATATTTGTATTATGTTAGTATTATTATTGTATTATCATCGACGATTATCAAAGATCCATTAATGACCTTTTAAAATTACACAAAGCGTTCTTCCGCTTGAAAGTACCCTTTATATCCGTTTGTGGATTCTTTTATTTTCAACCCCTCTGCTTTATTTTCCCCCTTTTCCTTTCTCCTTCGTGTTAAGAGATTTCTTCCATTTTTTCTCAATTTTATTTTCCTCCCTTTCTCTACCCTACTTCCATCTTGATCCTTTCTTTAGCACCTACTCCATTCTTCGTTCACTGCCTTTGAAGACTGAAAAAAGGTAGTTCCAAAGGGACAAATTTAAAATTCAATTTAAACTTTGTGAATTTTTTTAAAATACGGAGCAAATCTTGAGAAATTTCAATCTACTGTTATACCTTATGAAAAAGTTAATCCTTCTAATAATCATCGATTATTTTAAAATCAATAATTTTACATACACGTATAAGTTCGAAGAAGATCCCAAACTGTTCGATTTTCAATAAATCAAGTGAAGTATAAAGATTGATAAATAATTTGAACTCGGTTCGTGTTCTTAAATTTGTAATACAGTAAAGAAAAATAAAGAAAATGATTAAAATTTAGTGCAAGAATGTATATTATAATAATCACCATTCTGATTTCTACTTGTTTTTCAAGTTACCAATGTTAATTAACGCAAACAATTACATACCCTGGCGAAAAGCTCAGAAACAATTCAATTGTCCCCGAGATAAATAATTAAATCGTAGTTGAGAAATGGTTGAAACCCGATTTCTTTCTTTTAACCATTCAAACTCTCGTCCACTTTCGTTACGGCGACGATAATTCATCGGGAAATAGAAGGAAGGGATCCGGGAACAGTGTCCAACGAAAAAGGCGCCACAGGAAATTAATCCGTTTCCAGAATTCTCGAACTCGTCGTCTCTGTTTTCTTTCCTCCTAGCTTCCTCCACGAAAAACCACTTAATTTCTTGTTAGAAATGGTGAACGTATCCGGTCGTATCTTGTTCTTTTGCCTTCCAGTTTTTGCATCGCCTTCAACTTAATTGCAGGCAGTATCGTGATGGTTTTTATCGACGTTATCAAGCGGAAGAAAGTAATAACCATTGTTTTTCCATTCCTTTTCCGTATTCCATTTCAACCAGAAATGTTTTCGCTAAATATACTTAGCAACTTTTCACTGTGCAAGAAATTTGAGTATTCATTGAAATGAAACTCGCTTCAATTTAGAGCTGTGAATAATAAAATGCCTAAGTATCGTGCCATTATTATTAAATAAATTATATTTTAAACTTTATTTAGTGAGAAAAATGAGATAATGGAAAGAAATAAGAAGATGATAAATTATTGAGTAATAATTCCTAATAAACGTATGAATATCCTAAATTTAAATCACTGAACTAAAGCATCGACTATATATTTAATAAATACAAATAAGGAACTTCAATAATTATAAAAACAAAATAATGTAGTTTCCTTAGTTTCTGGAATCTGATTTTGTTTATTGCATACACAATACTAATTGTTTGGTTTCTTCCTTAAGGAAGGCCAAAAGTTTAAGCCCAAAAACTTAGCAAAATTAGAACAATTCATACAAGCATTAAAAATAGGATACTATATATTTTCGTCGTAAACTTAAATCCGTCACTGCATCTGTATATTAAATTTTCTATAATTTGACATTACTCTTATGCTTAATATTATCATAGTCAAGTATAGAAATTGCATCAAAAATACAGGCAGTGAAAAAGTGGGTACCCTTTTTGCAAACCTTGTGTATTGCTAACATTTCCAAGCGCTCGCGGTACAAAGTTAGAGATCTTAGCTCGTAAACACGGAAACTAATAACCAGCGGGTATTATTAATACCGGAAAACCTGTCCACGGCCCCGGATATGATTAAATCGCTTCGGCAAGAAGGCCATTCACCGAGTTCCGCGGGAATCGAGTGCTTTTCGGTGATACGCTGAAACCTGCCGCCTGAATGGCCGATGAAAGAGGTTGGAAATGGACTCGGTACATTTCCTGGATGAGCTAAGGACCACGTAAAAACCTCGATCGCATTCGTGAAACGTGATTAAGGCTCGCTTGAAGCCGAGGCATTATCTCGCTGTCCGTGATCAAATGACAATTTATTGCGCGCTGCTGAAAGGATTTTCCTTTGTTATGATTATTTATCGCCGAAGTGGAAATTGTTCGTTTAGGAGTTTCGATTCGAAGAGTATTATTATTAACTACTCGAATCCGAATATTATTGTAGACTATTATTAGTATTATTATATATTAATTCTTTTAGTATTATTATAGATTGATCTCTTTAATATATTATAGATTACTATTATTATAGATTAATTTTTTTAGTATTGCTATAGATTAGGTGTAATAGTGTATAGAGTAGGTGTAACAAAGTAAAGTTCTTAGATGTATATTTAAAATAGTTTAATAGTAACGTATAAACAACTTTTCAACTTAACACTGCTATCGATCGACTCAAGCATTCTTCACAGTTTACCAGAATGGTATCCACTGAATCGCATTCCTACATTAATCGTAAAAATAAAAATATGGAGTATTATTGTAGACTATAGATTTGTAGAAGTATAACTTATCAAATGGAATCTACTGTTTCGCCTACCAAATATTATGCTTGTTATAATTTAATTGTGATATGTTATTGTTACAACTACTTCCATTGAAGTATTTTGTATACTTCTATACCTATATCATGAACAGTCTACAATTTTTGCCTATTTAAGTTTCTCATAAATGTTAAGTTTAACTTTTTACTTACGGCTAACTAGAATCTACTGTCTACGGTGTTTATTTAATCGCTAACAAAGTATACAAAATAAGTTACCTAATCTGCTACTGAATGATCACTAAACTGCTTGCACAGAGAAAAACAAATTACATAAGTATAATAAGAAAAGAAAAATATAAGATCTCATTTCGTTAGATTTTTCTTATCTCTTTAATTTTCGCGTGCATCGGAATCCCGTTTCAAACAGAACTCAAGTTCCAACAAGCTTAACCGCTACCCGATAAACACACCTACGAACAATTGCAGCCCGTATTATCGAGGTTTAATGTACAGAAGAACTTTCGAAACTTTGAAACTCCATTGTTTACGAGAGAATTACGTTTGAAAACGCGCGAGCCGGATGATCGCGAGCAACCGAACAGTAAACGAAACGAACGGGCGCCGAGCAATTTGCATTTGCGTGTAGCAATTAATTATATTCTCGAGAACGGTTGAACGCGACCGTCCCCGGTGTTGTTTGTCGCATAGCCGGCAGCCGTTGCTAAATTAACTCGCAGTTTTCCGAGGGGAAGTTCTCGTTGACAGGAACCGGCCGCCGCTCGGTGTCGTCTTCATTCTAAGTAACGAACTTTTTAATTGGTACCTGGCCTCTGCTCGAAAAGAGAGAAAAAAAAAAGAAAATAAAACAGTACGGAAAATTCGATCGTGTCTTCCTCCTGCCCCCATCAACAAGTGGGGCTTCCTCGGAACGATACAAAGCGAACCGTGCCACGACGACGGCTCGTAATTCTGTTTAATAAACGAAGTTTTGATACGAATCACGGCGCGTGTGATTATATCCGCTTCAAGGTACTTCCGCTTGTAAGCTCTGTAATTACCCGACTTCTCTCAAGACTGGAAGAATCTCCGCGACGAGTCTTTGAAGTTGTAAATTCGTTATCGATCGGGAACTTTACTCGAGGAAATTTAATTGAAAAAAAAAAAGAAAAGAAATAATGTTTTCGTCTACGGGGGACTCGTGGGAGCGTTCGCGTTTCTTGTTGACCCAGGATAACTCAAACCATTAAGGACCAACGCTTTGTTTGCGATCTTTTCCGATTAATTCAGCTTTGTTTCTTAACGTTGTTGTTGTAGTTGTGAAAGAGAACTTGCGAGAAATACAGAATGCAGACGATATTCGGAATATGTTTTAAGTTATAGTATTTAAAGGATGAAGCAAGTCTCTATTTACACGATTACTTTATTTACAAGGATATTAAATTACGGGAAAATTCATAATTTACTGTTAATTACCTCTGGTTGAATTATTATTAAAAATCGTTCAATAAATCAACAGCCAAAACAATGGCGAAGTACTTAATTTCAATATGTTTCTCCTCAAAACAAATCTTGTGATACAAAAATATAAATTTACATAAATCTCTGTAATCTGATGATTACTACCCCCTATTTACAGCTATACAACAACAAAATTGCAAACTTTTATACATTTATAGAAAATTCTAATACGCGAGAAACTATTGTCTAAGATTAAACCAGTTTACATTATATTTAATTTATAATTAAAAGTAATTATGTATCGTGTTAATTTACAACTAAGAGTTACCCTACATATCTGCTAATAATCCTAAGTGTGATAACTAAATATAATATTAACCCTTTGCACTCGAAAGGTGACTGTTAGCCCTCTAACAATATAAATTTTAAAGATTTTCAAATGTAAAATATTTACTAAGATTCACTTATGTTAAACGTAATTTAGTTTATTTAAGTCGTATACTAAAATTTACACCTATGATTACTTAACCTCCGAGTCTGATTAATAAACAAACTAACTAAAATCTGAAAATTTGTGAAACTATCGTTTGGCGACTAACAGGCGTCCCTCGAGCGCAAAGGGTTAAATATAATAATAATAAGATTTTTCCATAGCGTTAGTATAGCAAAAGGTTCATTTTGACCCGTATATAATAACAATAACCGTCTGTTCGAAACAACGTGCCGCTAACTGTTATTGAAAATTGCTCGATAAACCGCAACAATGACGGTAGGTGCGTCGATAACGTAAACAGTGTTCCGTCGCGTTATTTCCTGTGACGGTTTCATTCAGACACCTTATCGATCCGCGGTACGCAAGACGAGCCGCGCCCACGATGCATCCAGGCGAAATGTTTCGTTTCTCGTTGCACGTTGAACCTTCAGCAATTATTCGAGGCTCGAAGGAGAAGCCCTTTTCGAAAAAAAGGCAAGAAAGGGACCGGAAGAAAGAGGGTTGGGGGTGGGGGGTGGAGATTTCGACAGCAGAACGTTGACATTCCATTAAAGGCGCGCTGTCGCGCAAACAACCCCCTGGCGTGTAGACGGTCACGAAGACATCCGGGTTCCTTCGAACTGGACTTTCCACCGGTTTCCGGTACATCGACCTGTTTGAGAGCAGCGAATTTTTAACGATTTTTCGATGATCGAAATTTCTGACGCTTAACCCTTTGCGCTCGAGAGGCGACTGTTAGTCGCCAAATGATAGTTTCGCAAATTTTCAGACTTTAGTTAGTGTAGTATCGTAGTTTTAAAGACCAGAAAAGTGAAAGTGTGGGTCGACTAGACCGTTGGCGACAGACAATTCACCTATGGGTCGACAATGTTTAGCAAGCACAGGGTGGAAAAAGGGTTACTATGAGGGTTACTATAAGGGTTTCTTCAAAAGAAGAAACGAACGAGTGTTAAATAGAAAACCGAGTTATAGAGTTGTAAAAAGAGCTGAGGATTAACTCTTTGCACTCGAAAGGTGATTGTTAGTCACCAAATGATAATTTTGCAAATTTTTCAACTCAAAGGGTTAAATAATTGTATAAGTAAATTTTAGCATATTGCTTAACTAAATCAAATGAAATTTAATATGAGTAAAACTTATTCAATGTTTTACATTTAAGAATCTTTGAAGCTAGTATTATTGGACTACTATAGGACACCTCTCAAGCGCAAAGGGTTAAACATAGAGTCGTGTGGCAGAGTTGAATCAGAATTTACTGTATATTGCATATTTTGCTACCGCGTCCCTAAACCATTTCAGCATATAGAGTTTACAAGTAGAAACAAATATTTCCTTTACCACAACACAAAATATATCTGTTCCTCAAGTTAACACTTTATCGACCGCGTAATTTATTGCACACCGATCGGCTCATTTCGGCGCGGATGCATCGCTAATGAATTGATCACAATGATTTTCTTCGAGTAATTGATAGTTTAATATCTCTTTATAATATACGTACGATATCGTTCGAAACAGTCACCTTCCTGCATGGAAACATTACAAAATTTACAGACTAATTGTAAGCATGTAAAAGCCGATTAATAGGCTTCCGATCGATAAAGTGTTAATGTACCTTTTCAAGGGCTTTCTGTTCCAAGAACCCAAGCCACATCTGGCAGTTTAGAAAGTTCGAAAGTCACCTTTGTGTAAGGAAACATTACAAAATTTATAGACCAATTGTAAGCATGTAAAAGCCGATTAATAGGCTTCCGGTCGATAAAATGTTAACGTACTTTTCCAAGGGCTTTCTCTTCCAAGAACCCAAGCCACATCTGGCATTTTAGAAAGTTCGAAAGTCACCTTTGTGTAAGGAAACATTACAAAATTTACAGACTAATTGTAAGCATGTAAAAGCCGATTAATAGGCTTCCGATCGATAAAGTGTTAACGTACTTTTTCAAGGGCTTTCTCTTCCAAGAACTCAAACCACATCTGGCAATTTAGAAAGTTGGAAAGTCATCTTTGTGTAAGGAAACATTACAAAATTTACAGACCAATTGTAAGCATGTAAAAGCCGATTAATAAGCTTTCGGTCGATAAAATGTTAATTCGTGTAATCGACGATTCCTCTGTAATTTCAAATTACTCGGATTCGAGCGATTTCAAGTCGAGCGAACAACTCGACCGATACGAACGAAGAAGCATCGCAAGCATGTCTCCGGCGGGTAATCCAGTTTGCGTGACTCGCCGTGGACGAGTCATCCGTTTGTATCTCTCGATACGAGGTCGCATGAATATTTGGCCGATTGCCTCCTTCCCCACAGGCCGGGGTTACGTATCCGGAAAACGATCCGAACGGCGATCCTGGAGCAGGACCAAGAAGCCCGGAGAGAGTCGCGAGGATTTCGTGGATCAAACTCGATTTTTATCCCCTCGTAAGATATTCGTTGCATATCACCCGTGGCCTATGTGTTCTTAGTCCGCTTTATCGGTCGAGAATCCTCCGGTATATGGAATTTTCTGGATCAAACATTTTATCCTTTTCGTCGATGGGACGTGCATAACAGAGTCCCGTCCCTCCTCTGCGCGAGGGACGTACCGTGTTTATCTGCGAGATGGATACTTTCGTAGGAATGGAAGCTGTTGTCGATAGATTCTGGGATCTGCGAAGTCGCGAGTTTCCCCGGATCCTGCCACGCATTTCCTTTTTGTTACTTCTCTCTCCCGCGAACAGAAGAGCCATTGCTCTGTTGGATTCGATGCACGGAAAACGGAGGCGAGCTGAAGAGCACGAAGTCAATGCAGAAGAAAGGAAATGGTAACTGTGAAAAGGGTGTGAAGATGATGAGAAAATTGCGAGCTTGTGATTGCTTCTGGGAAGGGATGAAAAATTGTGTTTCATTAGTGGGAGTGAAGTGTGTTACAATTAGACAGAACATTTTGAACAACGTTGTTTATTGAAATTGGAGAGATCAATAGGTTCTCGATTAAAGTAAACGTCATTTGAATCAATATTAGTACTTCTGTCGAATTTCTGGAAACCTTATTGAGTTTTGAACAACAGAATTTAGGCATTTTTCAAGTATAATCCATAGAAAACTGTAGTTACAGTGTCAAAGTTCAGATATTATTTGTATAGCAGTGTTCACTTTAAACACAAACTGTAAACATATATAGGGCGACTCAAAAAATTGATCAGATAACTAAAGTTATATTCTTTTACAAAGGTCAACTTTAAGCATATTACTTAATTATGCCCCTAGTAAATATCCTTCTTAACACTTTCTGAACTTTTCAATTAATTCATGAAAAATTATAATAAAAGAAGCTTCTCCATTAATTTTCTCGATCCTTTATACCAAAACAATTATAAAATCGAAGACCTTTGGTTTGTACATAGACCAACAACGGTATTCAATAGATAAGTTCATCTTTATTCAACAAACAAGTCAGAAATTGCCAAACCGAATATATCATCGATCATATTATTTCTCAAACGTCCACTGTATACGCGCAGAATAACCATAAGTTCCACGTTTTCAGGTTTCACCCTGCCCCATTCTTCCCTCCTAACCGATTCCCAAAAAATCTATTAATCATCCCGCCTGGTTACTTTCGTGTCATCGTAATCTCCGTCCTTTCGTTCCTCTGTCCGCCATCAACGCATATACACTCGCTCATTCTTGCAACCCTTTTTCCGAGTCCCGTATCCCGGCTTCTTCTTACAGCCACGTCCCACTTTCCCTCCCGCGTTCCTGTTCTTTTTGTCGGCCTGACACTACGCCATTTTGCACCGGCACTATAATTTCTTTCGCCGTTTTCCGCCCCGACCCACGCACTTACAGCCCCGTTCAAAAGTATATCACGATGGTCACGAAAAGATCAAGTTTCGAAGGATCGTAAGAAAATTGAATAGAAATTGCTAATAGCAATTTGCCATTTAGTTAGGATTCCAGGGAACAAAGAATTCACGTGTTCGATAATACGATAAAAGTTTTATCGATTATATAATTGTATATTTTAGCTGGAAACGTCAGAATACAGCTCTATTCAAAAGTATATCAGGATTATCGCGAAAATATCGATCAAATTTCGAAGGATCGTAAGAAAATTGAATAGAAATTTGTTAATAGCATATTGCCATTTAGTTGGAATTCCAGGGAACAAAGAATTCACGTGTTCGATAATTCAATAAAAATTTTATCGATTATATAATTGTATATTTTAGCTGGAAACGTCAGTATACAACTCTGTTCAAAAGTATATCAGGATGATCACGAAAAGATCAAATCCAAAGAATCGTAAGAAAATTGAATAGAAATTGCTAATAGCAATTTGCCATTTAGTTGGAATTCCAGGGAACAAAGTATCGATTTGTATCATATTTATCTTAACATTCCATAGACAGTAATTTCTTTCAAATATATGGGTCAACAGCATCGTATAGTACTAACTTTCCCCTGTAAAGTCAAATTCGATTTCCAACCGTATAACGTTTTCTGTAAGCATTTTAAAGTTCCTCAAAAAAACACTGAAAATCAGGATGCGCTCTCGTTTTGTCGCGCACTGTACATTAAGGAAACAGCAACGACGACCATCGAGAAGCGTGCCGCGTGCTCCGCGAGAAGGCCAAAGGGGCGGCCTTCTTTTCATTTCAGTTTCGCGAATTTTAATCAGAGGATCCGAGACGCGTCCTAAGACGGACCGGGGGACATTCGACTTTTCCCGGACTCGCTAATGGATTGCTAGAAGGGAGAGAGAGGGAAGAGGTCGCGGACTAATCGCAATTTTGTTCCCCTGTTTCGAGTCGCAATGGCTCGTCAACGACCCCCTTCTCTCCCCCTTGCCCCTTCGCTGGCTTGTTGTCCTCTGTAACCCGTTCCTCATCCCCCCCCCCCCATGACACAACTGATTGCGCTTCAGTATTGCAAATCGCCGCTTGGACGAGGTCAAGGTATTCGTGGGACGGAAAATTGAATTCTCGAAACTTTTGTCAATAGGGCAATCTCCTGAGCTGGGTTGAGGGGAGGGAGATCGAATAAAATGTGTGAAAAGTAATTATTTAACACATTGCGGACCGCACACGTTTTTGGACAAACTGTTTTTTTTTTTTTTAATTAAGGGCTTAACGTCGCATCGACAACGAGGTCATTAGCGACATAAATCGTTAGTTGTCTATCATAAAGTTGTCTATTGCTTTGGATGAAACTGAGGGTATTTCTGGCATTTACTGTGTTGCTGAAGATTTCTTTTAGTGAGTTAGGAACTTTTGCCTGGGTTCGTGAGGTCTCGTATTCCTTATAGAAAAATAAAATATGTTCGATGGTTAAGGGATGTTGACACGTGTCGCAGTAGGGTGGAGGTGTTTTTTTTCAGAAGGTGTTCCTGTGTAATCCTAGAATGTCCGATCTGGATCCTATTTAGTATGACTTGGTCTCTTCTGTTAGCGGGTCTTCCTATTCCCTTTCCAACATTTTTCATTTAACAATTTATTGATTCAACATTCAACATTTAACATTTTTATTGATGAAGCAATGTTCGTCATACTTTCAGAAATTGTAAAATAGGACGCATTTTAGGTATTAACAATTCGTCTTAACTGTTATAACCATCGATTATTATCGACACTGTGTTTTCATTGCTGTTAAAAATTATGACATTTGTAGAAACAGTTTGTAAATGAAAATTAGTAAACTTAAGATTGAAAATTCAAGTCGTGTTCAGAAAATGAAAATTTGAAGAATTCTTCTATTCTTTCCGCGATCATTTATGCAAGCAAAATTAACTTTTTAAATTATAACTTGACGTCCACTTTATTTTGTTACAAATTACGTATTAAAATGTATTAAAATGCAGAATTCAGCAATTACCGTTCTATATTCTATGAAACATAGAACACGAGAAGTAATGTTCGATAAATATTGAAAAATGTTCCATGTATTCTATGTCCGCTTTGTAGCACCGAAATTATATTCAAAAAAGAAAAAAAATTCTATGAAATTCAATTTCAATATTGAAAGAGGGAATCACAGCACGATGTAAACTGAGCTGCACGTAAATTTTTTATAACTTCAAAGTACAATATGTTTCTAATTGTTGAACAACGCTATCCATACAATTTTCCACGCAGCTTTAATTTTTTTCGCGCGACTGCCTTCGAAATAAATAAATAAAAAACCACGACGGATTTCTACGTTCACAACAAATCTTGATCGTCATTAGTTCGTTTCGCTGCACCGTGTCGCGAGTATTAATCAAGTTCGATAAAACTGGAGCAAGCTAAAGGATGAAGGGGTTAAAATAGAAGGAGAGAGATGGGGTGGGAAGGAGAAAAGAGTTTGAAGTGATCGTTGAGAAAATCTCGAAACGGTAAGGGGGGTGGGGGGTCTGCTTTTTCTTTTCGTGTTTCGTCGGATTCGAATCACGCCTGTCTCCTTCTCGTTTCTCCACCCTTCTTTTTCCCTCCCCCTTTCTTTTCCCGCTTCTCGTCCTTCAACCGTTGCACGTCAGCCTCCTCAGACGTTCTCCACGCTTCCGTTCTACCTCCACGCGCGAAACACACCTTCTTTCTCGTCTCGCTGCCGTAAAATTGCTATTTTCATTTTCTATTTTCTTCGGCCCCTGCAACGATACGATGCAACCACGAATTCTAACCGACTTCCGGTGTTACGCGCGCTGGAGGAAATTCGACGTGTATCACTCCGATTGCCGTTCAATCCCATCGCGAAACGAGATCGGTTTCTTCTTTTAGAAAGAAAGAGAATATACATTTATTTATTTATTTACTTACTAGACGGGCATAGCCCTTTAATATGTATAAAATAATAAAAAAGAAGGATAGAGCTGCATACAGATAGCTATCTAACTATTAATACCATACACAATAAAATATGAAAAACGATAAATTAATTAGATTTTAGGATTTTAGGATTTTTAATAAATTAGATTTGAATTTGAGTATACTTCCAGAGAAAAAGTCAACATTGTTGAAGAATTTATTTGCAAGATTACTAATCCTACTAATTAGATCAGTTGAGTCGCAATTATAATATATGATGGTGTAAGCAAGGGATTTCTGGTTAGTCTAGATGGAATATTAAAGTTGATTGTTGTCGTTAGTTTAGTTAAATTAAATAATATTCGCGGGGCTTAGACTGTGTAGTAGTTGTGCAGAAAATTATTTGAGAAACTCGGCAAATGCATGAACAAAATTTATCGTATTCGAAGAAAAATAGAGAAAATTGAAAGCTACCGAATAATTTTTATTGTTACAACCTTTTTTTAAAACGGCAGAAATGCTCTCATTGTCGATAGTACGACTTAATACATGCGAAGAAATTTTTTATGTATCATGTTTCATTAACTTTTAGCTCATTCGCATGCATTTTTATATAAATCTCCGAGGAAATTGATCAGAAATTAATTAACCGTGAAATTGAAACTTAGGTAACAGGCAAACAAGTGTTGAGGAACGCATACAAAGTTAAATTGTTTCCTTTAATTATAAAATTATCGATACACATTTTCCGCTGGCTGCTGTCGGTTAATTTCCAGCAAAATCGCCGGAGAAATATCAATAACCGACACATCAAATGGTTTAGACTTTTATGGAACCATTCCTCATTCTCGGCATCATTTTTCTCCGAACTTTCATATTTCGTGCTTTTGTTAGCAGAACCACGGGATCGACACTAATGGTTCGATCATCGAACGGGAATTATTCTCCTTTGACAGATTCTCATATACTACACGTATACGCACGGTGTTCCGTAACGAAACCGATGAATTTTATCAACAAATTGGGGAGGTCATTCTGAACGCAAACTGTTACATAAATAACGGATTATTTCAGTTTTATTGTCAACGAATAGTATAAAAAGTAATAGCAAGTAGTAAACCTGTAGCATAAATCATTCACACTTACCTGACCTGTTTCGTTTAGAAATGGAAACATGGAGATGTATAAATTTAAAAATGTGCATAGTTAAAAAGAAAGCCCAACAGATGCAAGCAACTTATTATCATTGAACATTATTGACGATTAATACCAAAACATTATGAATGATTTTGCTGATATCCAGTAGATACAGTCAATGATAGTACTCCTACTTGAACCTATTAAAATTCCACATACAAATCAATTATTTTAAACAATACACGTAAATATCACTGCAATTTTCCAGTATCAACCTTAATCTCCCTCGACTTCAAATAAATAATTAAACCGAACTAAAACTACTTAAACCTGTCTGACTATTTTTAGTCTCTATCACTGCGTCCTCCATACGCTTCGAAAGCGAAAACAAATCGACTCATGGCACACATACAGTAACGAACATAAATTTAAGAAAATATAAAATAAAGTACCATGGTTTACAAACATTACATATACACCTATTTATATTATTAACAAAATAGTATTATAATAGTGCTCATTGATTACCAAAAAAAAAAACACGAAATTTGTTTATCGTTATTTTATTCTCGTCGATCATTCACTCCTAAGCTTTCTTATCCGATATTGCAACATTGTTCGCTCCATAATAACATTCTCAATCCGTTTCTTCGCGTAACACCCTGTACATCGGGGGAATCCAGGCCAAGGGGCGAGAATATAATATAATAAAATAATGAAACGCGCGTTACGCGGAGGGAGGATCGGCTGGGAGAAAGAACTCGACACTTTTATTTTCTATTCCCGCCTGTCGTCGTTCGCGAGGAATTTCAGGACCTTCTCTCATTCTGTCGAGACGATAGCGGTATATATCCGTCGACGTCGACGTCAAACGCCAGCCAGAAGATGGATTTCCTCTTTCTCTTTCTATACGTCGAGCCCGGCCACAAAGAATGGTAATATATACGAATGATCGATCGTTGCCCGAGTGGAATTGTGCGCCTCGCAGGATATATTTTTTAATCTCGTTTTGCCCCCTCCCTCCCCCCTTCTTGCTCCTCTCCTCTGCCCCACGTTCCCGCCTTAACGTTTCCCCTCGTTCTTTACGACATTTCGAACCATAGATAACTTTCCGATTACATTTCCTTTTCCGAGGACGGTGCCCCGTAAATTGAACATCGAACAGGTGAAACGAACGTTTGAAAGCGTATACAGTGGACTCGCGAAATAGATCAATTGGTTAGGTGGTATTTTTCGTTTTTGTCAAATACACTTGTGAATTCATTGTGGAATCGTTTTTGTGACGGGCAAACATCCTGTTGGATGTTTAAATTTTTTAATTCACCGTACTCTATTCTTCTTGAGTCCATATGATACGAAATTGAAATTATCTTTCAACTCAGCGAATAAATATTAAATTTTCCGTACTTTATTCTTCTTGAGTCCATATAACACGAAATTAAAATTATCTTTCAACTCAGCGAATAAATATTAAATTTTCCGTACTTTATTCTTCTTGAGTCCATCTGACACGAAATTAAGATTATCTTTCAACTCAGCAAATAAATATTAAATTTTCCGTACTTTATTCTTCTTGAGTCCATATAACACGAAATTAAAATTATCTTTCAATAGATAATTACGTGAACTAAGCAAATAAATATTAAATTTTTTGCACATATTATAAATTCTCTAGTATTCCTAAAATATCATATTTTGAGTATTAGGACACTGTGATCTGAATGATATAAATGTAAAGATTAAGTGAGGAGAATATTAAGGTTAATCAGTGTTGAATCAATGCATAGTTGTAAACTGTATTTTAATGGAACGATAAATATAACAAAGGAAAGTAAGTTCAATCATATAATTAATCTATTCTGTTTCGTGGATTATGTATACTCCACGATGCTATCAAAAATAAAAAAAACAAAACAAACAATTTATTACAGTTTTGTCTCTTTGCTGTTCTTTTCACGTGACCTTAATCCTCGTAATACAATATCAAGTTCATCTGAAAAAAGAATTATAACAACCTACGAAAATTCTATGCTTTGAATGTAAATACAAATAAAGGGCTAAGGGAAATAAATAAATTGTATTAAAATTAAGAAAAATTACAGCAAGCACCTATTTCATCAGGAATTCTCCATATATTTACATAGTATGCAATAAGATACACCTTCTCCTTTTAGTACTGAGGAAGTTAACTATTTAACAAGTTGACTGTCAATCACTTTTTAATAATTTCATTTTAAATACACGTTCAGTTTAATAAAACAAAGTTACATATGTCTATGAAAAGTTAGATTATTATTGACTATAAAATGAAGTTACTGGCTACGATAACTTAACTCCAAAATGAAGTTACTCAAAGCCTTCGCTCGTTTCTGAAAAGGCTTTGATGGGACGATGAAGTTGTTCCAGCACCGTGTCAACGTTGTAAGCGCGACGCGAATAAAGTTTGTTTGTCCGATAAATTGAAGTTGAACGGAATGCCTTCGTGCTATGCACGCATACCGTACGATACGTAACAATGTTACCAGAGATTTGCTCGGTATCAGTTCCACGCGTGTATCCGAGGGACAGCTTTTGAGAATCGATACCCAGAAACGTATCCGCGTTCTTAGTTACATTTGGGTCTCCTGTTTCCGGTCAAAGGGTGAGATTTAACCCTCTGTATACTGTATCGGAGTCACCAATGTTTCGTTGTTTTACCAGTGGCAACGCGTACAACGACGACGTTATTTGTGTTAGTCGCAAAGTGACGATCGATTTGCATAAATTCACAATAAGAGGTGTCGAAATAGACGACACAGGTCAGTTTCTTATAAAATACCTTGTATAATATTTGTGAGAATCAGAAATGACAATTTTGTGAGCTGCAGTAATGAAAGGGTTAACCCTTTGCGCTCGAAAGATGAGTGTCAGTCACCAAATGATAGTTTCGCAAATTTTCAAACTTTAATTAGTTTGTTTATTTGTTGGACTCAAAGGGTAAGTAGAGATACACGTAAATTTTAGTATATCACTTAGCTAAACTAAATAAAGTTTAATATAAGCGAATGTTAGTAAATATTCTGAATTTGAAAATTTTTGAAGTTAGTATCATTAGGCGATTAACAGTCGCCTCTCGAGTGCAAAGGGTTAATATTTTGTCGAAAGGAATTGGCGAATTCTTTTTTTTGTCTTCGTCAACATACAGAGCTTAAAAGTGACATGTTTGTGTGTTGACAAAATTTATTATTCTTGAAATGTATGTTTTCGTGGTTGGATGTTTGTATACCATTTTTAATAAAGTTTATCAATTACTATAAACATTCTGATTTTCAACAGAAAGAATAATATAAAACAGAAAATCTTTGAAATTGTCTGAATAAAACTGTGTAATCGAAATAAATAAATATTTGGATTCTTTATTGAAAACAGAAGCAATCAAACTTTTCATTTGAACGGATTGTTCCGATAATACATATTATTGGGTACATCTTTCCGATAATACGTGTGATACAAACAAACAGCGAGAAACAACAGATATTCTGATTTTTCCAAATAATACGGTTTTCTAATAGACATATATACGTGTTGTATTGTTTGAAAAGAAATGCTGTATTTTATATTAATTAAAATCATTGCTTGCGAATGCATACACATTTACATGCATTATTGTCGCGCTGTCATATAAATCATTGAAAAATCATCGGAAAATGGTTTCGATTATTTTTGAATCGCCGATCGAGGGACATTTATTATTCACCCTTTTGAAGGGTCCCGATAATAAATTTCAACTTGCTCCGAGCAATCAATGGACACTATCATGAAAATACAATTTACGGAAATAACGGTCCCGAGCAAACAAGTGCTTTAAAACAGATGGCACGAGGGGCGAACATTGCTTTGCAGAAAAATTGCAAGAGGGTTGAACGATGCCGGCGGGAGGGTGGGAAACGAGGATGGTTGTCTTTGATTAATGTGATACACTCTTCGTGAGAGAACGCGTGACCGGGCTTCAAGGGAAACCATTTTGGATGTTGAATGAAATAAATTCACAAATATTGTTTCGACCGAAGAACTTCTTTTTGTACTTAAAAAATTAAAAATAAAATAAAAACTTAAATTGTGTTAGTTGCGTTTACAATTATTTTCCTGGCAAATGTGATACCACGTTATGTTTCACCCGGTATAAAAAAAAAGCATATGGTAATACTTAAGCAGTAAATATTAATACAAATGGACACTCTTGCAGAAGCATTGATAACAAAATAAAGCTAGGATAAAAATTTATTTTGTTTTCGAAGGCTTTAGCACTGGATTAATGATTTTACATACTTCAAATATTTTTTACGCATTTATTATGGTTATTTCATCAAATTCTACATTATTTACAGCAACTTTGAAGTTTATCACAATTTAAGTAATAAAAGTACCATTTTTCTAATACATTTTTTATATGCTTACTGTACATCTCTCATGCATTTACATATTTTAATATTTTCAAGCAACAGTAAGTTTATTACAAATTACAATATAAAAATCGCATTTCTCCGTTTTACATTATAAATAAATGCTTCCCTTCCGATTTTTGTGCACTTCACAACATTATCCGAAAAAATTACTTTCTTTCACGTATCTTCATAATTAACTAATATTGTTGATGAATTTATTACTGAATTTAAAAGAGGAATAAAACGTAACCTTTTAACCTCTGCAACATATGTACGTTAATTTAAAAATATTTCGCTTACCCGTTCTTCGTTATAATTTCGTGTGCACACGGGAACACCTAACTGTGTATAGTATCCCGTTCATTATAATCCATGCGCGTAGGGGAACAACACATGGCGAGGGCGCAATAATTCACATTATAAAACCATAAGGTATCGTAATAAGCTCGCGCCAAGATAAGTTTCCCGAATATCGACATAAATATCGTGTCTCGCCGTGCACGAACTCCTGCAGTGTATTCCGTAAAAATGATTACGGTTAAATCCAGCAGCCCTCATGTAATGCCAGAACAAAGTATATTTGCAAAGGGAAGAGAAAAAAGGATGGGCTAGATTTCTGGATGTAGCTTGCATTCCAACGGACGCATTAACCTCATATCCGTCTCTAAACGCTTTATTTCTTCCGGTAATCTTCCCCATAAAAACGTTACCCTGTAATCCGCCGTGTCCCCCCTTAACACTTTGCAGAGATTCATCTCTCGAGTTTGGAAAAACTATGACCTCTTTCTTCTTCTGCTTCTGTTTTATTTTTAAATATAAAAATGGCAGTAATACAAATATGTACTATAAATAATTAATCGGTAATTTAAACGATAAGCTTTAAAGCAAAGCTAACGGTGATATCAATAGAACTGTCTGAACGTAAGCTGTGGGATTTAAGTAGTTTCATGTCAAATGTAGGAAGATTTATATTTTTACTGTTTTTGATAATCTTCTTGCTCTTCGTTTAAATGTGAAATATTTGTAACGTGAGATGTATGCATGACTGATAAAACATATGGGGTATTGTGCATATTAATGAGATTTATGGAACAATATGAAGTACGGTAATAGAGGAAGAAAGAAATTGACGTAGAATAATTACATTGGTTACTTTTTATTTACTTATGTGGCTGATTATATATACAGTAGCTCCAAAAAGTATTCGTACACTATTTCACAAATAAATTCGTTTAACCCTGAAATTCTGAGTCTGATAAAATTATTTGATAAAACTTTGTGGGCATGTAGATCGTAATAGTATACGTATCAATTAATCTCTTCTTTTCATCTAACAATAAGTGCCATTTTAAAGGGGTGAAACCAACGTTGAAGTTTCAAAATTTTCTCTCATTTTCTAAAGATAAGTTCGTAATGGTACTTGATGAAACAAAACCTTTCAGATAGAAAATGTTTAATTTTTAATACTCTATGGCCCTGTCATAAAAAAAGAATACAGAGAAGCTTATATTCAAAGCGTGAAAAATCGCTGAAACTTTGAAATTCGTTATCAACCCCCTTAAAAGATATTTTGCCGCCAAAAAAATTGCTCCATGCAGGATACACTATGCTCTGTACACGCATAAAGTTTCATTGAAATCAGAATTTCAGAAGTAAATGGATTTCCTTATAATACAGTGTACGAATACTTTTTGGAGCCACTGTAAATGTAAATATGATCCCGTACAATATAAAGAGCCCGTCCTGAAAGCGTTGATAACACGCCAGCTAGAAACGGTACATTCTGCTCCTCCTGCAACACCTTTGAACAACCATACGAGCGATTAAACAATATTACGCTGTCGTTCGCGTTCTCACTAATTCCATTTCGAACAGTAACCCCTTGGCCTAACTTGTTGAAAGCAGGACGAGGCTAGGGTAGTAATTAAAGCTGATAATGCAAATGCGCGTGAAACTGAGGGAAGGAGGAAGCTCTGGGCCAGGACGAGGCTTGGTAGGCAACAGTACCTACCACCGGAAGTCCCACGGATACGGCACTGCCGGAAATATCGTCGAAATATGCTAAGAGCCGACCAGGCCGCCCTCGCGGTCTTAGCATAACAACGGCCTAGCATTCGGCGCAAAACTTCTGAATATGCAAGAGGTCGTCTTCCTGGGCCTGGAATTAAAACGGGATCCACCATCGTTCCCCTTTCCTCCTCTCTCTCTCTCTCTCTCTCTTTCTCACTCTCTCTCACACTTGCTCCCGTTTCCCATCGCTTCGCGGAAACGTCGAATCGTATCGACGACAGGAATATCTCCGGGCGCTTGTTGACAGCTCGCTAAGAACTCCGATCTCACGCCAGGAGGAACTTATTTATGTACCTCGAGCTGTTCGCGTCGCTCGAAATCGTGTTCGCTTAGACGGGATAAACAGTAGTAGACCATCGAGTGTGAATAATTTCGTTCCGTTTACTTGGGCGCTTGATATTTGCTGCCGATGGAGGTTGCTTTGATTTCCTTGGAATTTCGATCGAAACAGCGATCTTTCTTCTTTCAAGCAGGTGGCCTGTAGATTTTTATGGAAATTCGTATCTTTATAAACGCAAACGACGATATTTGTTTCAACCTCTAAATATTATAACGTATACTTTATTAGAAATATCTTGTATATTTGAATTTTCTTTTATGATAATCTGTTTCAGTTTATTTGTGAGTATTATCGCAAGATATATTAAATGTATCTATTAGTAGTAGCCATTGATGATTATGATTTTGGATAGTATAAAACTTTATTATGGAAGTTCGAGTCCTTTAAAAAAGAGAATGCTTTTAATGTTCGGTGATGGTCGATGCTGGTTTCATTTATAATATAAATAGTAGATGGTATTAGATTTCTTGAACTCGTTTTCGAAAAAACATGAAAGCAAAAAGAAAGAAGAAAGCGACAATAATGAAGTAATAGCCTCAGAAATTAGACAGCTATATTAAATTACAATTATATTAAATATACGAAATAACATTAGTTACAATTATATTAAAACCGCCTCTTAAAGATAGCTTAAAAAATAAAAAGGTTCGTAATTTGCTTGGTCTCTCAAAGAAAAGCAGATTATTCAGTCAGCTATAATTACACTGAAGTTGATATGACATCAACTTTCTTTAATTCCTCTATACTGTACATAAAAGTGTTCGATATAAAAATATACTACATAACCATCCCCTAGAAAACAAAAGTCCCGGTAAACATTAAATATTACAAATACAGCGTTTCCTTCTAAAAAATCCGTAGCTTTCGCTAACAAAAGAGACGAATAAATAAATAAATAAAATATAATTGGATTCCTATATTACTACCCGTGGAGTTCGTTTAAGCAAGTGAATTGAAATACATAACTGCTTCCAAGGAAACAAAAATCCCAGGTTACTTTTCTAAAGTACCATCCCTCTTTTTTCAATTTGCATTCGAACCAGACCCGACTCCACCCTGTCGTGGCTTTGATCGTTCGAAAGAATCAGGGATAAGGTTGTGAAATTCCATGCAGAAGGACCACGAAGAAGAAGAGGAGAAAGAGGGAGAAGAAGAAGAAGAAGTCGAACGAGGGTACGTGGAACCGGCACCGCGAATTCGCAGCCATTAACATGGCAATGGCGATTGTTACGGCACACCGGTTCGCTGGCATGGTCGAACGACAACTTTGTCCTCGACGACGGCTGCGGCTGCGAGGACGAAGAACTTGTACACCCCGGGGAATACATTAACCGTAATCTCCACCTTCGCCCTGGAAAATAGTGTCTCCTCCCCCGTATACATACATACGTACGCATGTACAGTGCCAGCCAAGAGTTTGGAACCACTACTCATTTCGAGAAACGCGACAATTTTGGAGAAAAGGAGGAATTTCGTATACGGTATCAAGTTTTGTAAACAGAAAACCTAGCAAAATGTGGAGAAACTGTTATTTGATGATCGATTAACCGTAATCTCCACCTTCGCCCTGGAAAACATCGTTTCCCCCCGTATACATACATACGCACGCATGTATAGTGCCATCCAAGAGTTTGGAACCACTACTCATTTCGAGAAACGCGACAATTTTGGAGAAAAGGTGGAATTTAGAACACGGTACCAAGTTTTGTAAATAGAAAACCTAGTGAGATGTGGAGAAACTGCTAGTCAAGAGGTTAGAATCACTGCTTATTTCAAGAAACGCGACAATTTAGGAGAAAATGAAGAATTTAGTATACAGTACCAAGCTTTGTAAACAGAAAGCCTACTGAGATGTGGAGAAACTGCTGACCAAGAGTTTGAAATCACTGTTCATCTCGAAGAACGCGACAATTTGGAAAAAAGATGAAATTTAGAATACGGTGCCCAATTCTGTAAATAGAAAACCTAGCGAGATGTGGATGAACTGTTATCCAATCACAGTGTTAAACCCTTTGAGTACTATGGGCGCATATATGTGTTTGATAAAAGCTACTCATCTGAACTATAGACGCGTATATGCGTCTGGTAAGAGCTACTCACGTGGACTATGGTCACGTATACGCTTTTCACAATTTTTCCAATCTTTCACTTAAAGTAACACAGTTGTACGAGTAACAATACTCGTACAATTGCTAACATCACGCCGTTAAAGGATTATTCAAAGGGTTAATTTGATCGAATTAAGAATAAAGTTACCAATGGATTCAATGGGGAATGAAAAATGAGGAAGTTTTGATTGGTAGTGTACGTATAGTCTCTTCCTGTACGTGTATGTACTCAAATATCCAAACCGTAATGCGGTTTCGGACAGCTTTTTTCTCGCGCATGGAAATGATGCTGGAATTTTGAATTAACAAGTGAACTCGAAGGTGGCCACGAGGGGCTGCTTTGTGATTGTTGTTTTGTACATTATGGTAAGTGGACCGCGGAAGTTTATGCAAATAGGTACCTTTATGGGGAAG
This sequence comes from Tetrapedia diversipes, assembly GCA_033822845.1. NCBI lineage: Eukaryota > Metazoa > Arthropoda > Insecta > Hymenoptera > Apidae > Tetrapedia > Tetrapedia diversipes. Next base: position 228,922 of record JAOPTO010002165.1, read on the forward strand.
AACCAACCTCTTGTGGAATGAATTTATATTAAAATGCTGGAAGGATGATTATTCTTTCTTATTTTTCAACTGCGGTTGTTTACAAATATTAATAAGATAGCATTAATAAAATTACCATTAATGTGTCGAGTTTTACGAAAGTTAATCATCCGTTTTGTGCAGACTAACGCATCACAATTTGAATACCAAACATTGAACATTTCATATTTTATATTTCGCTTCAACAGTTCCTTTGAAAAGTTACAGTATAACATTTCCCTTTACCAATTTTCTATATCTCCATATAGATAACCGTTGTAGACCGACCCAGTTTTTATAATCTGTTTGTATAAAAGATGATCGTATAACATAGGTAATATTTTCGTGGATCTAATGCATAGAAATGAACGAATCATTTAATTTCTCTCAATGGTTCCCCTAAATACAGCATATACCGTATTCTTTGTCGTGTTATTAATTAAAAAATACGATTCTGATTTCTATATAATTTTTGCTTAACAAACCGTAATTTATTTTGCTGCAATAATTCTTTTTTAAGCAACGAAAACGTTTTAGACAATAATATTCTTAAAATGTCAAAGTGTTTAACCAAAAAACATTAAATTTAATAATTCTTGAAAAAGTTGTGTGGTTTATTCATTTTATTTTCGGTATTTTAATTCACGACAAACGTAAACGAGTTCGACTCAAATTAAAAAAAGTTTCGAAAATCTTGAGCTTCAAGAAAGTCATGAAAACTTTATGCGAATTTTGGGCTCTTGAAAATTACAAACTTCCAACCCCTGCTTTTGTACCCTGTGATAAAGTATATGAGTCGTTCAATTAACGAAATTCGTTGAAAACCTAAAGAAAGTATAATTTTCAGAACCCAATTAAATTTAATCTGAGCAATCGGCTGCAATTTCAATTTATCAAGCATAGTTAAAAGTTATAATCAATATAGTTTGTGTAACATCAAAAACTGTAATATTAAAATTTATAAAGCAAATTTGTTACAAACAAGGAATATGAAAAAAAAAGGAGAATAGTGTTAGGGATTAAAGAATAGACTAAATAGTCGTGCTATAAAATAATTGTTGCTGCAAGAGAAAAAGTCAACCCTTGTAAAAAAAAATTATTAGCCAGACTACAAATTCTATTGATATTCGATCTAAAGGAGCACGTTTACGGATAGAGGTACTGAACAAAAGAGAAAAGCGGGAATAGCAAAAAGGACTGTTGAAATTAATAGAAGATACAAGTTGAGAACAGGAAAATTTGCTTTATATAATTCCGTGTTATATAATTTCCATACACATCCATGTATTGGATTTTTTCAATGGAATATTTAAAATTGGCAGCATGAGGTGATTATAGACATCTATAATCTATCGGGTGATTGCAAAAGTTCGTACCCGATTTGACTAAAAATGAATACAATACATTTTCATAAAAAGTAGTATTTATTAATCAACAATCTACTCGTTTTTAAGGTTATGTTAAATTACAAAGCATTTAGATAGGTTCACGCTTAACCCCTTGATATACAAAAAAAACGGTATTTGATGCGTCCGAAAAATGCTATTTAATTATTCAACTGAATGGTTATATACAATGTTAGAAACAGAGTATTTTATTTTGAAATTTGCATTACTATATAACATTTAATCAGGTTGAGATATAATGTTAATAGACAATAATTCAGTAATATTATAAAATAATAAATTAGTAGCTCTGTAAAGTATGAAACATTTCAAAACATCTTTTCGTCTTCCAGACGTCCTTTTATGTCAAGTGGTTAATAATATAATTATAAAATAAATAATTGAACAGTCAATTGTGCCATGCTTTGCCATCTATCAACAAAGGGCACGAACTTTCGCAATCACCCAATATATCTATAATCTATAGAATAAGCAAATCTGGCGATGACGCGATCCTGTGGCGACGTTGACGTACAACCGACCTGGTGCGTTCAAAACGCGCGTTCTTCCCGTGGACCGATTAAAAAATTTTTTATCGCCGCTCGGCCGGGTTTACGCGCGTGCTCGTAGAACGCAGCTGACAGAAAACGCATTACGCTGAAAACCGAACGTCGCGATTGGAAATAATTCCGTGTCCCTGATTTTTCCGCGATTTTTCTTTTTTTTTTTTTTTTTTTTGCTTTCTCGTTGGCTGGCGCAATATTTTTTTTTGACAGGGATGTAGATACGTTTGAAAAAATTGGATGCTCTACGAGTGATTTTCGTCATCTGGTGGTGCTGTGAAAACTTTTAACGATGGACAAGTGTCGTCACTTGTTCTTTTATTTTGTATTCTAAAATTCGTCGACGATATCATTTTTAGGTTAAATCGGATGTAATTGAAGCGTGTTGTAGTTGTTGATAATTGTTAATTACAATGTTCTGTTCCGTCGAATGCATGGTAGATTGTATTTTATATTTCACAGTTATTTCACAGTTATATTTCACTTGGCAATAGTATACACTGTGTATTCAGAAATTTAGAAATGCCTACTATAGATGTAGGACATTCGTTAAAGATAGAGGGCTGATGAACGTTTGTTAATAGCGCAGGTTAATATTTTTAATAGCACATTGAGTGTAATTCTAAATAGGTAAGAAAGGTGTGTACGCTTGAACGATAGAAATATCGAAGAAAAAAAAAAGATTTTCTTAAAACAGCTGGACGATAGAAGAAATTTCAACGAACATGACCGGATCCATCGATCGATCGAGAGAAAGAGAATTAGAAAGGAAGAAATAATTATAAAAATTCTAATACAACTTCGTCGAAAATTAAAGTTAGGGATTAAAAATTACTAAACTGCAAAGATTACGAGTGAGAAGTAGAGTTCAAAATCTAATAGTTTTGGTTTAGTCATCGCTTATCTATACATTTTAAAAGGCATGTTCCGTCTGACTGATTCATCATCGCAGAGCCTAAACTACTGAAACTAAAAACATCAAATTTAAATAATGAGTTCCTTTTATGACGTAGGCATCCACTAAGGAAAGATTTTTTTATATTCCACCCCTAAAGGGTTTAAATAGGGGTTGAAAGGTTGTTTGGAGCACTATGGAAACTGGTATTTAACTTTTTGGTTAGAAATGAAGAAATACGTGTTTTAACGCTTTTGGAAAATCAACCCCAAAGGGGTAAAATAAGGGATGAAGATTTGTTTGAAAATCCGCTGATTTTGAAGCAAACGCTATAAAAATTAGTATTTAATTTTCTCGGTAAAATTAAACTTAAAAGTTTGGAAAACTGGTAATTTTACGTGTATGAGATTTTTGCAAAACTCATTCCCAAGTATTTCTGCGCGGGCAAAAGCTAGTTGTTAAATACACTCGTTTTACAATCTACCTGCAGTTTAACATTTCTACAATAACGGTAAACGGTCGAAACTGCTGCATCGCGGTGTAACGAGGATCAAGATTAGAGAAAAAAAAAGAAATATCATGTCTGCTTGTTATTCCGTCCACAGCCGGTCGCAATCTAGAACAGGGCCGGATCGACACGGCTGAAGAGACCGAGGAATCGAACCCATGACCCGATAAACTTCCAAGGCGAATGCTTTCTTAATGCTTCGAGATACACCGTCGGTCTGGAAGTTATATCGCGGCTTTGTGAAAATAAACTCACCCCTTTCTCTCGCAGCTGGGTGGCGCCCAGACCGATCCGCATCGGTTCCCGCAGGACAGGTCACTCACCCCTCTGCTGAATCGGACCAGAAACATTCTTCTGTCCGCGGAAATATACGAGGGTTTGTGTAACGATGTATTTCTCGAAGAGTCACGGTTCTTCGATACCGAATGCTTTATTTTGCCTGATGCCCCGGCGTCTCGCGAAGATTGCTGTTTACCTCCCCGGCTCGAATTAGGTTGAACCTCGAACCGAAGCCCGTTCTGATCCTTTTGACGCTGATTCGACGTTTCAGTTCGATTGGTATTTGCGGTGACTCGTGAAACTGATCGATTGGCTGGAAATACAGTTGAACGCTTACCGTTTAATTATTTATCGACGCGTTTTATGCTTCTTCGTTGTGTAACGTGGTTCAAGTTTCTCGCGAACAAGAGATTACATAAAGGGAAACGTCTGAGAAATTTCGTGGGTGACTGTGCCTAGTCGATCGCAATTTTTCATTGACATCGTTCGGGTTCCTTGGAACAAAATTGAAACGGAAGATTAAGTAAAAGTATGTTGAAAACTGTTGTGTTCATTAGAGTGTTGTCTCAGAATAGCCTAATAGAAACAACTTCAGTTTTTTAACAGAATCGCCTAATAGAAATAATTTCAGTTTTTTAACAGAATCACCTAATAGAAATAATTTCAGTTTTTTAACAGAATCGCTTAATAGAAATAATTTCAGTGTTTTAACAGAATAGCCTAGTTTTTTAACAATCTTTTAATCTCTAATATCGTGCACAGTTACAGAATACAATTTTTATTTATAATATTTATTTATTCATAACTAAACGGACCATTGGCCCTTTTAAACTGTACAATAAATTCATACATAAACAAAGGAGCGTAAATCGCACGCTATTCAATACAAGACTATTTTGCATATTATCCACATTCTACACTTCTTTTCTCCAAACTATCCATAAGTGCATAAAGATTCAATCAAGTCACTTTACTCTACGATAAGCGTACCATAGTAGCCACAAAAGAAAATCGTTGCAGAATCGCGAGTGCTTCTCAATAAACGAGAAAAAGGAAACCGGTCGAAGGGGTGAACGGTTCAACAGGGTGGACAGGAAAACAGGGAGGGACGTGAGAGGGCCGGGAAGAAACGTGGTGGACAAAGCGGTGCGGTAATAATCCAGGGCACGTCCCGTCGATGGATTCGCATAGATAACTCGAAACCTGTAATTACCTGTCCGATACAAAATCGATGTCAAAGCGAAAAGACTGGGGGAAACGCGTGGTGGACGTGATCGAGAACAAACAGCGGACTCGAGTGTGTTCGGGGGTGGAACGGATACGCGATTTGCTATTCCGATAGTCGAGCATCGGCGTGCTTTCACGACCCTGCAGATTTTTCGTAGGGGGATCATTCGAGCAGTTTCACGAAAGAGGGAGAGCTGTGTACTGTAGGGAGCTGGTGAAATGACCATTCGAAGGAATTTAGGTATGATTGGTCGTATCATCCCACACGCATTCTAAATCGTTGCGTATTATTGGTCGAGAGGGTCCCACTACTATGCTAACGTGAAATTGTATACTGTGGTGTCTACGAAAAGAAGTCCCGGGGGATGGCACAGGGGCGAGGGGAGTATTCCCACTTTTTACGCTTACTTAGCAACAAGGGACGTGTTGACATAGTCGTAGAATGTACATAAATTCGGAAGACATATACTTCGCGACATATTGCAGATATATGCATGAGATTGCGAAACGTTGCAAAATGTAATTGTATAAAATTGTATGCACAATTTATAAAACTTCTTTAAACTAAACTAAACTATAAGACATTTCTTCTTACATTTTTAGAATGTAAATAATAAATTATGTGTTTAATATAAGCATATACACTTGCTGACAAAAATTGGAAAACAAAGCTCTGTATACTTTGTTTTTTCTTATATAGATAGCTGAGAATTAAAAATAGGGTGAAAAGAATTTTATTTTTAATTTCAATCCATGTATTTCAAAAGATAATTTCTTTTTTATTTCAGAAGATTATTGCTTAATTTTCGTCACTATGTATGTTTCTGAATAAATGTCTTGCATATCATGTTCTAAAATACAATAAATAATATTTTTTCGTGTATCACTAAAAATTAATTGTAATTATGATTATAATTGGTATTTTTACGAAAAAAAAACAAATATTAATGATAAGAATTCAATGTATGTTTCATATTTAAAAAAATGTTAAAAATATCATTTAGCTGTGAGTTTAATACTAACTGTTTAATACTGTTTAATACTAACATCCGCGAGACCAATGTTTTAAAAGCAATCGTTCTGTTCTTCTCTGACATTCTAGATCCCATTACCTTTCTTAGTCACCATGTTGTAATGAAATTTAAAAACATAAAAAAATGTAGTGGAACCTAAGTATCATTAACCCTTTAACACTCGAGTGCAAATGATTAATCTTATCATTTCATCAAATTTATTGACGATGGTGTAATATTACATCGTGTGTTCCAAATATAATTGTTTACTTGACGTTATTGGCATTGAAACGATAAATATAGAGCATCAGAGGAAAGTCGTTCAATTTCTTTATATCAATCACCGTAATCCGTGTCGGACGTTAAAGAATGAAGATTCTTTTCGACATCTTTTTCTCTGGATCCCGTATCCCTCTATCTTTCCCACGGATCTTTCGGTTCCTTTTTCCTTCTTTCGTCCCGGTCGCAGAGAAAAGAAACTTCAATCGCTACTATCGATTACCGCACGATCACCACCAAGATCAGACCTTTCTGTCCGCCGATGGACACTCCTTATAACTTTCATCTCCCTTCGTTTACTCGATAAATTCAATTATTATTTTAGAATTCTTCAACTTCAATTTTTACTACTCTCTGTTGAATCTTTTTATGTGAGCACTCTGTGCTTTTAAAAACAGAATTACAATTAATTAATCAGTCGTTATCGAATGATCATACGTTCAAAAATTTTACATTTTCTAAGAAACTGAAGCTGAAATATTGCGATTGAAATTTAAACAAATATATTGTTTCGTAACTTTAATTCCTGGCTAATCAATAGATATCGAAAATTTCTGTATTGATCAGTTTCAGAATTTTATATGCAATAACAAAAAGTATTCTTATCTTTTATTCTTAATTTTTATCTTTTACTACTAGCAATCTTCTTAATTTAAAATAATTTGATTTTCCTTGCTACGCGTACGAAAGAAATAAAATCACAAACTCGGGATGAATATCCGACTCTGAGTGAAATTAACATTTAAATAAGTTTCGATAAATCAATTTCCCGACTCGTCGAAGATCCACGATATTCCATTGACAATCGCAATTGAACAATGAATTTCGAGCATGATCTCGTGGGATTACGGATACATTGTTTTATATCGTGTCGCGTATAACAGCCCGGCGTCAGCGTGATAATAATTAATGAACGAGTCATGCTTTGAACTCTGGTAATTACGTTATAATTGCATTAATTGTTCCGTAGGAATTCATAATGAGATTTGCTTGCCGGTCTAGTTACTAAGCCTCGATTGATTTGCACCAATTAATTCATTACAAAACATCGAACTATTCAAATCTCATAATTGAACAAATGTATCGATCGTATTATAAATCAGATTTCCGAATTTAATAAATTTCACTCTCCTCTGTTACAACAAAGACATTTTATTCGTTCGTTTTAACACTATTCCTACCGACACTTCACGTATACCTATTCCTACCGCGACATTCCCACTACAGGCTACAAATTTTTCTCAAAAAATAAACAATAAAAGAAGAAGTGAATATTGAAAAATATATTATACGTATATTTGAGGAAAAGTCTAAAGTTTAAAGGCGATTCAATTATGTTGCATCTATGAAATTCTAATCGAAATTTTAAAAACGGTCATTTGACCGGTCGTGGTAGGAATAGTGTTAAAATGACATTTAGATGAAAAGAAGAGATTAATTCGTACGTATACTATTACGATCTACATACTCACAAAGTTTTATCAAATACTTCTATCAGACTCAGAATCGCAAGGTTTAACGAATTTATTTGTGACATAGTGTACGAATACTTTTTGAAGCCACTGTATTATATTTTCTCTCTCCTTCGTTTCGCGTACCAGAAGGCGAATAAAATAACGTTCACATTCGGAATTTATTTTTAAACTTTCAAAATAGAACAAGTGTGATCGTGAACATGATTTTTGAGATAAAAATCCAAACTCTTCAATTTTATTAATTACACAACTTGTCACTTTGCTCGTCGTTGATTTTACTAATTATGTTTCGCAAAGGTTGTCTAAATATATAACTCGTGTATTTATTTTTAACAGATTCGGATAATTATGTTATAATGAGCATTTGATAAGACGACTGGTGGGTACCTAAAATTCAAATGTTTGATATGAGTCAGCTTTACACTTTAAGCTCGGCTGAATAAATCAGGCGTCTATGGTTTTCCCTGATTATTCCCGTAATTAGCGTCTCCGCTGTGAAAGACGCGGATACGTACTGAATCTCGTTTGCAAGCATAAATATGTTAGCTCTGAAATTAACAGAGATCGTGTAATACATTTGGAGCGAGTCTTTATTACTATTATCGCGTTGTTTCAACAATTAATTCGCTTGAAGCAAAAGTTATCTCTTATTTGACAAAATTCATAAAAATTATTTGTGGCTTCGCCTGTAAAATCTTAAATATATATTTCATATAAAAGAGTATTACAAGTTTTCTGCGTTAAAAATCTATTCGTTGCATAAAGAAAGTAGATTGGTTTTCATCACGATTACATTTTTTATTTTATTCAAATGTAATCCCTAAATGTAAATTTCATTAACTAATAGCAACAATTCAAAGGAACGTTCATTGGAAAAACGATAAAACGGTATATTTACAGTTGAATTTGATCAAAATAACATGTCCTAACCATTTCACGAGCCACCGCATGTTTTATTCATTTATATCTGCTTAATTCGTAATTTCATTCGAAATCTTATGAAATGGAAAACAGAACCGGGTTCCATTGAAATTCCTACGATAACGACGTCGGTTTCGAAGAAAATGCAAGAGAATAGAAGATCTTTATATTTCGGAAACGGCCTCGCTTTATCCTACGCGAAGCAAAATTCAGCTAAACTTTTCAGGGAAACGACTTTATCATCGCGCGGGAACTTTATCCACGCTACTTTTATATTCCATGAATAATCTAGAAATTGGTTATTTGCCTTGACAATTTTTTATGCGGTCCCGGCGACCATCATTATTAAAATGTACGACAATTCGATAGAGCGTTAACGAGCAATAAAATAAAATTTGTTTTCCACGAAAGAAATGATTTCTCTTGAGAATCAATACAAGATTACTTCGTAAAGATAGTATTGTCTATGTAATTTATTTATTAGAAATTTGTTCGTATGAAGTTATTTATAAATAAGCTTCAAAAAAAATAGCTATCCAAAGTTCATTGGTGATTTTAATGTTTCTGGTGCACTCATAAAAAATTATGTTAATACTAATACCAGATTTATGAATTTTAATGTTGAAACAGGATACTTTTTATCGTGTTTATATTTTATAAACGAAACCTTTTAAAACATTTTAATGCATGAACAACCTTGTGTTAACCTATATTTTGGGTTTAAAAGTAATTAAACATATAAACTAATTAAAAATATAAATTGCTGTTGAATTAAAAATGATTTGAATCAGAATAGACGAAGTTAAATGTATTTACCCTTACTTGCAACGTAAATCATCAAACTTGTGTAAATTTGAAGCAAAATGCAGGGCTTCAAAAGAACCGTATAATTTAATATTCAGTAAAGCTTCAATTTGTAACGTATACCACATATTTTTTCTTATATTTCGGAAAACTCGAAAAACTTAATGTTACAATTATAAAATAAACCTTACAAATTTGACCCACTTACTAATATTATTTACATCATAAAAGACATTTAATTGTTCTCCATTTCTAAAACACCCCAAGAGCCTAACGTCATAAGTTAAAAATTTACAAATATCCGACGACTTACGGGAGTGTGCTAATTACAGCAAGCACTCAACACATTAACATATGATTTGCCAGCTGAAACAGACCTGGCCGTGTTAAAAATTTCGGTGGAAAAGTGGAATCACAGAAACACGTGGTTGGGGCCACAGAAATTTTACAGAATTTTCTTAAGTCCCAGCAGACAGTGAATATTACCTCGACACGGAACCAAGGGGGTGGCTCCATCCCCCTTTTCCTCCTTTATCCTCGCTGGTCTCCGTAGGATTCCATGAAGCGATGACACGTCAAAAACTCGCTGAATGTTTGCTCGCGGCAAATATACCACTGCATGGCAAACGCAGCCGTGACGATTCGGTGGTCGAGTAACAGAAGCTTTACATCCGAGGGGTCATTATTAAACCTCGAAGGACGAGCGAAGCAATTGTCGCGAGATAACCCAAAGAACACCTTCTGCCGGGTTCCTCTTGGCTTCCGGTGCAGCTTGCTCTTCTATAAGGAGCCATCAGATCGCGCCAGGGTGCCGTTTTCGTACCGATGACGGCCTTTGTTCAGGACGTAGCAGCAAAATTGGCCTTTCGAATCGTCGAAGGCAACCGGAGAAATTGATTTACCATTGATCGTACTGGAATTGCCTGGGAATCATTCGTACAGAAATATTCGATTGGTCTAAGGTAACTTTAAGGACGTTTTTGGAATAAATTAATTGAGAAGAATTGGATTTAAACACACTCTGGTGTGACCTACTTTTACAGCAGCTGTAAAAATTGGATTTTTAGGAGAAAGCTCGGTTTCAGGTCGAACTGCAGGAATTGCGAAGATAATCGCGTTCGTGCCATTTTCTGTCCCTATTAAAATGTGAAATCAAGTTAACACTAATCTCGCCGGGGTGCCGTTTTCGTACCGATGACGGCCTTTGTTCAGGACGTAGGAGCAAAATTGGCCTTTCGAATAGTCGAAGGCAACCAGAGAAATTGATTTACCATTGATCGTACTAGAATTGCCTGGGAATCATTCGTTGAGAAATATTCGATTGGCCTAAGGTAACTTTAAGGACGTTTTTTGGTGAAATTAATTGAGAAGAATTGGATTTAAACACGCTCTCGTGTGACCTACTTTTACAGCAGCTGTAAAAATTGGATTTTTAGGAGAAAGCTCGGTTTCAGATGGAACTGCAGAAATTGCGAAGATAATCGCGTTCGTGCCATTTTCTGTCCCTATTAAAGTGTGAAATCAAGTTAACACTGATGCGAGTTTTTGTGATCACGCGTCGAAGTGTCGATAATTAGAATATATTTATCTTTTGTAGATTAGAGACGATAGAAGGTTCATTATCGAGAAATGGAAGAGCATCGTCTGTTACGCAAATTCGAAATTACTTTTTGATCACTTCGATATAGATATAGTCAGTCACAACTTTCCATGTGAAGCAAAAAGACTGCTAGTTTCAAGTGATAAATAAATTGATAAATTAACAAAGTAATATGTCTGACACATGTTCATCTTTTCAAACAACAAGTGAAATCCTTGTTTAAGTTAAATTATCCTAAACTGTAGTAGAGTGACAAATATGCATATATATTTCGTACAAAATATCATCGAATATACTTTTGCTTTCCTGCCACAATCTTCAAATCGTATTAATAAAAATCTCGTACAAAAATGGGTCGTTTTGTGGGAAAAAAAATTATTTAATGCAGAAGTTCGACTCCAGGTCAAATTGCAAGAATTGCAACCATTCGCACCATTTTCTGTTCGCAATGGAACGTGAAACCAGGTTAAAGCCGATGTGAACGGAGAATCTTTCGAGGCCTGGTTTCTCGACTCAGCTGACCCAACCGTACTGTGCGTACATAATAGACACGAGAAATTAGAATGGATTCATCGCGTTTACGCGGCCACGATGACAACATCCACCAAGATAATGAGCTACGGATAATTAACCCGCCTTTCCTGAACCCCCCTTTTGTTCCGAGCACTCTCAAAACGATGTAGAATAGTAGCATAACGTTTACGCGTGTTCCCTCTGCGTTTTCCATGTGTTCTAGTATACTTAAGATCATATTTTCGTATAAATTGTTTGTTTCATCTTTTAAGAGCATATAAATAATAATTAAATTTCTAGCATTAGAACATGCTTTAGCTATCTCTGAATTACTGAAAATTTCGGGTCAGAAATTTTTGTTAACCCTTTGGACTTGAGAAGTGACACCTATACTAAATGATACTAACTTAAAAAATTTTCAAATTTGAAATATTTACTAAAATTCTCCTATATTAAACATCATTTAGCTTAATTAAGCGATACACTAAAATTTACATATATGACTACTTAATCTCTGAGTTTGAGTAATAAACAAACTAACTAAAGTTTGAAAATTTGCGAAACTATCATTTGGTGATTAGCAGTCACCTCTCAAGCGCAAAGGATTAAATAAGTAAGTGAAATATATTTAATTCTAGTTATACTAACAAATATTTACTATATTTGAAACAAGCCGTTATTTATACTTCTCACACGAAATCATGGAAAATTTTAAACAATACACAGTTGTAAATTTCTAGAACTGCAAAATTACGAATTGGTCATTTTGTTCATTTTAATAATTCTGATATTAAACATGTTGTGTTAAATAATTTTTAATCAGAATAATTGACAAAACTAGTTTTAAGTGCTGTATCAAGAAGAATTCTTAAAGTACACCATACTTAGTTTCCGTTCTAAGCACCTGGTCCTTTTAGTTTCTCTCCTAAACTTTTCTTACCAACTTTCTCGACTCCCTTGCTGAAACTCCCTCGTTAAGCACTCTGCTTTTAAACTTTATCTGGTGTTATAATATTTGGCATTGAATTACCGTCATCTTGATCGTACAAATATTCGATGTCGTCGACGTGTAAGTGATAACGTTCGACTTTAAAGTTTGAAAGATTAAAAAGTAGGACACCCTGTGTGTAGGATGCATTCCTTCTGCAAACGTCGTTGCGAGGTAAAACATTTTTCACCCTAACAGCTATCAAAGCCAGACGCCACCTTTTCTGATTCTAAAGCCCTCGCCATCGCCACTCTGTGTGGCCTGTGTATCTTTAGAATCGGCAAAGCACGCCGGATTTTTATTGAAAAGACACCAAATAACGAAAATTTCGTTCGAGTTTCGTTCGAGTGAAAAGGAGGAAACGACACAGCGCGTAATGTCTTGGAAACTTTTCAATTCTCGATCTACTTTCTTTTGTGTGTGCATGTGTATGTGTGTGTGCTTTCAATTGCAAAACATGGTTTATTCATTTGCTTTTTTAAAATTATTCAACAGCTTTGTTATTTCGCGAACGCAAAACGGTTTCAAACGCAAAAATACTTGTTTTGGACTTTCGAGTTCGGCATGGTTTTCTATTGAACAATCGTTCTAGTTCGATAAATGTTATCTGTACATTTGTATAGAAGTCAAAAGGCCGATTTAATCTCCGAAAAAGGGAATCCATTATTTCGTTCTGTTCGTTTAACGATTTTTCGTCGAATTCAGCAAAACACTCGTTCTTGCGTTCTGAAGTACCTACCAAAATTGTATGAAACGGTACGATTCCATTTAAAGTGGATTGAAAGTGGAACCTAAATCAATCTAAATATAAGTTAGATCGCAGATTCAGAAAGAAATATAATTCTCAGAATTGAAAGCCAATGGACAAATGTCTGAATCGCTGTTGGAACAAGGTGAATCTCTTTAAATAACTTATGAATTATTTATTATCAAAGAAAATGTCTGAAATAAAAATTACCTGATATGTTAAAATATTACATTTTTGTTTGGAACATTTTTCTGTGCGATAAACGAATCACGAATTATTTGAGATGATCAAGTTGTAACATTAATCCTGTATACCTGTTAGATTCATAACATTGATTGTCGATAAGTGTATCGAATTCCGCACGATCTTAAATAATATCGATAAAAATATGAAAATAATTGTGACAAAGCAATTAGAATCACAAATACAGAATAGTATTTAAATAAATAAAAAGAAAAATTCATAACACGAGTCCAGCTTGGTTCAATTTAGTAAAACAATATTTGAGTAGTTATTATGAAATAACTACAAATATAAATAAATACAATGAAGAAATACATTACATCGCACGAATTAAACGAATAATAATTAATTTAATTTTTAATAATAATTAAACGAATACCTACACTGAATATATATAAGCAAGAAGAACAAAAGAGTGAGTAACCAAGAAACAAAAGATCTAATGCCACGCTAAAAACATTAAATTGCCCTACAAACAAATGGGCCAATAATAACAAAATAGAAACTATTTCTAAACGATTCGAACAACAGAAATATCTTCTGTAACAATAATTATAACCCGTTCGAGGTACATAAAACCTCCTTCGTGCTGACAGGAAAAGCGTATGATCGTTCCAGGGACGACCGGAAACCTTTGAAAGGATCCCCCAAAGCAATTCCGGAACTGACAGGTCCGATTTTCCTTCGTACGATCGACACCGGATAGCTGGCAGAAGGCAAAGTGTGCACGCATCGTATCACTTTTCGTCGTGTGGGTTGTAAGCGAAGGTTAGAATCTCCTTCCCTTCCGAAGGGGTTGGAAGAGAAAGGACGGTGTGTAACAAGACAATCCAATATCCTAGCATCGGAACCGCCTCCGTGAGTGACAGCTCCGCCAGCTAGATGGAGGTTTTACCCTGCCACTCTGTTAACACCGACACTGTCCTTTGTCCCGTGTGCATGCCTGGTCGAACACTGATTAACAACCTGTCCTTGCTGTGAAATATCGAATCTCGATCGATAATAGCGATCGGGGCCGCCTTTGTCTTACGGTGGACATTAATGGAAAGAATATTTAATATTCGATAACGTGCATGATCGCGTAGAATGTGTTAATCAAGGTGTTTACCCGTTAAATAGAAAAGATTATACAAACATTTCATTTGTAATTATTCTTTGATTAATTTACAGTGCTAAATTTTGATTTTTAGCGGTGTAATCGCAAAAGGGAATACTAGAGATTCGTCGAATTGTTTTTTACCTGTTAGTAGTGTATGACGAGTATACTCGTCGTGAAGAAATACTGAATATTCAGTAAAAGTACCTAATTATTATTTGTTATTTAAATTTACATTTTTGTGAAATCTAAGATATAGATTCGTAAATTTCATGCTTTTGCGATAAGAAAACTTAAAATTTGCAAATGTTCTTAAAATGTTAAGATCATTCTTGTGGGAGAGGCAGAAAATGTGATTATTATAAATTTTATTTGGAGAATCATTAAGTTTGAAATTTTTATTCAGATAATATCATTATTCATTTAATCATTTTATCCACAATTATATTGGAATTATGAATTGGGAAATAGAAATAAAGAATTATTAATTTTCTTATACCTAACTTCGAAATTTTTAGTTTAACGATAAGATGTGAATAAATATTCAAATAGATTCTTGAAGTATTTTGTACTCTTCGGATATTATGCCGCCAACATACTGTTATTTCAAAGTTTCTTACTTACGTTTCTAATTTATCCCTAGTTTTGCTTAGTTTCGCCTGGCATCGCGAAGTCTAGTTAGTTGCGCGCAGAAATATGCACACCCTTTTTCGGAGTAAGTGCACTTTGTAATAAGGTCACTAAAAAGTCACCTGCGGAGGTACAATGATGTAAGAAGTGACCTACGAGACACTGTGATGCCTTCAACGAAAATGAGAGAATTTCAGAGTACTGCTTCACACTGTTTTTCTCTTTCCCTCAATTTTTCTGCGAATGCATATTAAAACGTAAATCTTTCTTTCTCCAAAGTCATAACAAAATCTTAATAATACTTGATACACGCGTGTGTATTTTGCTCTTATTATCTTGACTGTATCAAAAGAATTCTTCGAGTCGAAATTGTGTATCAGTTTACTCGAAGACACGCAGAACCAACGATAATAATTAATACTACATAACAAACCGTTAAAATTCTGTGAAAATTAACGAAATTCGAACGAAGAAACTGGATGCTTCGTCCAACTTCCTCCAGTAATGCTATTACATTATAGTCGTAATTCTAAAAGGGCAAAAACAATTCCATCGTGGATGAAACGAGGGGTGGAGCGTGAAGGGGTGGCATGGCGTGCTAATAGAAACGAGAAGAAATTAATTTATCACGCTCTGACAAACTCTAGAATCAAATAGCACGAAATAAGGTGTGCATGTGTGGGTGCGGAGAAGTGGCGGCTACAGAGGAAATTAATCCGGTAAATCAAAGTGAGAGTCAAAGAGACACAGGCGTGACAAAAGTGGGCAAGAGCGGGGGTGGAGAGGGTGCAAAGGGTGGAAGAAAGTGAGAGAAGAAGGACAAAGGATGGAATGGGTCGGGGAGAAGTGGTCATTGATATTATAGATCCCTTTAGTTCTCCATCACTTCGGCAAAAAGTTATAAAACTTATCGGACGATAAAACGAGGGCGTGCATATTGCTCGTTGGGCATAAATCCTCGCATTTGTGTTCGTAACTCACCTATACACGTTCACTTATTCTACGCAGTCGATCACAAAATTTATCAAGTTATTAAATCAATTTCTTTTTTTTTTTTATTGCAAATGTACAGTTTCCAATTAAAATATTTTAATCAATTACCGTAATATATATTCTTATATTAGGTCTAGAAGGTAATTTTCGATACCTTTCTTCGAGAAATTTAACATTTGTTTATTAAACGACTATACATCTATTAATCTTCAAAATATTTGCCATTCCTTTTGATAATTTTATTTCACAAAAGAAAAACGGTGGTTTCGATGCTATGAATTTACAAACAATTCTACATAATGTAAGGATGGGTTATCACAAAATAAATTAAAGTCGATTCTTCGTAAACCAATTTTATTCACAGTTTTTCACGATTCGTGTCCAGATACAAAAACTCCGTTTTCATCCCCTTCAATATTATTTTCGATATATCGTTGCCAACCTGCGACAGTCGAACGTGCTCGGACCCGACTCCACCGCCCGACTCGCTCTTACAATCTCGGCCAATCCTGATACCCGAGTCCGACCCCGGACTCACATACTTAATCTTATGTCTTAATGTTAATATAAATTATCCTAATACTAATATAAACTATCCTAATACTAATATAAACTATCCTAATGCTAATATAAACTAATTCGAACGCCACGGTTTCATGTTCGTGGATGACCAAGTACCCTGGTATGGCCTCTGAGTGTTCTGGAAACCATCAATGTCAGTTACAATGTAACGATCGTTTCGCAATTTCTTTGTAATTTCGTAAGGTCCCTTAAATTGAGGAACTAATTTCTGAGAAACCCCGGGCGTAGTTACAAAGTTTCTTAGCATTACATAATCCCCAACTTGATACTCGTAGGGCGGTTTGTGTTTCTTATCGTAATATGTCTTATTGTAATTTTGCTGTTGCAAGTTTTTCCCTTCCGCTTTACGCCGACGCTCTTCTAATTTGGAAAGTTCGCGAATCGTATCGTTCTGAATATAATTTTTTAACATATCCGGCACTTTACCCGTTTGGTCTAGTCCGAATAACAACCTGCACGGTGTTTCTCCCGTGGCTTTACTTATAGTATTGTTCAGTCCATACTCGGCGTTTTCCAAAACATCATACCATCGTTTTCCAGGGTGATTTTCGGTCATCTTTGCAAGCATGGGTCCTAACACTCGATTAACCCTTTCTACCTGTCCATTCGCCTGCGGCGATGCCGTAGCCACCTTCGCATGCCTAATACCATAAGCTGCAAGAAAGTCCTCAAACTCTTTCGAGGTAAATGCGCTACCCCTATCCGAAACAATCATTTCAGGTTTATTATAATGTGAAAAGTATATTTTCAGCCATGTAATCGCTTCCTTCGCGGAGGTACTTTTTGTTGGATATAATTTTACATGTTTGGTAAACGCGTCTATAACTAAAAATACATATTTTTTAATGTTTGTTGCATTATCTATCGGACCGAAATGATCTATGTGTATTGTGACAAAAGGGACATTTCCTTTAGGTATGTTATGAAGGGAACCCTCAATTTTTCCCGATAAAGGTGAATATGCGATACATTTCAGACAATTTTTTATGTGATCAGCCACTTTAGGTTTTAATTTCGGGAACCAATAATTTTGCATTATGGTACAACAAGTTTTATCAGTTCCTAAGTGTCCCATTTCGTCATGATACCGATAAATAACATTTTTCTCCATACTTTGCGGAACATAAAACAATAGTTCTTTTCCATGCTTTCTATAAACCAAACCATTCCGCATTTCAAAAAATCCGTCCTCCTTTGATTCTAATTTCTCTCGTATTTTAGAAATCTCAGGATCTTTGTTTTGCATTAACGCTAGCTCGTATTCGAATGAATTCCCTTCCACAACGAGGACATTAGTGGATCTACTGAGCGCGTCCGCATGTGACATTCGCGTACCAGGCCGGTGTGCCATTTCATAATCGAAGCTTTGAAGCTCTAACGCCCATCTCGCAATCCGCGGGTTTACTTCTTTCTTATTTAATGTCATTTGAAGTGAATTACAGTCGGTCAAGATTTTAAATTTAATACCGTACAAGTAAACTCTAAAGCGTCTTAAAGCGTAAATTATAGCTAGCACTTCGAGCTCGAAGCTGTGGTACCTACTTTCAACTTCGGTGGTACGCTTCGAAAAGTAAAACACCGGGTGGAATTTTCGATCACTTTTCCGTTGCATCAAAATTGCTCCATAACCTATTGAACTAGCGTCACAGTGCAGTTCAGTTTCGTCTTTTGGATTGTAAATAGCTAATACTGGAGCTTCCGTTAACTTAGTTTTTAAACTGTTGAATGCTTCCAATTCTTTCTCCCCGAACTTAAATTTGGTGTCCTTTCTCAATAAGTCGTATAATGGTTTAGCAACGATAGCAAATCCCTCGATAAATTTACGGAAGTACGAGCTGAGTCCCAAAAAACTTTGCACGTCATGTATATTCCGTGGTATTGGAAACTTTTCAACAGCTTCCACCCCGCTTTTCGGTGGACTTATGCCTTTCTCAGTCACAAAATATCCTAAATATTCTATCTCCATATACAAGAATTTACATTTGTCTAGCCTAAGTTCCATTTTATTTTCTACGAGTGACCTAAAGACGCGATGTAGAATTTGAAAATGGTGTTCCAGCGTTCGTGTCGCTATTAGTATATCGTCTATATACACAACCACATCACCTGACTTAATTAGCTCCGAAAAAACTTCATTAACAAATTTCTGGAACCGAGATGGTGCAGTTTTAAGGCCGAAAGGCATTTTTAGATACTCAAATTGTCCTAACGGCGTGACGAACGAGGTGTACTTCACAGAATCTTCTGACATCCGGATATGATGGAAACCGTCTCTTAAATCTAATAAACTATAGTATTTCTTCCCGCATAATACGTCTATCTGATCCTCGATCAGCGGTAATGGATAATTGTCGCGAATGAGGACCTTATTCAAAATTCTATAATCCACACACATTCGTAGCTCTCCATTCTTCTTTTTTACTAAAACTATCGGTGACGCGTATTCAGAATCGCTTGACCTAATGGTTCCTTTCTTTAGCAAACCATCTAATATTTGTCTTAATTGTTCTTTCTCTGAATAAGAAATTCGTCGCGGCGAGGTATGGAACGGTTTATGATCATTTAAGATTAGTTTCAATTCAGCATTAACGCGCGGTACTAGTGGACGCAATGGTTGTAGATATTCTTGTTTAAACATGGTTTTGAATCTTTCACGCTCATCGTAAGTTATTTCAGTATTAACATTTAACGAATCTACCGTGTTATCTTCCGTCGGAATCGCAAGGATATTCAAAATTTCTAAAACAGAATCGTCCTCAATTACTGGTTCCGTTAACGTTATCTTAAACGATTTAAGGGCATCCCGTCCTAAAACTACAGGTGTAAACATTGTTTGATCTGGCACAACCAATAATAAAATATTTTTGCAAATGTTATCAAGTAAAACTGCGGCGTGTATCGTACCTATCGGGTTTAAAGGCGACTTATTAATTCCTACAAATCGGTTGCGCTCGCTATCATCTAATTTCCTTATATCACCCGAAATAAGTGACTCTTTAATAAAACTTACCGGACTCCCGGTATCAAATAAACTACGTAGTGTAACCTCTGAATTGTTCATTACATAAGTGATGTTCCGATGAAACTCATCCTCTTGTGATGGGAGCTTCTGCAAGCAGGTGATTTGAGGTTTCTCCCTTTTGGGACAGGCAGGTAGAAAATGTCCCATTTCTCCGCACCCGAAACAGGAACCCTTTTCTCTCTTCGGTCGGTGACACTCCTGCGACCGATGACCCATCCTGTTACAATTGTAACAGCGCACCTGTTTTGCTGGCTCCGTCGATTTCCTCGTCGTCACTGTTTCCATTGGTTTTGGTCGATCCGTCAATGTACTTGAAGTAGTCTGAATCTTCGTGGTGGGTTGTTGTTTGATTTTAGCAAAGGCTTCAAACAATGCCGGTGCCGTTTTAAAGTTATGCATGCGAGCTTGATTCCGCAGGTTAATGTCGGAGATTCCGTCTATTATGGAATCTACAATTTCTTCTTCGTCAACCGGCACCCGATTAGCCAAAATCAACTTTTCATGAAAATACTCGCTAAAACTTTCAACGTTGGCCCATCTTCTATTTTCAAACTTTCGGCGAGCCTCAAGTCGGCTCTCTTGATGACCAAACATCAATTCCATGTGTTGAAACAATTCGTCAATCGAGATTTCCAAATGTTCCGTCTTGGATTGAAACCAACTCAACGCTTTTCCTTTGAGTTTCGAACCAATAAGAATTCTTGATGAATTTTGATCTAAATCGTACGTGGACGCTAGCAGCTGCACCTGCTTTTTCCAATTTTTGAAAGAATCTTCGGCGCCACTAAAGTCTCCTAGCAATTCACTAATTGCTTTTACATTCCTTTCAACTCTTCTTTCGGTCTCTCTATTCGGACCCGGCGAGTTTCGTAAAATTTGATTCTCCCGTTGCAGTAATTGCAACTCCCTTTGCATAATTTCTCGCTCTCGACGCATGAGCTCAATCTCCATGCGTGCAACGCGGTCTGGAACAGCTTCCGTCGCTGAATCTTGCCGCGAAGCTGCTTCCGGACAAAGGTCGCTTGCGTTCAGCCGATTATTCTCTTCCTCATTTGCCAATTCGCCACCTATAACTGTTTTTTCGCCTTCCCACGATCGATTCGGAAAGTGTTCGTCCAGGCGCTGCAATAATTCAGCCTTATTTCCCGACGTCGGCAAACTATTTTGGCGAAGGATCTCCTTCAATTCATGTAAGAGGAATTCACGCTGATTCTTCCTCGTTGTACGTGACATTTTCGAATAATTAGAACAAAACACCTTGAAGATAATCACAGAGAAAATACTAAAAACGTAGCACACAGAAACGTCGTAATTATCACACAGAAGCTCAAGAGAAAAATAAAATGTCACACAGAATTTATGAGAACGTCACCCAGAAAATTCATATAGTTTCAGAAAATCTGGCGAGGAATGTCACACAGAATTTAAACGGCGCTAATGATTGCACAATCCTTTCACCTTGAATCCTTGATCCCACTTCTGAATTTTTGTAAGGATGGGTTATCACAAAATAAATTAAAGTCGATTCTTCGTAAACCAATTTTATTCACAGTTTTTCACGATTCGTGTCCAGATACAAAACTCCGTTTTTCATCCCCTTCAATATTATTTTCCGATATATCGTTGCCAACCTGCGACAGTTGAACGTGCTCGGACCCGACTCCACCGCCCGACTCGCTCTTACA
>JAOPTO010002166.1:0-58715 GCA_033822845.1 Tetrapedia diversipes
AAAATATTTGGTCTACAAAAATCAAAAGTTGTTTGATGAAGGAGGAAGAGTAAATTCAGAAGTACGCTAAGACCAAACATATCATCTCATAAAGCCAATAGATACACAGCCAAGATACGCAGCTTGTGAAAAAAAAAACAACAAGAATATGCGCAAGATGTAATGTTCCGTTGCACGACAAATATTTTAAATATTTCTATATTGCATAAATATTATTTTTGTATTATTTTCTAAAAAACTGATTAAAACAAATGTGTTATATTAACCCTTTGCACTCGGGAGGTGATCGTTAGTCGTTTAATGATACTAACTTCAAAAATTTTCAAATTCGAAATATTTACTATGATTCACGTATATATTAAACTTCATTTAGTTTAGTTAAGTCGTATATTAAAATTTACATATATGACTATTCAACGTCCGGGTCTGAACTAAAGTCTGAAAATTTGCGAAACTATCATATGCTAGGATTACGATGTCCCATGAGAGGGGACAGTCGTAAAGGGTTAGCTTTTTTTTCTGGGTTTTGTGTTGCATCGATGTCGTAGTCATTAGCGACAGATTTAGTTGGTTATTTAGATTTTATTGTAGAATTTTGTCTCTTTTAAACAGTAGAATGTATTAGGACCGTATTTGGAAACAGTTTATATTTATGTCGCTATGTTTCATATCCTCTGCATTCGTAGAGTAGAGGGTTTGGTTTTTTTTATTACACTACAGTATATTCCACCAATGTCCCATTTTTGGGACGGCCTTTAATCTTTATATCTAAATAAAAATAATAACAATTATGGTAAAAGTAATTGACAAACAGATATTACTAAAATATATATTAGTATACAGTTAATTTCATTTTCTTTCTGTATTTTTGAATTGCGGCGGATAATGGGTTAAACAGGCACAAACTCTCATAAACAACTGCACCTTATCCGTTAATCTTTCCACGCAACTTAAACCGTTCCTCGTTACTCCCGTTTAATTTAAAACCCGAGAATCTGATAATTTCCTTCGCGAACGCGACCAAATCTCCCCCGTCCATTTCTATCGCATAATAGCGTAAATTGGAGCGGACCATTTTATAGCCCGCGAGCCGTCACAACAGAAATAACAAAATTCTCATCGAGGCAATCCGATCGAACGCGCGCAGCTCGTTAATGCCCTGAGATACGTGATTACCGTCGCCCCGCCATCGAATCGTGATTTCCCCCTTTCGCGGCATAATTTATGCGCTTCCGGTTTCCCACGTCGTAACGAGGGGATAAAATTCGAACGCCTTGCACGGCCCCACGCGACGCGACGTGGCTCCACTCAGCCGAAGAACCAGAAAAAACGAAAGAATACGAAAAAACGCAAAAAGCAACGCTGCGAGGGGAGAAAAAGATTTTAGAACGCCGCCGCGACCTCGTGTCGGAGGGAGGATTATCGCTTGGAAAGAGGTCGCGCGCGAAACACGCTGGAACGAGTTCGATGGACATCCAGCGAGCGGTGTGGGTTAGGGGAGGGGGGAGGGGATGAAAAGGGTACAATTAAAATTAGCGCAATTCAGTCACTCGCCGGTAATTCGCGTGCCTGGCATTTATATTATTAAGCCGCGCAAATTTCTCTCGCCTCTACTACCAACCGTTCTCCAAGCCCCGCGCGCCGACACACACGCGCGCATGCGACGTCGTCGACCCTTTCTGTGTGTGTATCTGTGTATGTATGCGTGTGTACAAGCGTGTTGCACCGTGCCTCTTTCCCTTTTGATATCGCCCCGTGTCCTCGTTCCAACCCCATCGGATTCTCGCCGCGGAGAGTTTCGGTCGAGACTAACGGGCCGGTAAGACCGGGAGGAAAATAATTCCGGGTTTTGTAATGAATTACATCTAATTGCTCTTATTACGAGAACGAGAGGGCTTTATTATTCTCTCCCTTCACCTCTCCCTCTTTCCCTCTGTCTCTCTCTCTCCATCTCCCTCTTTCTCTTCTCTCTTTTCTCTTTCTCTCTCCCTACACTTCTCTCTCTTCTCTTTCTCTCTCCCTCCATTTCTCTCTCCCTCCACTTCTCTCTCCCTCCACTTCTCTCTCCCTCCACTTCTCTCTTTTCTCTTTCTCTCTCCCTCCACCTCTCTCTTCTATTTCTCTCTCCCTCCACCTCTCTCTCATTCCCTCTGTCTCTCTTTTGCTCTCTCTTGCTCTCTCTCTGTCCCTTGCTCTCTCCCTCTTTCTCTCTCTCCCTTCACCTCTCTCTCTTCATCTGCCTCTCTCTCCCTCTGCCTCTCTCCCCTCAGCATCTTTCTCTTTTCTCTCTCTCTCCCTCTTTCACTCTTTCTCTTTTCTTTCTCTCTCCCTCTTTCATTCTTCTCTCTTCTCTTTTCTCCCTTATCTGTCTCTCCCTCTCCCTTCCTCTTCTCTCTCTCTCTCTCTTGATTTCTGTATTCGCTCGGTTCTCCCGCTCTCGCGCTGCTCTCCGTCTATGGTCCTTTGCACCTCCCCTTTCAACTTCCACGCTTTCGTTAGTCGAGTTTCAAAGCTCACGTCTGCCCCTTAGCTACTTCCTGTCCGTCCACGGTCTGGCTTATCTTTTAGCACCTGACTTTCCCTGGCCAAAGGAATCCTTCATGCGCGAGGAAAGTCGGAGCTCGCGGCTGGGAGAATTGTCAGCTCGCGAATTTTAGTTTTTTTCGGAGGGGGTGGGGTGGTTTTCGTTCGAAGATTTAACGTTGCATTAACAAGGTGAGGCAATTGACGGCGAAATTCTGCACGCGTAACGATTATTATATTGTCTTTCGCGATGTGGATTCCACTCGATTACCAATTTAACACTATGTTTACGGGATGAGTCAATTTGGACTTCATGAGTAAAATTTGCAAAAACAATTACCATTATTCCCAACCACATATTGTTGCTTTGCTTCCGATATCTACAGTGCTTAACACTAGGTTTACGGAATCCGTCAGTTTGACGGGTTTCAGACTGCATGAATAAAATTTACAAAAACAATTACTATTATTCGTAACAATTTTTGTTGACCTTTATTGATTGAGTGATTCGAATATATCCTAATTTGTTTCTGTTTCAGTTCTACAATTTCAAATTCTATATGATGTATACCTATTTCTTAGTATATGTGAGTTAGAAATTGATATACTCGAAATTGTCCGCAAATCTAGTGTTAAGGGTAGTTTTTATAACAAGTTGATGAGTTAAGACAGTATTTGGATTAATGGCTTTTGCTTTTGTAGAATTTTATGGTATTTTCGTGAAGGGCTGAAGAGTTTCTTACCTTTGGATGTGTTCTCCTGGGAAACGCTACCTTCGGGTCGATCTGTAAGCAGAAAAAGAAACGGAGTTAGTAAACTGCTCGACAATTAATGTACAACGCGAGTGAAGTCAGTGTCATGTCTTTTTAATAGTAATTGATGGTAAAGGCTTCCTATATATAAAAATTGTTTTTAAAAGTAAAAATTTCACCTGACGTGTATGTTTAAATACACATGTAATAAGGCTCAGCACAAAATATCTGTGGTTTAAAGGTAGTACAGTATAAATTGAACTTATACATTAATCGAACCGCTGAATACTAAATCTCTGTGTTCTTGAAAACCTAAAAACAATACTTTTCTTTTAAAAGGATTTAATCTTGAATATAATACAGCGATTAAGTTGCATAATGTAAATTACTGATTTGAGAGTTCAATTCGAAAACAATATTTTTCTTTTAAAAGGATGTAATTTTGAAAATACTATAGAGATTAAATAGCATAATCTAAATTACTGATTTGAGAGTTCAATTCTAAAACAATATTTTTCTTTTACAAAGATGTAATTCTGAATATAATACAGCTATTAAATAACATAATGTAAATTATCGATTTGAGAGTTCAATTCGTAATCAATATTTTTCTTTTACAAAGATGTAATTTTGAAAATACTATAGCGATTAAGTAGCATAATGTAAATTACCAATTTGAGAGTTCAATTCGAAACCAATAGTTTTCTTTTAAAAAGATGTAATTTTGAATATACTATAGCGATTAAATAGCATAATCTGAATGACTGATTTGAGAATTGAATTCAATTTGATCAACTACGATACGGTTCTGCGAAACCGACAGGAATACGTCGCTGCGACGAAGAAATGTGGGGAACGTTTGCAAAGAAAAGGAACGAGATCGTGTTCGAAATTTTATACGATAATATTTTAAAAGCGGAAACCCTATACCTTTGTTATTTTATCTCGCAAGCCACCAGAGATGCATCAACCTACAATATCATTTCCGAACGTCGCATGCACTCCGTCTCGCGTAATCCCCAAAAAGTAACTCGAACCAAAGGAAGTGATTATTTGTAAAAGCTTCCCCGACAAAGCATTCCGTGAGAGAAGAATTCCCAAGAATCGCAGGATCGTTGGAGATAGTGGAACACGGAAACGGGCGTTGTAGGACAACAACGGAAGGGAACGGGTAAACAGAGCGTAGCCGGTAACAGAGCCCCGGGAAGGAAATGGAGCTAACGGAAACGAAGAAGGAACCATCAGTTCTCCCAGCTGAAACTCCCACTACAATTAATTGCCGATGTAATAAAATGTAGGCGGTTGAATACGCCGAGCAGGCCGCCAAGGGATGCAAAAGAACATTTCCGGTTCAGGTACAAGCCGTTCACCCAGGATTACTGAACTTTTAACAGAACTTGTTGGTAAAGATACATAGCATTAACTCTTCTGTTATTTATTAGGTGTACAAGGTAATTTTAGTCTTCTTTTTTATCAGGTTCAGAGTTTATTTAAATTTTTATGCCCAAAGGTTAGTGGATGAAGTAATCTCCCTCACTTTCTATAACCTTTGCCCATCTTTTGGACAACGGATGCTTGATTTGAAGAAGCTTGGCTGTTTTATTTTAATGAACTGATCTAAAAATAGTGATTGCAATTCCACAACCTCAGAATCGTTTCGGTTGTCCAGGTCGTTTTTTATCCTGAAAAATTACAAATATTGGATATTTTTTAAGAAATTAGATGTTTCAAATCTACGTCTGTACAAGTATTCAATTCCATTAGAATGTAAGGCATTCTTTAAAAATTTGGAAGGGCGCGAAATTTGAGAAAGGTGCAAAAAGTTCACAAACATTAGATATCTTTTAAGAAATTAGATGTTTCAAATCTACAACTGTACAAGTATTCAATCCCATTAGAATGTAAGGCATTTTTTCAAAATTTGTTGAGAAAGTTGCAAAACGTTTTCAAGTATTGGATATTTTTTGGGAAATTAGATTTTTCAAATCTACAACTATGCAAGTATTTAATCCCATTAGAATGTAAAGCATTTTTTAGAAATTTGAGAAAGGTACGAAACGTTCACAAATATCGGATATCTTTTGAAAAATTAGATTTCTCAAATCTATAATTATGCAAGTATTCAATCCCATTAGAATGTAAGGCATTTTTTTTAAATTTGGAATGGTGCGAAATTTGAGAAAGGTGCGAAATGTTCACAAATATTGGATATCTTTTAAGAAATTAGATGTTTAAAATCTACGACTGTACAAGTATTCAATCTCAGAATGTAAGGCATTCTTTAGAAATTTGGAACGTTACTTTACAAATTTTTTTTTTCACAAATAAATGTGCATGTGATGTCACGGTATTTGTGAATCATTTATTTATTACAATCATTTTCACATCCCACATAGACGTAAATATAATAATTTCATATTCAGCGATGATTGAAGGAAAAATTGAATTCCAACTCGAGATTCAAACATTTTGGTTAAATCGTTATCAACCGGTGAAGTATGAAAATCGTTTAAGTTGAAATGCATTTTCTTCTAGATGCTCTCAAAGATATTGTCGCTGCGCCACCAACGGCAATTCGAGGCATACATTAAACATTTCATTTCCGACCGATCGGGGAGAACGCTGAATCGGCGACTTTTTATCAGGGCCGGGCTCTCCTCGTCACGTTGCCAAAAATGGGTCACTTTTTTTTTGTTTTTATCGCTCGACCCTAGACGCGGCGCTAGGAGATTTTTTATCGCGTCGAGTGCTGGGTCACTGCTAGCATCGAAAACATTTCCCTTATTTATTCAGTCTTCAAGGATTCGCGCGGAGATTGAATCTGTTTTTATTGTTAAAAAAGTTCGCCGACAGTTTCTATCCTGATTGCATTCCCCGTTTCCGCTTCCTTGTTCGGAGACGTGTCAGACGCTAACGTAACACCAAGAATTTTGTTACGAATCTATACTATAGGAAAGGTTATAAATAAAAAGAAAGAAGGGTGAATAAAATAATAAATATACGTGTATTTAATAAAACTAAAACGACACAAACGAACACAAAATAACAGACTACGCTTATGCTTCGCAAACTACGCCTATGCTTCGTAACTACACAGTTCTTTGCTCTACGTTGGCTACTTAGCTTCTCACTTCAACGTCCAATACTTTCTATCTTCACCGTCCAATACTTTCTGCCCCGCGCTCGCATTTTCCCCGTCATATATTCTTCCAAACACTCGTTTCCTTTCATTCTAATTGTCAACCTTTCTCACTAGATGCATTCGGCCACCACCACCCAGAATTTCTCAATCGCAACGTTTTCTGAAGTGCTCATCTTTCGCGTCTTAGAAACATTCGAGTCCAAACATTCTGCGTTCACACGACAATCGCCCAACTCAAGTACTCTTCCGACTTTTCTAGCCTCGCATCCACTTGATCACATTCCTACAATACGAAATGTCTGCATCTTAATTTAGTCGTGCTGTAAATTTACAGAAAATAATTAAGCTTCAATTAATTGCAAATTGAAGTTTGTAAATCAAAAGTAAAAGAAATGAATTCAAATATTGTGGTTAATTTTAATTTAAGAATAATTAAAATGTAATTACATTCCGCGAATTTATCATAATAGCAACATTATATTCAGTATTGTAAAAAGTAAATTAAGTTATATAAATCTTTACTATGTTACTTAACCCTTTGACTGCGGCGCGTTCTTGAATAAATCCATTAATATGGACGGCACATTTTTCGCATGTCAGTCGCTGCGACTGGTTGTCCACTGACTAGTGACCAAAACAGTACCCGGAAATTTGATATCAATGACCGTTTTTAAAATTTCGATTAGAATTTCATAGATACAACATAATTGAATCGCCTTTAAGTTTCAAACTTTTCCTCAAATATACGTATAATACATTTTTCAATATTCACTTCTTTCTTCATTGTTTATTTTCTGAGAAAAATTTGTAGTCTGCCTTACGTGGGAATGTCGCGGTAGGAATAGGTATACGTGAAGTGTCGATAGGAATAGTGTTAAGAATCAAAGGGTTAAAAGTGGGGAATAAATTCAAGCTATCGAATGTTTGAAATCATTTTTACCTAACACAGTACGTTTCCTACATAATTCAGCGATATATTGACAGAGTATTTGCTAAAAAATGTCCAGTACTCGAAGAATGATTTACGATCATCCTGTTTCTGTAGCAAATCCTTCGAGCTTCAACTTTTCAGAGACATTTATCAATGGTTCGATTACCAAGGTATCTATCCACTCTGAGCGCGTTTTCACCGGAAATCTATCCGCTTCGTTACAAACGAGGCCACCGTCGTGCCGACTAATCAGCGGTTTTCATAACAAATCCTTTGGAATACCTTTTGACGTCCCGACGCAGCGTCATAATTAAGATGAATGTCTTTCGGATAATCCGGATCGTTAAAAGGCCCTCCATCTTCCACGCGTTGAGTACAGTAAATGAAATAGAAGAAACCAGTAACGAGTAGCTGTATTCCATGTACGATCAGAAACGATTACATTCACAGATACAATGAATTGCTTCAATAAAAATGTTCGATAGAATTCGTAATCTTATAACATCTGTACAATCAAGTTATGCTCAAATACGTGTTTCATAGAATTAAATTTTCCCGAAACTACTTATCATATATGTAATACAATGATTGTTTATAAGATAATAATTATAGTTATAATATTATCAACGTAATGAGAAATAAACATTGTCTAGTATTTCATTCATGTGGTAATGTATAGATTTAAGGGTTAGTATGATAAGATGGTACGTTTAATGTGTGTCTGGGCGTGAATGTGCGCTCGTTTGTGTGTGTGTGTGTGTGAAGGAATCGGTAAAGTGGGGCCTAGTGTTTTGTTTTTTCGGGTCCCAAACACGCAAATTAAAATTGCGTTAAATTAAAATAATATTTTTATTTTTGATCAAAATTAAGTTGTTTATGTAGAATTAAAGAAAAGAATTTGTTTTTAATAAGTTTTCGGAACGTAACCCCCGTTTTTGTACTGGCTCTGGGTTTCATACGACACGGTTTCACACAACACGACGTTTGCTAAGAACCTATCTATCGTGTTATAGGAGGGTTACCTGTATATTTATAATTTTGTTCACATTTCTTTCTTTTCCTTTTTTTTCATTTATAACCTTTCCTATATTTATTTAACCGTTTGCGTACCAGAAGGTTTTCAAAAAACACGATCGAAAAACGCCAAGGAGCGCGATCGCGCTCTTTCGATCATGTGTTGAAAAAAGCCGAAGAGCGCGATAACGCTCCTTTGATTATGTGTCGAAATATTGTTTGTTCTTTAAATTTTTCATATTTTTAATTTGTAACTTATTATTTTATGAAATACTATTATATATATTCTTATACTAGCTGATGGCGATGCGACGTACATGCGTCTAAAAGTTTGAGCGCATTTTGGCAAATTGTAAACGCGCTGTCAGTTGTCTGTATCGGTCAAATGCACTGGGTTTTCTCGACAGGAAATCGGAAGAGCGCGAAAGCGGCTCGTGGTACGCAAATGGAAAAATATTCTAACCTTTTATTATTGTAACTCTTAATATTGTAACTCTTAACGCTTTTACTACACTCTTCACTGAAGTAGAATAATCAGACAATATTTGATCAGACATAGAAGTTTCTCATATCTGTGTTTTTAATTTTCTGATCAACAAATGTACATGTTTAACAGTCAGTCGACTAACACCAACTATTATCCGTTCAATTATTATTATATAATAATATTTGTTAACCAAACACAAGTCTATGATTATGTTATTCATAGAGTAATGGTTGCTCTACTGCGATTTACAGCCACAGAGTTCAGAAGAGAATGGTACCTGTACTTTATAAAGGAGTCCATAAGACACTATAATTATAGCGAATAACAAACAACAAACACAACCACGATGAAACGCAACAAAAATTAAAAATCAGAGAAAAAGATAAAATTTTGAATATTTCGACCTACTCTTACTTACTTCACTTTTATAATACCATTCGCAGTTACCATTGTCGCTTGTAAATCACACGAAAAACATATCGCTGCGAATAAATATTACAAAAAATATTGGATCGTAACACGAAAAGTTTGCAATGCGACGGTATAGGGCTACAATTTTTATCACCGCCACCATTTTCCCCCTCCTTCGTGCGACTACCATTTTTCATTCAATATTGCAGCAACAATTAATCACCGTGCCTCTCATCCAGTCAATCACCGTTCAATCGAAGCGCCCGTCCCGTGCCGACGATGTGGCCAAGAAATTAATTTTAAACGAAGTCCGCGTTAGTGCAAAAATTTATGGAGATTTCTAATAGATCTATTTCTAATATTCATATATTAACACTAGGTTTACGGAACCCGTCAATTTGACGTGTTCACCTCCTTAAGGTGGTGTTTTAATAAAAGAAGAAATTAATCCATAAACATACTATTACGTTCCACATATTTACAAAGTTTTATTCAAAACTTTCATTGAAATCAGAACTTCAAGGTTAAATGAACTTATTTGTAATACAATGTACGAATACTTTTTTGTAGCCACTGTATCCAAAATTGGATTTACTGACCTGAAAAATCCTTAAATCGTTATCATTCACCATGCAGAAAATATGAATAAGAACTCCATCTATTTTCGGCTACTTTTTCCCGTGTTTGTCCCATAGTGCAGCGAGAGACTACCATTAGAAGACTAACAGTCACCTCTCGAGTGCAAAGGGTTAATAAAAGAAGAAATTAATCCATAAACATACTATTACGTTCCACATATTTACAAAGTTTTATTAAAAACTTTCATTGAAATCAGAACTTCAAGGTTAAATGAACTTATTTGTAATACAATGTACGAATACTTTTTGTAGCCACTGTATCCAAAATTGGATTTACTGACCTGAAAAATCCTTAAATCGTTATCATTCACCATGCAGAAAATATGAATAAGAACTCCATCTATTTTCGGCTACTTTTTCCCATGTTTGTCCCATAGTGCGGCGATGGAAACCGCGAACGCAGTAATGGCAAGCAAGAAAACCCGCCGCCATCCGTAGCGGCGACGACGTCGTAGCTCCTCTCCTGTGTTTTCCCCCTTTCCCGTTTTCCGCTCCCGCGAACCACCCGTACCCCCCTACATCCCCGTCCACGTTTGCATAATCCCCTACGGCAAAGTTCACACCGGTCGCTCGTACGCCCCCGGATGCCCCGGAGCACGTCAAGCGGCCCGACAGCAACAACGACGAGGGCGGAGAGAGAGTCTTTCGGTTTTTGTCTCGCAGCTACCGTCACGATCTTCTTCTGTTCGACTGCCTCGTGAAGAATTGAACGCGCGAGAAATTCGCTGCTGTTGTCGAACGAACCACGAGCCTGTCCGATCAGAATCCAGTTCGAGCTCAACTCGAATCTGATCTAGATCTGCTCTGAATCTAACTGGAATTCAACGTGAACGAATTGGAATCAAACACAAGCGTGATTCGTGTTTAGCCCAAATCGGTTTTATTGCACATTTACATATGAGTAATTTGTAATTTGCATTGAGGTTACTTTTCCTCTGTGGGCCGAATTTTTGTTTTACATATAAAGAAATTGATGGAACGGAAAATCAATAATTATGATCCTGTATATGCATGTTAGCGACAGCGCATTTTGGGTGGTCGCTGAAAAAGGGCCTAGACCGTAATTTAGGCGAGTGACCGATTTATGACTGGGTATCTGGTGTGCCTGGCGAGAGAACATGTTGTAGAAAGTATGAATGCAACCCCAAAGCGCTACTTGACGCCACTTGAGGCGCCAAGGGATGTATTGTTTATATTAGTCGTGGAAAAGCCTAAACATTGCGAGCAACCCGACGTTGCGTCGCTAAAAAGAAAGGACCTTCGTCCTGTAGGATCTGGCCACGGAGTGGGGAAGGCTATGGAGCCTTCCGGAAGGAGGACTGTGACGAACCACACAGCATTTACCCCAAAACCTTGATCTGGTAAAGACCACCCCTTCCTTTATTTTTACTAAATCTTTAAACTAAATCTAACATGCAGATGAAAAAAAGTTTTCCAGTTTAAACATTTTTGCGTTACAGAACATTATGTAAGTAATATGTTTACGCCAGAGCTCATGAAAAAAACAAATTATTTGTCAAAATGTCAATAAATTAGCATATGACTTGAAAGTTTCACGGGCCCTTTAATTCTATTCGTATCTAACCAGTTTCCCAATTTCGTAATGAACTACAATAAATGAAACACACAATCTTCGTTGTCGACTGCAACAACTGTATTTATCTCGAAGAATACAGCATCGCGATCGAAATTTGTCAGCGACCATCAAATCATGGTCGACGACGAGTCGATCAACAATATCGTTACAGTCTCAACGTCCCGGTTATTCGATTCATTCCGTTCGGTTCGGGGCCGTGAGTATCGTAGCCGCGGCAAGAGGACGGTGGAACCGTGGTGGATGGAAGCGACGACAAAGCCGTGAAGAAAGGAGGGCGAGAGACGAAGAGGAAGGAGGCATTACGGAGAAAAATCGAGAGGCTCGAAGCCATTCTCGCAAACATAAC
Source organism: Tetrapedia diversipes (assembly GCA_033822845.1). NCBI lineage: Eukaryota > Metazoa > Arthropoda > Insecta > Hymenoptera > Apidae > Tetrapedia > Tetrapedia diversipes. Next base: position 11,842 of record JAOPTO010002166.1, read on the forward strand.
CCAGTTACCCGATATCGCGCGAAATGATCGGCCGCCAGCCATCGACCACGGCCACAGGGAAGACGACGTAGCCCCGACAACGACGATAGAAATTCAATCTGGTTGGTACGCCTGGAAATTGGAAGAGCCAGCAGCTATCCCCGACTGATTCCGGGATACTCGCCGCGGTGTAAAAGCGCGAGCTTTTTGCTCGAGCTCGTATCGGCCACATTTGGAAAAGTAATCCTGCGAAGGAGGAGGAAGGTTACACCCCCCTTCTCTCATCTCCTCTCCCCCTTCTCTCTTACTCACCATCTCTCCCCCCACTCTCTTACTATCTATCTCTCAGCCCTCCCTCTATACCAACTCTCGCTCCCTCTCACTCTCTCTCTCTCTCACCCTCACCCCTCACACTTTTTCCCTCTCACTCTCTCCCTCTCCCCATATCCCTCTCTCCCTATCCCTCACTTCCTCCCCCTCACTTTCTCTTCTTCGCTTCCTCTCCCTCTCATCCTTTCTCCCCCTCATCCTCTCCCTTTCTTTCTCCTTCTCCCTCTCTCTCTCCCTCTCTCTCTCTCCCTCTCTCTTCTCCCTTTCTTCCTGCTGCTCCCTATCTCTCTCCCCCTCTTTCTTTCCCTTTCTTTCACCTTCTCTCTCCCTCTCTCTTCTCCCTTTCTTCCTGCTGCTCCCTATCTCTCTCTCTCTGTTCCTCTCCCTTTCTTTCTTCTTCTTCCTCTCTCCCTCTTCTCCCTTTCTTCCTCCTGCTCCCTCTTTCTCTCCCTCTCTTCCTCTCCCTCTCTTTCTCCTGCTCCCTCTCTCCCTCGCTCTCTATTTATCTATCTCTATCTCTATCTTTCTCGAGTCTTCCAGTCTTTTGAGTTCTCCGGAAACTCGGTTCTAACGCTAGAGAGCCTGCTGCATCCAACGGGATAATACGAACGGGAAATTTCACACGCGAGTTCGCGATAATTCCGGCGAAATTCAAACGCTAACACTGGCTGCGCCGGTTAAGTCGTTGCTCCGGTTACAGAGCCGGCTAAAAATTTGTAGTCGTTACGAGTTTCAAGGGAAACGAAAATTTAAAGGAAGAGTAATTGTAATTCAGGCTGCTGTTGGAATAGAAAACTGTTGCGTTACATACTTTGGAAGACAAGGGCAGACGATATTCAGTGAAGTAACGTGAAATTAAGACGGAAATTTAACAGAAGTATAATTCCAAAACAGATTTCCAATCCTTCGTTGATAATGTATTTGAAATATGAAAATTCCAATTCTTAATTCAACCGAACAATTTCAATTCACGTCTCTTCCAGAGAACAAGCATAGGATTCAAGATAAAAGCGGTTGTACAAATATTTCTAAACTCAAACTGTAGGTCTATCCATACCAAATACTTATTTTATCCACCTATTTAGTGCTCTCTTTACGAAATTAAAATTTTCTCTGGAAATTATGAACGTTTAAACAAATTATTCATAATATTAGATGTGCAAATTAATCCGATGCCTTTGCATTTAATGCTTTGTAACTTCCATTCAAGTTAAAATACGTTTCTCACCCTGTGGTGATTTGAAAGTAACATTATACTCTAAGGATCATTAAAACAATTAACGACAACTTGGCATAACTTCACCTAATAGCAGTAAACAATTTGGTGTTCGATAAGGAGCATTTGAGGCACTGCATTCTTTTCGCTTTTCAACCGAAGAAAAATATTTCTAAAGCTAAAGAAATGATTTTTCCCGCTTTGGATAATAATGCTATGACATAATACGTGTAAAAAGTGGTTTCAAGGATTTCGAAACGTGGATATTAATCTATTGGACAAGCCACGTCTAGGATATGCAAGAAAGTTTAAAAAACTTTTGAAAAACGTTTAAAAAATCTAAATCAAGTTTGCGTTGATATCTGGTTTTATCCAACAATGTTTGCTAACGTTTACCTCAGTTAGGTGAAATTTAGAAGTTAGGAAATGGGTTCGTTACGAAAAGGGCGACGAATTAATTTTCACACCTAATATAAATGTCACAAAATCTGCTGGCTGCACAAAATATTAAATGGAATAATGCTCTTTAATACATTCGAATACCGTTAGTTAATTCGTTTCAGATGCAGAGCATATGTGGCAAGTGTCACAAGACCTTCGAGGTTATTATTAAACTTTAAATTACGAACGCAACGGGTGAAACGATTAAAAACGCGTGGCGTTACGCACCGTGGATCCGCGAACGGTAATCAAGAATTATGGCCACCGTTGATGTTGCCCCCTCACCCCCCCCCCCCCGCTGCCCGTTATCAAACTGGATTTCTATGAACGGTATATCGTAAAGGGGCGTGAATAGCAAATGAATCTGCGAACTTTAACGATAAATATTCCGTGTCCGAGCGTGCGCTTTATAGCTGATCAGAATGCAAATGGATTTTGGAAACTAGTCTGCACCGCCGCGTTATTCAGCGAGACTACTACTTCTCGGTGTATAGCGGTTAATTATTTTGCATACACGGATGTTCTTTTGCAACCCCTTGGCACTGAGCTCCCGCGTCGCGAGGATTTCGTATTTCTCAAGCAATAACGGGAAAGTTTTACAGTTAATTAACTTGGCGATTCCAAAACCTGGCATTGAAATACTGAATAATCTTAGGCATTCGATTCGAAGTAGCTGAGGATTATTAGGAAACTTGTGAAATTAATTGAAAACAGAATTTACATAATAAAATGAAACGGTTGGTACGTGAAAGTATAAAAATGGATGTTTCCTGGTGAAATCAGACGAAACGAAATTTACACGTGAAATAATAAATAGACGATAAAAAGGTAGAGGTACCTTTAGAGGTACTAAATGTGAATATTTATTGGTTCATAGAATATGTGGTATGAGAGTGAGGAATGGTTGTATGGATGAATGAGTGTGGCGAAAGTATGTAAAAGATATTGTGTATAGATCTTAATGTTCGAATGTGGTGATGAATGATCTGTATGATTGATGTATGTCATGGTTATAAAAATAAGAGAATGTTAAAAATAGCGAAAGTGATTGTTTGTGTGTGTTTTGTCAGAGTCATGTTCTCGTTCTTGTTAATTATACAGATTTAAATAAAGTATTTTCTAATTCTCGTTCCTTTTCACTCACACTAAAAAAGTAAAGATCTTTCACGTGAATTTGTAGAGCAACCATTACAATACAGCGGAATCATTATCTCGAATAGGCATAATTAATGATCCTGTATGTAAGTGTAAAAATGCAATGCAAGACTTAAACCATATTATTTGGCAGTGCCATTTCTATAACACAAGCAGAGCACAGCTAATTAGACAACTACATAGAAAGAGATTCTTTCTCCCCCTAAATGTGGAATCTATAATTGCACAGCCAAACATTTAGTCTTGCAAATGTATTTTTACTTTCTTGAAAGGCTGTAATTTAAAAGTGCAATGCAATGTAGTCAAATAAATCAGTGTATTAAGAAAATATTATATATATCTTCAACAGAAATAAACCTCATACGAGGTTTCAAATACTTCAATAAAAAAAAAAGGAAAAGGAAGTTAGAAGTGAAATTTAAAAAATAGCATTTAAATAACAGATGAGAGATAAATAAACTTGTATGAACGAACAATCAAATTTCAAAGAAATAAATATAATAGCGAATGAAAGTTTTAGACGACAGGACAATGTAAAACATAATTTTATGATTCACAAATATTGTTTACCTATTTATTTTTATTGTCATTATGGATCAACACCGTTCATTGACTAACATAGAATAAAAATTATATTTATACTGATATTCCTTATTAATTTATTTATTTATTTTCCTTGACCCTTTGGTCTTAAAGAAACTGTGCTCACTTTTAAAACAATCTGTACGTTTATAACAGTATGCATTCTGTTCTTCTGCACATTCCTTAACACTAGATTTACCGACATTTCTTGTACATCTATTTTTAGTATTTAAATATTAAGGAATAGGTGTACATCAAAAAGAATTTGAAATTGCAGAACTGAAAGGGAAATATACCTATATCCATCGATAAAAGTTAGCAAAAGTTGCTAGGAATAATAATATCAATATTACGGGCCCCGTAAACCTAGTGTTAATGTATAAGATAGGTATGCACAATTTTTTCATCGTTTAACAAAAGTTAGAATTGTTAAATTGCTTCAGTATGTAATATTAACGTTATAAGCGGTACACGCCTTAATTTCCAAGTGTTTTGTTACACGTGGTAACAATTATTAAGATAATGCTAATTCTAATCAAATGTAGAAGATGATATTGATGGGTGCAATTAATAAACAATTTCAAACACGAAAAAATATATTCTCCGCTACATATACGACAACATGCACCGATACATGTCAAAATGACCCGACCTTGGATGGACAAGGATTAACACTAGATTCAGAAACATTTCTTGTATATCTGGTTACATTTGTTTATATTCGTTAGACTATGTATACGACAAAAAGAATTTGAAATCGCAGAACTGAGATGGAAATAGATTTGAGTATACTTGTATATCGATCCATCGATAAAACTCAGCAAAAATTGTTAGGATTAATAATAATTATTTTTGCAAATTTTACTCATGAAGTTCGAAACCCGTCAAATTGACGAGTCCCGTAAACCTAGTGTTAAATTTCCTTATAAATGTCTACGAATAATCGTCACTTTCCATCGATCACCGAATTGATTTGTATCCACGCAAAATTTCTTTCACTCGGACTGTTCAGCCTCGAAATGGTTAATTGTACCTCGAGTACGTATACGGGGAATTTAATTCAAAGGAACGGCCAGGATGGAATTTGTTTTTCGAGGTCGATTCCGTGTCGAGACTCTTTCAACACTCGACATCCGGGCCGGGGCGGTTGAAACAGATGGATAGAGAGAACGGTTTGAGTGTCATTCAAGATTTAACTCCGGTCCCAGTAAGATCGAAGTAAATATCTGCGAGCTACAAGTGGGAGATTTTCCCACACTCGAGCAATTCTCTAACCCTTCACGGCGGCGTTTCGTCTCCCTTCGCGTTTTTCACCCCAAACCCGATCTCCGCGCCGCCCTCTCTAATTCCGGCTGCCGCCGCCTCTGCCAGTTCTGAGAGTATCGAGTAGCTCCGCCATCGTTTCACTGAAAGCTGAAAGGTTTTTAGCGAGAAAAAAAATTCCTGGTTAATGTATCCCTACCCCCTCCTCTTTGTACGTTCATGAATTTTCCTTCCCTACTACCTTTATTCTTACGCGTCAGCGGGGTGTTTTCTATCCGTGCATATTATTCTCATTGGATGTTAAATTTAATTTTCAAAGCAATCGAGGATTACTAATTTGTAATTTGCAACTTGTTTGTTGTGAACGGGAAAGGAAACCTTTAATATCCTTACCCCTTCCTCCTAGTACGTTCATGAATTTTCGTTCCCTACTATCTTTATTCTTACGATTCAGCGGGGTGTTTCGCACAGTTTTCGTCAAATGTTGAATTTAATTTTCAAAGCAATCGAAGATTACTAATTTGTAATTTGAACTTGTTTATTGTGAACGGGAAAGGAAACCTTTAATGTCCTTATCCCTTCCTTTTTGTACGTTCATGAATTTTCGTTCCCTACTATCTTTATTCTTACGATTCAGCAGGGTGTTTTCCATCCGTGCATATTATTCTCATTGGATATTGAATTCAATTTTTAAAGCACACGACGCTTTCTAATTTGTAATTTGCAACTTGCTTGTTTGCAAATGTAGGAATGCGATCGAGGGGATGCGAGTTTAGGAAAATGTGAAAAGTACTTGAGTTGAGGGATAGCTGTGTGATCGTAAAATGTTTGGACTTCAGTGTTTCTAAGGCGCGAAAAATGAGCACTTGAGAAAACGTCGAGACTGAGGAATTTTTGGGTGAACGTGACCGAATGCATCGAGTGAGAAAGGTTAATAATTAGAAAGAAAGGAAATGAGTGTTTGGGGAAAACGCGAGCGCGAGGCAGAAAGAGTTTGACTGTGAAGGCAGAAAGGGTGTGATTCTGAATGAAGAACGTAGTAATTGCTAAGTTGTAAAATCGTTAAAGTTGTTACTATTAAATTGTTTTACATATATACATTTATTAATATTCTAATCACTTCACTTTATTTTATTCACACCTGAGACCTGTCGTCTACACTCTACTAAATAAAGTAAAAATAGGAATGGAAACCTATAATAACATTAGATTTACGGACACATCTTGCATATCTATTTCTAATATACGTATACTAAGAAATAAGTATACCCTTGTTGAGGAAAACGACAATGTTAAAAATATATATAAACTTATTTATTTGATGTAACAATTTTTTTGATCCCATTCACACGTCCTATTCTCAATCAATCTCTAAAACAAAAGGTATACACTCACGATCCTCATTTAACTTTTTTCATTCTCTACTCCATTCACTCATATTTTCATCCTTCTTGTTTTTCCATACATTGTTTCTCATTCTAATTTCTTGACCGTTCATTCTAGAATCTCTTTCACACAAACAAACATACACACGTCAATAAATTAGCAATCACCCTCACAACCCTTATTAACCATTACCCTTTATTAACATTAATATCATCTATCTATCTCTATAAAAGCTAATATTAGGATTTCTCGCCACAAATTTCCACTATCACACCAACGTCAACTGTCAAAAAGTGTATTCAGCTTAAACAGGGCAATTCTCTCCCCGATATTGTTTCACCTGACTACAATCAAGGTTATAACCCGACAATCTACACGCACCGTACGCGACACACCCCCGCCTCTCCCTTCTTCGTCGCCGCCACGAAATCACGTCGTAAAGAAACTTCCTTCGCGCCTCTGATAATCTAAGAAAGCAGGCGAGGACGACTCTGGCCTCTGTTTTTATTTCATTCGTCAGGAGGGCAAGAAATGTGCGCGCGCGCGCGCTCACGGTACAAACCAGTTAACCGTCCCATTGCGGGGGCCGCAATCTTTCTTCTAGCGGCAGATGGCTCGAATATAAAAACGCGAAGATTTCTCACGTATAACTTAATCCGTTTGTCCCTGTCGTTCCTCTATTTTCCCCAGTTTATGTCAACGACGCGCGTTCCTCGAGCCGTCGCACGCACGCTGAATTCTAATCGCGCCACGGGAAACAGGGGAGAATGCCGGAATAATGAGTTTCACCCGCGACACAATGTATCCACGAGGGAACTTAGGCTATCCCGAAGCGCGGAAAGACGTTACAGTGTTCGTTTTTTACGCCCAGGTAGTCCTGTCATCGTGCAAGTCAGGTCTATTCCGTTGGGTGTGTCCAATGGCACACTTTAACTTCGTAGACCCAAGAAAAAGACTCCTCACAACAGACACACACGGGATCAAACTTGGTCTTTTTCCCCAGTATTTAAGATGAAATTGTTTTACTTATCCGCGATTCTTCGTGGTGAAATCATTCCCATTCAACATCGTCCATCAAGCCTGAGTACAACAGAGCTATCTTTCGCGGCACAATAAGCTCAAAACACACAATAGACGATCTGTGGACGATAGTCTATCTCGTTGAGTGTGTCCAATGGCACACTTCAATTTCGTAGACTCGAAAGAAGGATTCTTCGCAACAGACATAAATGGAGTAAAACTTGATCTTCCTCTCAAATATTTAAATAACGCTGTGAGGCTGATAAAATTGTTTTACATCTCCCCGACTCTTTGTGATGGAGTTATTGACTCCCAGACGTCAAAGTTTATAATGGCACAAGAAATGAATGACGTCTCCCTTCCAATGTACACCAATTCTCTTCACTTCTCGGTTTTTCTGGGGTTAATCGGTTTAGCAAATATAATTGATTGCTCAGGTATCGGTATCCCTCGAGAATTCTTAAAAAAGAGCGCAAACCGATTTTCGCGACCAATCATATTCCGTCGATCTCACCCTTCACGTCCCTCCCCCCGACATCCGTTGTTTCCGGCGTCGAAACGGCCGCCTCTTTGACGTAGCGTGTCTTTGTCGCTTGTTTTAAAGCGCTGTCGTCCCTTTCTTTCTCCTCTCCCCCATCCTTTTTCCCGCCCGCAAACGTTCCCTTTCGCCGGCTAGGCTTTCCCGTTTTCCTTTTAACGAGGCCTTCCCCGTGTTCCTCGCGCGTTTCTGCGCGATACAGCGGCGGTACGCGCGCCGATCCCGCGCTACGATTTCACGGATTCGCGACACAGACGCGGACGGCGAAAGGATGGTGGAGGGAGAGGGCTTGAAACAGAGAACGGAAGATTTCGTACGAGAGGGGCAAAGAAACGGAGCGTCTAAAAGGGGAATCGGACATCGAAAAGGTCCACAAAGAGCGAAACGAACAGGAATGGGGGAAGGGGGGAGCTGGACAATGCGGTAGTCGCTTGAAAAGTGGGGCAGAGACAATAAACCTGAGCTAGGGATAGGAGCAGCCTCTTTTTCTTCCCGTTATCCTTATCCTCGATGGAAATTGAACTCGTATCAGCTATAGGTGCAGCTACTGCTGTATACACGGTATGTCACGGATATTTTTGCGAGTACCACCGTCAAACTCTGAACTATTTGCGGTGGAAAGAAATTCACGGTTCCACGTGTCAGAACAGTCGAGTGTAAATCGCTTCAAGGGAGTTTACGAAGCGTTCGACGTGTTCTAGGAGAGAATATAAAGATGCATCAACTGATGATAAAATTACATATGTATATGGGAAAATTCTATAAAATGATTTTAGTAGAGCAAAAGATGGGACTCAGGTGTGAATAAATAAAAGTGAAGTGATTAGAATATTAACAAATATATATTTAAAACAATTTAGCAGTGACAGCTTAAATGACTTTATAACTTAGCAATTTCAACGTTGAGAACCACACTCTTTCTACGTTTACAGTCAAAACCTTTCTTCTACGTTAGTCTAACACTTTCTGCCCGCGCTCGCATGCTCATCCAACATATATCCTTGCAAACACTCGTTTCCTTTCTTTCTAATTGTTTCTAATTGTCAATCTTTCTCACTCGATGCATTCGGTCACTACCACCCAAAATTTCTCAGTCGCAACGTTTTCTCAAGTACTCATCTTTCGTAACTTAGAAACATTCGAGCCCATACATTCTGCGTTCACACGACAATCGCCCAACTCAAGTACTCTTCACATTTTCCTAAAATCGTACCTACTCAATCCCATTCCTACAATACTAACATATAAATAATTCTTCAACTTAACAATTTCAACGTTCTTGCTCCTCTCACAAACATGCTCTTTCTGACTTGTGCTCACATTTTCCCCGTCATATATTCTTCCAAACACTCATTTCCTTTCTTTCTAATTGTTAACTACTTGTCAATTCCAATTGTTCCTACATATATGAATACTAAATTTACTTATTAATAATTTTGCAGAGTGTGATATTTTTCGAAACAGCTTGGAATGTGTAATGCTACAAGCATTTCTTACACTCCCACGTATTCGACGTGTTACACACGTCACTGGCGTTCCTGTAACAAAAGCACCTCAACGTGCATGGCACGTCTTTCCACCGCAAGTGGTTAAGTTTTTAGGATTTAGAGATTGATTTGTGAACTGGCATTAAAACACCAAGTACTAACAAAGATAAACTGTGTTTATTACTAATTGGAAAAACAAAACTCCTTCAGGAAAGATTTCGATCGCACGATGAGAACCGCAGAAGTGCACGTCAAGGTGGCTAGCTGCTAATTACTTTCAGGTGTCCGCTATTTGGCTACCGTTGAAAAGGTACACGACATAAAAATTATGAAATAAGAAAAGGGGGGGAAAACGACAAAAAACTCCGGTACCACTTCGGTTTGTCAGCCCAACGACTTAGTACGATGCTGACAATAAAATTTCTTTAATAATAATATTCCTCAGGACAATTATGCGTACCCTACAAGTTTATCGTGTCACGATTTTACGTTTCGAAATTTTGGACCACCTGTCCCGCTATACTGTCACATATCTGTGACAGCTTGATTTTAGTGGATAGCTATGAAATGCGTTGAAGAGATCTACTTTCGATCAATTTCGGTGAATTCAATTGTGCGTGGTGAATTAGATATCGTTAGTCAATTGTACATTAATTATACTAGGTTGGCTACGAAAGGGGTTTGCATATGTTTAGGTATTTCAACAAGCGTGATTGAAACAGGTTTAATTTTATGCTCGAATCTGAAGTCGGTCATCTCAATTAGCAATTTATATTGCACATTATCCTGTTTAACGCTTCGCATTCAGAAATTTACGAAGCTGCTACCATTGTACTCTCATTATTCAGAATTGCCTCTTAAAGTTTAATATCTCTTGTTGTTTTAACTGAAGAAGAACCGTTATGTTGAGCCGTTATTTTTGAAGATAGTCCGTCCGTGGTATGAATGAGGTTTTAGTTTCTTCAATGTTCAGTTTTTCTTTGTAGTTTCACTATATATCAGGTTGGAGAAAAAGAAATCCATTATTTTTACGTTTATTTTAAGACTTTATTTAACATCGTTCGGATTATTTGGTTTGGTTAAACATGCACCGTTTTGTTTTATAATTTGTTGTCATTTTAATGGTAACTCCATAATGCATCCCTTATAAAAGCCCTGTTCCCTATTGGCCTATAAACTCAACTAAGCGATTTTCACAATCCTCTCTTGATGCCAATTTTCTATCACTAAAGAAGTTTTGCTATGATAAAAATAGATAGTAATTGCTTGGTATGAAGTCCGGATTATAAGAAAAAAATCTAGCGGAAAAATAATAGATTTCTTTTTCCCCAACCTAATATCTGCATGTATGAGTTTACTTTGTATCAGTATATTTTGCGCTAATGTTCTTTGTAATCGTTGTATTCCGTCGTAGGTTGCAGATTATTGCACATAATAAAGAGTATGCAACGTTGAGGGAAATAAAAGACGAAAATCTTTATCTTAAAATCGAAGAGTATTCGGTGTATACGTACGTCGTAAGACGATCCAAACTGTTCTTTTTTTTCCAGAGGAGAATTCGAGGCTTTTATCGATTTCGAGGCGCTAAACGGTGCCCTGTTCTAGCGAGGCTTAGTCAGGTCAACCAACCCTTTTCTGTTCCCTTATTTTCCCTCCGAGTGACACCGTTGTACGGAGCACTGCGCCGAAAAGTGTGCACGTTGCACTTCGGTAAACCGATGTTCGGACTTACATATTTCGGTACAGCCTTGTCATTATCTGGATCGTCTTTTTCTATAAGCGTTACACAACGACATATTTGGAGATTTTGCAGTTATTATAAATAAAAATATAATTTAGGGTAATTGATGTGTCAAATTAAAATCATTAATTTTGTCATTATTATAAATAGGAATACAATTTAGGGCAATTGATATGTCAAATTAAAATTTACAATTTTGCTATTATTATAAATAAAAATATAATTTAGGGTAATTGATATGTCAAATTAAAATTATCAATTTTGTCATTATTATAAATAGAAATACAATTTAGGGTAATTGATATGTCAAATTAAAATTCTCAATTTGGCTATTATTATAAATAAAGATATAATTTAGGGTGATTGATACGTCAAATAAAAATTCTCAATTTTGCTATTATTATAAATAAAAATTCAATTTAGGATAGTTAGACATCGAATTGTAATTCCTAGTAATTTAATTCAGAATTATGAATTCTAAAAGTCGGCACCCGTACACACGTGTCGTCGCGCGGATGTCGCCTATAGGCGACGCTCGTAGCGAAAGGGTTAATAATAACTTATTTATAACTTGCTAACGTTCCGATGGAACACCCTCTACGTTGCGCAACCGTGGACCGTGACACCAGCGAAGTTTCTGCCCGATTAAACCATCCGAAGCGATCCCGATCCGAGGATACCACGCGAATCCCGAACAATCTTCCCGCTTTACTTCGAATCGTACTCGAATCAAACTGCCGTATTCGAGCGCAACAAATATCGTGCAACGGTGGACGGTAACGGGTGAATTTCCACGGGAATCCGCGGGAAACTGAAAGCGCTCCGAAGTTCCCCGTATCGGGAGGGCAGTAAAAGGATCGACGGGCCCGACCCGTAATATTGTTCGCCTCGTGGAAACGGGCAACCGAGGCGAACACACGGGCATTCTTCCGGCAGTTTGCAATGATTATAACAGCTCCCGTCCGCGTGGACACGCTGTAAAAATACGGGATTCCCCTCTCGAAAGTATGGCCAACTTCGATGTTCTTGGCCGGGCCATAAAGTTTCCTTCGGGGCTGCTGCGCGTAATGGCCGACCCTGGCCCCCCCTTCGCCCCTCGCGGCTGTCATTTCTCGCCAGTTCGAGATGTCACCGGGATATAGAGAAACTAATGTAACGTGAGTTATTTGCCGGAGTAGATTACGATCGGATGAAGCAACGGGGGATCGGAAAGTTTCCAGGCTCGCCCGGGGCGAGGAGGAAGCCGTTGGAAGATTGCGAAACAACGTTTCCCGAGTTTCGTGGAAAAGATTGATATTAATTTGGCTTTGGACTTTATTTTATAAGGCGGCGATATTTGGGTTTAACCCCTTACACTATTTTGACGAGTCTGACTTGTGATGAAAATTTTAGGCCAAACATGGATGTCACGAGTAGGGCTCGTTGTTCAGTTCCAGACCAAACATGAATATCACGAGCTTGACTCGTACTCGACATTTCAGGCTGAACATGAATATCACGAGTCTGACTCGTGGTCTTAATTTCGAGCAAAATTGATATTTAATTGTTTATTTATATTGTGTCTTTCAGTTTTAGGTTTGATATTAGTGAGATAATCAGAAAACTTATTTCAGTTCAAATACTACTACCGCGGATTTGCTTTTACATATTTTTATTTCGTTATTAATTAATTATATTATTATTACTTATTCAGAATTTGTTTTAATCTTATGTGATAATTAAAGTATTTATAAAAGTTTTTGATTCAAATTCATTTGAATTTCACAAGAGTTCCTTAGCGTGGATAAGATGGGTCTCAAGTTTCGGCACGCGAAACTGATCATGATCTCTTCGTCCTTCACCGCGACAATTGAGGCAGCCGCGTTTTGCCTGACTTTTTCCGAGGTTCCGAATAATGCAAGGGGTTAAGGACCGGCCATACTAGGATCTTCCACAATTTCATCCTTTGAGAAATCAGAACCACCTTATTGCGCATCATGTAACACCTCTAACTGTCAAACACTTCATATACGAATGCAGAAATTTTGATCAAATCAGACTAAGTTGCAACATAAAACCAGAAACAGCCCTCACTTGCAAGAACCATATAGAAAACACAATCACAAAAACAATCAGATTATAGAAAACTAACACCAAGAGCATTTATAGTCGGTCACAAAAATATTGGAACATCGATTAAATTTGAATTTTAACATTTATATTTTGGATAAATGTACGACCAGCAACAAAATAGCGTTACGTTATGTTAAGGTATAGTATCTAGATTGTACATACAAAAAATGGTTTAATTTTCCCATGCGGTTGAGAAATAACATAAAATAAACTCAAACAATGCGAATTTTTATGTCAAAAAATTATTGGGACAATGTCCTAATATTTATTGTCCCAATATTTTTGTAACCGACTGCATACAGTGGCTCCAAAAAGTATTCGTACAGCGTATTATAAGGAAATTCATCTACTTCTGAAATTCTGATTTCAATGAAACTTGATGTGTGTACAGAGCATAGTGTGTTCTGCATGGAGCAATCTTTTTTGGCGGCAAAACATCTTTTAAGGGGGCTGATAACGAGTCTCAAAGTTGTAGCGATTTTTCACGCTTTGAATACAGTTTAATACGCTTTGAGTATTAAAAATTAAACATTTTCTATTTGAAAGGTTTTGCTTTATCAAGTACCATTACAAAGTTATCTTTAAAAAAATGAGAGAAAACTCAAAAAGTTCAATAACTGGTTTCACCCTTTTAAAATAACATTTAAATGAAAAGAAGAGATTAATTCATACTTATACTATTACGATCTACATACCCACAAAGTTTTATCAAATACTTTAATCAGACTCAAAATTTCATCAATTTTTCACGAATTTATTTGTGACATGGTGTACAAATACTTTTTGAAGCCACTGTATGTGCTCAACATTTGTTATTAAGAAGAAAGTTAAATTTCGATCAGCGAGAAAGTTTCAAATATCTTTGCTTTACTATCAATCAATGCGGGCCATCGTCGCATAATAATCATTCGCGATGAAATTTCCCGCATTGGTCGGCCCATAAACACCGAAACAATAAAAGGCAAGGCATTAAAGTCGCTCGCTAAAACCCGACCAATCTCGTCGAACGGCGCGTAACAGCTCCATCGATTAAAAGCCAACGATTTCCCGGCTGTGTTCCTGCAACGCGTGAGAAAACCTGCACTACCGACCAAAAGTTTGAAATCACTTTCAGAATTGCAAGCCATATTCAAAACGGTGACAATTTATTGTTCGTTTGAAATTAATATCGCTAACTTTAACGGCAATTTTAATAATTTGCATATAAGCATTTTATCAAAATATTAAGCTAAAATTGAACGAAACAACAATTTGGCGTAATCTGGGTTAATTAGGAAGTTCAGAACGCAGTAACAGGGATGTTCATCGAAAAATTATAGTCAAACGGTAAATTTACAGTGGATTTGTTATCGTCATTTGTTATTGTTCGACCAAATTTCACGTATCACTGTATATACAGTTGATTTTACAGGAAATATCCGAGCGACATAGAAATTGCGCTTGACCATTCGATAAATTTCGCGAGACGCTTCAACTCATTTGCATCACAGCTCTAAATACGTTACTAGCGTTATTCATTCACAAAAGTCAACGATAGTACTTGTATTTTTGCTTATTATTAATTTTACTTAAAGATTACGCGTTAAACATAAAATAGTATTATAAATTGGTACAATGAATAAACTGAGATAGTTTCTATAACTGTTTGAGTGGCGAGCTTCTTCTGTCCTGTCATAATCACAGCAGACTTGGTTTCTTTCGATGCGCAACTTTAAAGTTACCCTTCAGTCTTAGGCAAACAGAGATGAAATTGGAGTAATTTTATTTTCAGGAGGATTTATTTTCAGGATTTTCATTTTAATTTTTTCAGAAATTAAACTGTAGGAAATGTTTATTGCATGTAAGCTAAAAACAGCGAAATCGCACTCTTTGGCATTTTTCGGCATGGAATATGATAAGTACTATTGCGCCGCTGGACAATTTTCGATCGGGAAATAAGAAAGGCCCCAGGCACTGAAACGGTTAACTCTAACATAAGGAAATCTATGAATGTTTTTTTCTTCTCCCGCGTTCTTTATTTGTTTTATAAATCTTTAACACTTTACCGACCGCTCATGAATCAATTTATTCCCGACCAGTTCACTCACTTCGCAGGGGTTACATTATTAATGAATCAAACACAATGATTTCCTTTGAATAATTAATAGTTTAACATCTCTTTACAGTATATATACGATTTTGCTCAAAATAGTCACCTTCGTGTAAGACAGTGATGGGCAAAGTACGGCCCGCGAAAGTATTTAATCCGGCCCGCCGAGGGTCCATCGACATGGATAGTACATGGCCTGCTATAATTACGTTTTGACGGTCGAGAAGTATAAAGTAGATTCTACTTAGTAGAATAATAGATGCATAACCTATAGGTGAAGCTACCTTGGCAGGGCCTTCGAATAAAAGTTAAATTAATTATTATTTAAGGTAAAAGGTAATTTGTAACATTTGTGTGTAATGCACTGCAATGCTGTAATGTAATTTGTGTGTAATGCTGTAATGTTTTTATAATATTATGATTAAAAGCTTTAACACAAAATGCATTTTTTCTGTAATTCCGGCCCCCCTCTAGAATTTTTTAAACTTTGTGGTCCCCCATTAAAAAAGTTTGCCCACCACTGGTGTAAGGGAACATTACAAAACTTACAAACTGAAGCATATAAAAAGCCGATTAATAGGCTTCCGGTCGGTAAAGTGTTAAGCTACAGCGCACCACGTGTGTGTACATCATCTTCTTCTTTTCCCTCATAATAAATTTATTTCTCCAAAACTACGTAGGAGTGTAAAACTATCCGGTTACCCTTAACACTCAAATATTTTACAACAGAAGAATATCATCGAGGGCGTATTATTTCGCGATTGGTGATAATTGACAATCGTCGTGCGCTAATTATTCCGCTTGTAGAAGCAAATGGGTTAAGTGCAAAAGTGCTTTCAAGTTTCAAAACGTCGTTGTATCTCCCGTTCTCCTCGTTTCTGGCGGCGAACGAAATTCTCGTTTCTTCGACCAGCGCAAGGTTTCGTCACCGACAAGAGGATCCCCGTAATTTCTGCCGATTGAAAGGCTCCCGTGTGACGAGAGAAAAAAGCGGCGGCGGCGGCGGCGGAGGGGAAAGAGAAGCGTCGCGTAATCCGGTTTTATCATTTAGCAGCGCGAGCTGGAATTTCGTTGGAACTCCAGGTTCGGCTGCGTTGCGGTATAAAGCGTGCCGGATGTGCACCGTGTTCGCATGACTGAGTTCTCTATTTTCTTCTTTTCTACGTTTTTTTTTTTTTATTTCAGCCAGTAGATTGGTCGTACGTGGGACAGAAAAATGGGAACGATAGAATTCAGCGCACGCGTTGCTTTTTTCCCTAGGTTGTTTCCTTGCGAACGATACACGTTACCCGGAAACGTTACGCGTTCTTTAATGATCTATTATACAGGGTGTTCCACATTATTTTTCCGTAAACACTTCGGCAATGTGTTCTACTAGTAAAAGTAAGGCTAAAATGTGATGTAACAAAAAAGCCATAAATGCTTTGTTAACCCTAGAACTCCTGAGCCTCGATCTGTTATGCCGCGTCCACACTGCTGTTCGCGAACAGCGAGCAGCGAGCAGCGAGCAGCGAGCAGCGAACTCCTCAGCGAACAGCGAACAGTGTTCGCTCGGGAAGCGGTACATCAAAGAAACTGTTCGCGAGCTCGAAGCGTATCTGGACGCGTTTGTAACACAGTATGTGGCAAAAGCTAATAGCGAACTGCCCATGAATTCAAAGCGAACAAGCTTGTAACTGTTCGCGAGCTCCAGTCTGGATATGCTGCGTTTTCCGTTGGCGAACAGCTCGCGAACCGCACGCGAGCAATTCGTGTGCTGCTCGCGAGCTGCTCGCGAACTGTTCTCTTCTATGTGGACGCGGCTTTACGCGAACTCCTAAGGGGGGGGAGGGTTCCTTGACCCATACGACCCATACGAGTGAGACTCGTCATCTGTTTACTTGAACGAAGTTACGGTGGACGTCTGACTCGTCATCTGAATTTATTATAAGAAGCAGGCGTTGATCACAAACAATAAATATTTCTATTTTGTTTCATTTATATATTTATTTATGTTTCGTAACTAAAATACTGTTTCAAAAATATATTTATAAACATCAATATAAGTGAATTCCAAATAAAATGTATTACTGTTACGTGTTAATCCATACAGCGACAAATTAAATCCGTCCGGTGGGCATAAAAATCTTCAAATAATTTGGCACTCAAAGGGTTAAGGGTTAACATTCATCCTCGAACGGCCCAGTCGACGTGACAGGATATAGAGATAGCACAATTTATTCCGTGCCACGGTTCAGGCGTGCGCTTGTTTCGATTTTTTTCGAGCGCAGCCGGCGTACAGGCGGCGAGGGAATTTTTAATAACAACGCTTGTCAGAAATCTTCTCGACAACGTCACCGGCATTCGGCGCCAGCCAATATCGCGCCGCCCAGCCTGGAACTGTGAACGTTTTAGCAGCCGGCATCTGTCGACACGATGAACTTTCAGCGCGATGGAGAAGGCGACCGAGAACGGGGCAAGAAACGAACGAACGGATAACGATGACCGGTCACATCCGGTGGCGGCGGAAGAATTAACCCTTTGGCGCTTGACAAGTGGCTTTTGCTCGTGAAATGATACAGTGACCCACGAAATTCATCAAACGATTGAACTACATTTTATACATCAAATGCAACCACAATTTTAAATATCTGGTTACTTTTCTGACAAAATGTAACTATTTACGCCTTTCCAAACTTACAATTAATTATTGTAATTTATAACCAGTAACTATGTTTCTGTTAAATAAAAAATATAATAGAAGAAAGTAGTGTGGTAATATGGTTGTCATAGAGTATGAGGTACGAGAGAAAATAATGTTTGTATGGAAGGATGAGTGTGGCGATTGCGCATGACGAAACTATGTAAGTAGACATTAAGATTCGGGTTGTGGAAAGAGTGTAGCGAAGAGTGATCTATGTGATTTGTATACAAGGTGTTAATCTATCTGTGGACCGAAATGAAATGAGCGATTCTGAACGTTGCAATAAGAAGAAAATCAAGAGTGACGAAATTTCGTTAAATGCTTCGTTAATTAGTTGTTAGCAGGTGAAGATTGCGCAAAATTAGGCAATCCGTCCTGCACCATACAATTTTTTGAAATATATCACGAATCGACTATATTTAAAATAGTTATCACGTAAAAGTTATCGTAATCAGAGGTAAATTAACACCCTGTATGTATGGTATAGATAGAGAGAGAAGCGAGATGGTGAAAGGGATATAAAGACAGTCAGTGGGATAACAGCAATCGTAGAGGTGAGAGATATACAGATATAGCAAAAGAGCGGGAAAGAGAGAGGGGGAGAGAGAAAGAGAGAGTCAGTGAGAGAGTGAGTGTGTGAGAGATAGATAGATAGATAGATAGACAGAAAGATAGAGATAGATAGATAGACAGAAAGATAGAGATAGATAGAGAGAGAGAGAGAGAGAGAGAGAGAGATGAGAGAGAGACAAAGATAGAGAGACTGACAGATAGACAGACAGAGACAAAGATAGGACAGAGGGAGGGGGAGAGTGTGTCGCAGAACGAAGCGACCTTCAGTGTCATTAAGGTATATTATATTTTGTCGTTTTATTGGGATTACAGCTGTTTAAATAAATTATATTAATAAATTATTACCCATTTATTCACAAGAATTCGATGAATTTCACAAGTCACTGTATTTGGTGTTAGTTCGGCAAGCTTCATTCGAAAGATTAAATATATAATTTCTTTATTAATTTCATTATTAATCAGAGTAAGCAATTTACCTATGGACAGATAATTCATGCAGTGCCAAATAAATTTTAATATAGGTATGTTTTAATAATACACATTTTAAATTTGAATGCTTGGAAATTGTCTAAACTGTTGATAATTGTATCTATTGATAATCTAAGCGATCGAAAAATGTCAATATTCAGTTAAACAAGATTTCTGTTCCTTAAATATTAATTTCGGAGTATTATCACAATACAATCGTGTCAACAAGAAATCCATTCATATTATTTAAATATAGTGCGTGTTAAGTACGTTTCATTTGTCACTTTATCAGAAGGAATTAACCCAAATAAAAAAAGTTGGCTGAGAACGATTTAACTGATTTATATGTCTGTGCTAGAACGCGAAGCGCTCATAGGTAATCCGATTTTATCAAGAAATAAAAGCTCCGCCAGGCATGCAGCAAATCGCCTCCTTTTGATTCCTTTTAATGTATTTGCCTCTTTTGTCATGTAAATGCTTTGTCCCGCGAGGACGGAAGGAAAGACGAGGGGGGCGAGGTTTATTGGTTCAATGATATTTCAACGGAGATTAGTTGGAATGAATATTACGAGAGGCTAGCGGGAACGCTTTCCCCGTGGCGGCGCGCGGCATTTAATTAACTATTTTTAGAGCAAGGGGATATTAAAATGCTGGGATTCCCGTGGCGGCTACGCTCTTCTATATTTCGAGGATGTTGTTAGGTGTAATTCGCCTGAGGGCATCGGCGATTATGTAGTTCTGTGTGCCTAAGTTGCGTTTCGAAACAACTGAAGCTGATACGAGAGACATTAACCTTTTAAGTGCTGTGGACGCATATATGCGTCTGACGGAAGGTGCTCGCGGGGACTATAAACGCAGAATCTTTTAATGTTGAAAGTTACTCGTAGAAACTATAGACGCGTATATGCATTATACATCTTCGTGTTTTAAACAATTTTGGAATTCTTTCAAAGGACCCTGAAACGAAAAAGGTGGGAATAAGAATGTCGCAATGCTAAACAAATAGAACACGCAGATATGAAGTACTTGCTCGGGAAATAAATACAGCACAAATTAAAATGTTAATAAAACGATGCAATAAGAGGCAGTAATGAGTTATCGCTTAATAATTGCAAAGGCAACAGGTACAAAATAAATAAAAAGAAAAAAATATATACGTAGCGATACAAAATTAAAACAGTAAACTTTTAAATGATTAAGACAAAAATATGCGTTTGTCAATTTTTGTTTCCTTTACTTTATGGCTTTTTTCATAGCCACACATTTCGACGTTAACCATTTAGTGTTGGCGAAAGCTACTCGTAGAGACTATGCATAAAAATATACGTTTGTCAATTTTTGTCTTCTTCACCTCATGGCTTTTTTCATAGCCACACATTTCGACGTTAACCTTTTAGTGTTGGCGAAAATTACTCGTAGAGACTGCATAAAAATATGCGTTTGTCAATTTTTGTTTTTTTCACTTTATGATTTTTTCCGTGGTCATACATTTCGATGTTAACCTTTTAGTGTTGGCGAAAATTACTCGTAGAGACTATGCATAAAAATATGCGTTTGCCAATTTTTGTTTTCTTCACTTTATGATTTTTTCCGTAGCCACACATTTCGACGTTAACCTTTTAGTGTTGACGAAAGTTACTCGTAGGAACTATAGACGCGTATGTGCGTCTGTCAATTTTTGTTTTCCTCACCTTATGATTTTTTCCAGAGCCGCACATTTCGACGTTAACCTTTTAGTGTTGACGAAAGCTACTCGTAGGGACCATGGACGAAAATATGCGTTTGCCAATTTTTTCGATCTTTCGCTTACTGCAACGCGATTGTCAGTGTACAAGTAACAATACTCCGCCTCCAGCGGTAGGAGAGCGATAGGAGTGTCCCTTCGAAGCACTTCGGCCAAGAGTATTCAGCACTCAAAGGATTAATATTGCGTTATTGAGTTTGTGTGCTCATTCAACCCTTTAACAACACGAATGCAAAAGCAAAAGCTTAAAGAATAATTATTACTTTGGAATAGAAGCAAACTCGAGTGAAAAAGATTATTTTATATTTCAGAATAAATTGAAAATGTTTCAGCAACACTTTTATTGCACGGTGTTTTATTTACGAGATAAACGAGATTTAGATATATGCAAAATACCTGCGCATTTGATTATCGTTGCCTGATTAATTTTATCGTACACTACTTGTTCCAACGTTCGTATAAATGGTAATTGAATGGAATGCTTAAAAAGTGCACGTCTGCCTTGTTACGCAGTTACAACGAGCGAGTACGAAAAATGTAAGTAGTATATACTGAAACTAATCAGACACAGCCGTACGCTCGCGTATACAATGAACCTTTAGGTCCAATTTTCACAGACTCAGAAGAACATAACGAAAAAGTTTTATTCTGCACTTTGGCTTCATTATTGCATGTACAATACAAAAAATTCTAATAAACATCTCCAACCATGTTATGTATAATATAAGATATAAAATTTGTAATATGATAACTGATACGTCGCTCGAGTCTCTTTAATGTTATATTATAAAAGTGTAAATTACATTGAAGTACATGATATTTCCTGTTCTTTTAGTTTTCTATAATCTGATGTATTTGTGATTGTGTTTTCTATATGGTTCTTGCAAGTGAGGGCTGTTTCTGGTTTTATGTTGCAACTTAGTCTGATTTGATCAAAATTTCTGCATTCGTATATGAAGTGTTTGACAGTTAGAGGTGTTACATGATGCGCAATAAGGTGGTTCTGATTTCTCAAAAGATGAAATTGTGGGAGATCCTAGTATGGCCGGTCCTTAACCCCTTGCACTATTCGGAACCTCGGAAAAAGTCAGGCAAAACGCGGCTGCCTCAATCGTCGCGGTGAAGGACGAACGGTGGAGCGCGCGTGCCGAAACTTGAGACCCATCTTATCCACGCGATGGAACTCTTGTGAAATTCAAATGAATTTGAATCAAAAACTTTTATATACACTTTAATTATCACATAAGATTAAAACAAATTCTGAATAAGTAATAATAATATAATTAATTAATAACGAAATAAAAATATGTAAAAGCAAATCCACGGTAGTAGTATTTGAACTCAAATAAGTTTTCTGATTATCTCACTAATATCAAACCTAAAACTGAAAGGCACAATATAAATAAACAATTAAATATCAATTTTGCCCGAAATTAAGACCACGAGTCAGACTCGTGATATTCATGTTCGGCCTGAAATGTCGAGTACGAGTCAAGCTCGTGATATTCATGTTTGGTCTGGAACTGAACAACGAGCCCGACTCGTGACATCCATGTTTCGCCTAAAATTTTCATCACGAGTCAAACTCGTCAAAATTGTGCAAGGGGTTAATCTAGTCATTACAATTCTTTCGTTTCTATTTTTGGTGCCGTTGGGAACTGTGTCGTAGAAGTCCTCAGACGATTTCAGTGGATTAGGCCTTAGGGAAACGTTCATAAAACAACGGATTAACCTCGATTTTCATAATAATAATAATAACAACAATAATCCCGCAATATTAATAACTTGTTCGCGAATTATTTTACCGTGAATACATGAATTGTTATTATACCCGTTTATTTCTCCGAGCATCTCGGAGGATCTCGGTGAAATGTATGTGCGTCTAAATAAAATGGACCATCAGACGCAAATCTGCGATTTCATTAATCGTGCGAAAAATAGAAGGGAATTCCCGCTCGGCAATGTATACTTGACAGCGGGTGAGAAATGCGAGTTCTACCGGACAATTTCATAAATTTCAAGCGTCAGTTGCGCCCGGGTAATACATTCTCGCGTTTTCAACAATCTCCGTGTAACGATATTTGTAAGCGAAACGAACAATTTGAACAACCCCGGTTACAACGACGAGTGGCACGCGTGCATTTTCTCGACTGACGCTTGGAAAAGAAACCGTTACCGGTAAATGTGTTTAATGCAGCACGATAACAGCATCAGAGATACGATCGTGTTGTATTAACTTTCCATTTCGCCTCGGTATTGTAATATTTATTATACCAGCTGTGTTTTCGAAAGCGTGAAAAGAATGTTTAATTGGTGTGGAAGTTATCAAGATAAATAATTTGTTTTATTAGTTACTTACCGTCTTAAGTAACAAGATATAAATGATAATGTTGTATTTGCAAAGATATATTATTTTAATATTTATTGTTCATGTATACCGATTCATGAACACGGAATTCTCTCGCTGTAACAAAATTGTACAACAATCTACTATGTTATATATAAATATAAGAAATTCGAGTTGTAAGCACACAAATACCCTAACTATTATTGTATTCTTATTTAGATTTAAACTCATACTGTGTGTATTATATTGTTGTTTTGCACATGTGTATTTATATTGTTACACTAAGTACTTATTTTGTTATCATGGACAATAATCTATTATGTTATATATAAATATAAGAAATTCGAGTTGTAAGCACACAAATACCCTAACTATTATTGTATTCTTATTTAGATTTAAACTCATACTGTGTGTATTATATTGTTGTTTTGCACATGTGTATTTATATTGTTACACTAAGTACTTATTTTGTTATCATGGACAATAATCTATTATGTTATATATAAATATAAGAAATTCGAGTTGTAAGCACACAAATACCCTAACTATTATTGTATTCTTATTCAGATTTAAACTCATACTGTGTATATTATATTGTTGTTTTATTCGTGTGTATTTGTATTGTTACACTAAGTATTTATTTTGCTATTATGTACAAATACCGTAACTGTTATTGTATTCTTATTTAGATTTAAGTTCTTACTGTGTATATTATATTGTTGTTTTGTTCATTTGTATTTGTATTGTTACAATAACTACTTATTTTTTAGTTATGTACACATGTATTTATATTGTTTTATTATGCATTTGTAATGTTATTATGCACAGCAGTGTGCATTTTTCTAATAACCCTATAAAGGGTTCATAACGTAAATAAAACTTAAACACATACACACACACACAAGCATAACTTTTTTTTCGGTGATGAACAGAATTCGGGTCTAAATAAAATTGGCGTTCTTAATAAAAACCACTTCTTCATCCGCGCCGAACCGACGGCTCATATTCTTTCGTTTAAAAATAAACAGGCCGCGCGAAAAATGATCGATTTCTATTGTAGCACGTGACCGAGCACGGACAAGCACGGGGAAATACGTGAAACGGAAATTAAAGTGTGATCGAGAGTCGGTAGAACGTGATCGTTGTAGGTCAGACAAGATAGAGGACAATCGACGAAAAATGAACCGCTGCTCGAGCAAACTGGGCTGCTACCTTTGTATGCGGGAATTTTATTCCATTTTGGTTAAATCAATGCAATTTACCGTGTTAATCGAAATTAATAAGCCAACATTATACTGATACAAGTTATGAAGTTGGGTGCCAATCGTTTGAGCGTGATGATGCCGAACGAAACTTGTATTTTTCTAGGGTTGGCTGGTTCAATAATTGATGATACTTT
The DNA here is from genome assembly GCA_033822845.1 of Tetrapedia diversipes. Lineage (NCBI taxonomy): Eukaryota > Metazoa > Arthropoda > Insecta > Hymenoptera > Apidae > Tetrapedia > Tetrapedia diversipes. The sequence goes on from JAOPTO010002166.1 coordinate 36,395, forward strand.
ACTTTCATACTTAAGGGTTAAATAAGTATTTATTAGTATACATTTAAATAAGTATTTATTAATATAATATTATTAGTGCACGTTTAAGTATGTATTTATCAGTATAATATTATTGGTATACATTTCAACAAGTATTTATTAATATAATATTATTAGAGTTTTTTGAAACTTTTTTCTCCCCCTTTTCGTGTAAATTAAGTATTATTAATTACTACCTAAGATAAGTTCGGCCTACAAATAGGAATGGCAACTTTTCCCTTTCCTTTTTCTTTACCCCTTCAATTCACACAAGTATTCGCAAAATTTAAAGGCGATCTCATTCATAGTGTTCTTAGAGACTAGATCTTCTCGATTGTATCTTTCAAAGCCCGGGTGTGTCCCGCGTAGGTGTGCCCAGTGGCACATTCGCAATCGAAACCCAAGATAAAAACTCTTTACAACAAACACACATAGGGTCAAGCGTGGTCTTCTTCCCCAAAATCCAAATGAAAAGCGGTTGGAAGCGTCCTCCATTCTCGTAACTTTTGTAATGGCAAAGTTAGGTAAGTCACACATCACCACACCGATATAAGCGAAAGTTGAAGGTGCGGCGCTGTTGTCAACCAAGCCGATAAGATTGCTCATCACGATGATTCATCGATAATACTGTGAGTCCAGCCAATGAGTTTTCCGAACCGTCAGACTCAAATAACCCTGCTTCTTGTCACTAGTCCTCGAATCACCGATCCTTGAATCACCAATCCTTATACCACCAACCACTCCCCACTCCTAGCTACGACCATATATATAACCCAAAATTGACAAGAATAAAGTTAGTATTGTGAACTTTACTGAAATCAATCACTCCCCATTCCTAGCTACAACCACATATATAACCCAAAATTTACAAGAATAAACTTAATATTGTGAACTTTACAGAAACAAACCACTCCCCACTCCTAGCTACAACCATATATATAACCCAAAATTTACAAGAATAAACTTAATATTGTGAACTATACTGAAATCAACCACTCCTCACTCCTAGCTACAACCATATATATAACCCAAAATTTACAAGAATAAACTTAATATTGTGAACTTTACTGAAACAAACCACTCCCCACTCCTAGCTACAACCATATATACAACCCAAAATTTACAAGAATAAATTTAGTATTGTGAACTCTACTGAAACCAACCACTCCCCACTCCTAACTACAACCATATATAAAACCAAAAATTAACAAGAATAAACTTAATATTGTGAACTATACTGAAATCAACCACTCCCCACTCCTAGCTACGACCATATATATAACCCAAAATTTACAAGAATAAATTTAGTATTGTGAACTCTACTGAAACCAACCACTCCCCACTCCTAACTGCAACCATATATATAACCCAAAATTAACAAGAATAAAGTTAATATTGTGAACTCTACTGAAATCAACCACTCCCCACTCCTAGCTACAACCATATATATACCCCAAAATTAACAAGAATAAAGTTAATATTGTGAACTCTACTGAAATCTACGCGTCATTATTGTCCGTATCCTGGAAAACTGCGATATTCCCTCGAAACGTCTACATGTGCAACTGCGGACCGTGACACTGTCCAAAAGACACAAATGACCATCGCTATATGTATCTTTCGATGCGTTAAGGTAGAAAAATCTCTTAACCAACGGTCTGGATGTGAAATCGATATTGAGCCCGATCCTTTAAAAGAAATCGGCGCAAACAGGTTCGCGGATTGAAGTTCGATTAAAAGTGTTCCTCGAAGGAACGACTGATCCGCCATTGCGTTTCTCTTTCGCCGGCAAATAAAGCGATCATTCTTAAGAAGCAATGAAAAGCCTCGATCTCGATGCCGGGGCATTCATAAAGTTGGCTTCCACTTACGGGATTTCGAAATCTCGAATTCCCCGGATTCTTCCCCCATTTTCCCTCCCCTCCCCCCTCCCTTTATTCTAGTCTTCGCCTCGACTTAATGAAACCCTTAGTATTCCCTCCCGCTGTCCCCGTTCCTTCACTGTTGCACAGCTCTTGTTCGTGCTCTTCAAGTTTCACCATCCTCGCCTTCAGCGGCGCACCGCTATTAAAACGACGGCTACAAATTGCTGATTAACGTTACGTTTAATTTGTTTCAAGAAAGGATTGCTTTCTTTTGCCATCGTGTACGTCGATGAACAATCGAACAGAGAATGATAAGACAGTATTGTATCGCGTGTGTTAGCGCAGAATCGTTCAAGGCATTTGTGAGGCGGGCCGGCTCACAGAATGCCATGCATCAAGCATTTTCTAGAATGCTGTCAATGAAGGAAAATTTGAATAAAGGCGGCAAAGTTCAGCCAGAGGTGGTAACGAAGAGACCGTTGATATTATAAAAAAAAAAGGAACAGAAATAAATGTAACGTCGAAGGGGTCAGACGTGTTGTCCTACATTTGAGTTTTATTTTAACAAATTGTATGCCGGTGGCATCTGAGGCATTTAAAACTGTAGGTGAAGAAAATATTTAAAATTTTATACATTATTGTAAAACACTAAAATTGGTTTGCATATTCATTATATGCAATTTAACGATAACGAAAAATAGGAACAAACAAATCGCCAAACAAAAGAATGTTGTATTATCGCAAACCCGGCGCTAAAGCAACAGACTTCCAAACCCGCGTTTTCGCGGGGCCGGCATACAATGTGTTAATAGTCAGACGCATAGTTTTATTTTTCAGTTTTTAATTTAATTTTAATACGTGCGTAATGGTGTGTCGTTTACTAAATTCTTCCGGAACCGTTTCCGGCCGCTAGATAGTCAAGTTTTTAATTCATTTGCTATTAACGCTATATAACAATATTGTAGGATTCTTCCACGGAATAACCGTTGGGAAGACATTGTATTTTTCCGTAAAATAGCCGTTACAAAGATGACACGACTCACCGCCGTGTCGATAGTCAATTGTTTTTGTTGTAAACTTGTTGCGGCCGGCAAATTTGGCGGCAGTCGTTTTCTTGCGTGCATAAGAAGAAGAGTCGCGGAAAGCAGTGCCGCTCAGATTCTTATTCATTTTCTTGCGTGTGTTCAAATAAATTAACTTTTCTTGTGTGTTTTTCTTTTAATCCTTAACGGTCGTATGTCTGCTCTCAGCCACCAGAGCAAAGTCATTCTGATGGTATGATTAACGATGTCTGTGAAATTAAACTTACTTTTGGATATCAATAATAATAAATTTATCCTTTACTAAATACAGATTTTATGTTTACGCAGTTTTTTCTTCTCTTTCGATTAACTTTTTTAACTAAACCAACCCACCCAAGGCACCTAAGTATAAACGAAATGCGACTGCAAAGGGTTAATAAACTTTTAACTCTATTTGTTTATGACTCGTGTGTTTTTCCCCTTCACCCTCATATCCTACAATATTAACCCTTTGGCCTATAAAGAATTTGTACCATAAGCAAAAACCACGAATCTGACTCGTAGTAAAGAATTCGTGTCACAAACAAAAGCCACGAGTCAGACTCGTGGAGTGGAATTTGTGCATAAGATGCCGCGTATTATTATTGGAACAAGCGATTGGAGTTATTCCACATCGAATATCATTCCTTTGATTATGATTACACCCTGGACGGACTTAAAATTACTATTTCTACCTAAACATTGTTTATTATTTCACAATCCCTTCCGTTGCACTGAAATATATGCCATAAAAACTATACACTTTGCGCCTGTTCGGGTACACGGCTGAACAGTTGAATGGCACGACGTGCGACCAATTTTCTTGTTTACTATAGCTCGCGCAATTGGCAGATATCGTGTAGGCCAAAGGGTTAACTATATCGAATTTATTCTACAATTTTCACGTTCACGTTGACAGCTTAACATAAATCCACAGCATAAAGGGAAACACAGAAGTGTTGCTCTCAACACAAAAGCCTGAACTTGCGGCACATTTGCTTATAGTCTGTAAAGAGTAGATTGATTGCAAATACCCTTGGAATCATAGCAAAAAGAAAAAGAAAAAAAGCGTTGATAGCTTCTTTAGACAGCCCCTATCGTTCGTCGAAGCAGTCGTTTAAAGAAAAAAGGGGGCAAACAATTTTCTTTATATATTTTGTGCCCTGATCCTGTTCAGGTAACGATATCGGGAATTTCACGGGACTCCCGTGATATTTATCAGATTGATCGTAAATCACGCTAGGCACAGGCGTCCCTGAGTTTCCTAAAAGAAGGGACCATTACTTTTGTGGGCGTATCGAATAACGAGTCGCGATACGTATGGTGTGTTTATGCGGCAGGCTAATAACGAACTCGCCACGAAACATGCAAATACCACTTCGTATTTACATTTAAGTAAGGAAATTTGCGCGATGCAAAGCAGCGAATGCGTTTTGAGTTTCCAAAAGGGAATGACGAGCTTAAAGGCGAAGTATATGTTTCTTTGGAAAGTTAATGCGTTCTTTATTGTTTTTATATAGACTCGTCTATTAATGTTTGGAAATTAAAACGCGTATGTCGCCCGGATAAAATAATAATAAAAGATTAAACAGTGGTTCTATAAATGGCAACAATGCTTGTGTACTTTTTTGTACACGTACAGTAGCGAACGAAAGTTTAAGATCAAAGAAAACAAATAAATTAATTGATAGGAAATAGCATGAAAAATAAAATTTGTATTCTATGTTAATCAATAAATAGTGTTCCACAATAATGATAATAAAAATAAGTATATAAACAATATTTGCATACTATAAAACTATGTTTTACATAGTTTTGTTACCCTAAACTTTTGTCCAATACTGTATTTGCTCTACCTTTATCATCTTTTACTCGCTCTTGCTGCCATTCATTCTTTTCATTATTTAACAACAACTCTATCACTTTATCACACTGTTACAACTCTGCCCTTTCTTCCTTCGCATTACATTAAAGAACCTATCCCAAAGATGATTAAACAAATAATTCCAAGCATAAACAATTCTTCTACTATATTGTCACATCAAGTTAAACTTTGGCAAATAAAAAATTAAATTCTGGGCAAATAAAGTTAATCTTTAGACAAATAGAATTAAACTCTCAGGTAGTACTAAATTTTATTTATATAAATATCACAAACAGATATTGTAGACAAAGTATAGTATGAACAAGCTCATTTCAATGTGGCGTTAACTTCGAAGCGAATCAGGCGAAAAATCGAAGTCTGTTTTATTAGTGGAAGGATTGTCCTGCTGCAACCGAAGATAAGGTAAGAAATATATTCATTACATAATTGAAGCAATAATTTGTTGTTACTGCTGCTACACTCTCTGCAACAACTTCCACAAGTTGATGATCTTCAGGATCACCCAGAATTCCTCCACTTCCGCCGAAACTTCATCTTTTAAGGGTTTGTGTTAATTGTTAATAAATAGCTTATTATTGCTGTTATCAGCATCTTCAATTCACAACCGATCCTAACACCTTAAAAGAGTTTAACACTATTCTTAGCACAACCAGTCAAATGACCGTTTTTAAAATTTTGATTAGAATCTCATAGATACAATGTAATTGAATCGCCTTTAAATTTTAGACTTTTCCTCAAATATTCGTATAATACATTGTTCAATATTCACTTCTTTCTTCATTGTTTAGTTTCTGAGAAAAGTTTATAGTCTGTCTTACGTGGGAATGTCGCGATAGGAATAGGTATACGTGAAGTGTCGGTAGGAATAGTGTTAAATCCATTTGCCTTAAGTTTAAATTCACTTGCCGAAAGTTGAGCTTAATGTGACAATACTATAATCCCACCGATCAGGTTTATCGGAAACACCAGCGATCTCTAACGGTTTGTTCGCTCAATTTCTCACGATTTTCCGACTAACCTGATTCCAACGCTACAAACTGCATCAAGGATATTGCCAGCGCCGGCTGAAACCGCGCGGCAACCTCTACGCCCTTCGTGTCCCTCAGCCCGCGAGAGAGCACGTATTATGAATCTGTCGGTCGAAACACCTTTCGACGTGTTCCGGGACGCTTCATAAATATGCATCGGGTCGGCGGGAAACGCGAATAAAAAAAAGGTGGCGACGGCGACGGCGACGAAGAGGGACAGCATCGAATTGATTTCCCCCGGCGTGTGAATAACTTAAGCAACAGTTATTCCTTGCGGTCCATCCGGCGAATCTCCGTAGACAAACAATGGTGTCCCGGTATCGATTTTGCTAACGTTAGAATCCCACAGATAACTTGTCAAGGGGTAAGCCAGTACTATTCCGGAAACGATCCCGAGTATTCGAGGAACTCTACGACAGGACTGCCAGAACGTAACACACAGAGGCAACAACAGTAGGCAAGGAGGGTTGGAACAAGCTATCCACTCCCTCCCTCTCTCTCTCTCTCTCTGCTGCGACCAACACCACCACTACCACCACCACCAACACCGCCAACGCACACCATAGAGCAACGACGACAAGGAGAATCAGAGGGAGAAACGACGAACGAACGGGACGATGAGGAGGGACGAACAGTGACAAAACAATTAAGCAACTCATAACTGCCTTGCACAAGCACCCTCTGGACACCGTTCTCTCTGTCCGGAGTTACGTCAAAGTGTCACAGGCAACGAGGTCCAGCAGACCGAACTGAAATTGCAGCTTGCGGGAGAGAGTGTGCCGGGCATAATATCCCTTCACGAACTCACGGGCCTTGTCGCGGAAGAAGCGGCGACGTCCCCACGAATCGTCGACTTGTCGAACAGCCGGGACGGATTGTGCTTTGAGAAACGGCTACGGTGGCGAAGGTCAATTTTGACGACGATAATGTGGTACTAGGTAGATTTAAGAATTACTATTGTAAAATTGTACATTTCGTTTGTGTCTGGACGTGTATGTGTGTCGAATCAGAATTTCAGGATTAGATGAATTTTTTTGTTATGTAGGGTACGAATATTTTTTGGAGCCACTGTAGGTATCGATCATACAGGATTTGAAAGTGCTAAGCTGAGAGGGAAGTAAGTTAGGGTACATTCGTTATATACTCTGTCGATAAAAGTCGACGAAATTAATAGTATTTAATAATAGTAATTATTATTCCATTTCTAGTAATTTTCTACTCTGCAGCGCATCCTTAGAATTATTTAACTCCCTAGAGACTTCAGCCTTTAGTTTTGTTCATTGTATTCTGCTCAGTACTTCAATGAAACGAAAAGAAAAATAGTAACTTTACATTTCTAGTAATTTTCTACTTTGCAACACATCCTTAGAATTATTTAACAGCCTAGAGATTTCAGCCTTTAGTTTTGTTCATTGTATTCTGCTCAGTCCTTCAATAGAACAAAAGGAAAATAGTAACTTTACATTTCTGGTAGTTGTTTACTCTGCAACGCATCCTTAGAATAATTTAACTCCCTAGAGACTTCAGCTTTTAGTTTTGATCATTGCATTCCGCTCAGTTATTCTATAGAACAAAAAGAAAGATAGTAACTTTACATTTCTAGTAATTTTCTACTTTGCAACACATCCTTAGAATTATTTAACAGCCTAGAGACTTCAGCCTTTAGTTTTGTTCATTGTATTCTGTTCAGTACTTCAAAGGAACGAAAAGAAAAATAGTAACTTTGCATTTCTAGTAATTTTCTACTCTGCAACACATCCTTAGAACAATTTAATTGCTCACAGACTTCAGCCTTTAATTTTATTCACCGACTATATTCTAATTCACGACGATCGCACCGGTGAAAGTTGATCAGTTGCATCCAAGGTGGCCGTGAAATTCTTTCTAATAAGAAATTCAGGAAGCCGAGTGGGTGCCGCGCCGGTGCAAGGGAAGCGTACTTCGCTTAAAGTACACAGAGTCGTTTAAAAATATTAAACCGGCGCGGCAGCCGGGCGAATTGAAAAAAAAAACGCAGCAACAGCGTGGCAACGGTGAAACGAAGGAGGAAACAGGACTCAATTTGCCTTCACTTTGTTCGCGCCTCGCAGAATGCTCGAAGGAACGTTCTGCGCGAGCGGAACGAAGGAATTTGACAAAGTTAAATCGAAGTGAAAGCGGGTAGACTCCGGCGTGCATGGAGAACGGGGACAGATAGAGGAAGAAAAAGGGAGCTGGAGAAAAGAAAAAGAGCGTGAGACGGGACAGAGAAGGAGGGAAAGAGAGTAGAGAGAGAGAGAGAGAGCCGGAAAAAAGAAAGAGTGAAAAAGAGACAGGGGGAAACAGAGAGACATAGAGAAAGAGATAGACTGGGAGGAAGGAAAAGAGGGAGGGAAAGGAGAGAGAGAGAGAGAGCCGGAAAAAAAGAAAGAGTGAAAGAGAGACAGAGAGAGAGAGACTGATGGGGAGGGAAAGAGGGAGGGAGAAGGGAGGGAGAAGAGAGAGAGCCAGAAAAAAGAAAAATTGTGAAAGAGAGAGAGTGGGACAAGGGAGGAGGGAGGGAGAGGAGAGACAGCCGGAAAAAAGGAAAAGAGTGAAAAAGAGAGAGTGAGAGAAGGAAGGAGGGAGGGAGGAGAGTAGGAAAAAAGGAAAAGAGTGAAAGAGAGAGTGAGCAAGGGGAGGAGGGAGGGAAGGATGGAGGGAGAGGAGGAGATAGAGACACAGAGAGAGAAAGAGAGTGGTTGGGAGGGAGGAGGGAGGGAGAGGAAAGGGAAGGGAAGGTACCTCGCAGAAATTACCGCAAGCGTTTCGTTCCCTCTTTTTCCCGTCCTTCCTTTCCCTTTTCTTGGTCCCTTTCACGCATGGGCCGGTGTGCTCGGCCGGCACGTCAATGCTTTCAGGCGATAAAGTGCTTTTCTTTACGGAGCCACCATCCGTCGCACAAGCGCGGCCAATCAGGCGACAATGGCTCGTAAATTCGAGCCAATCAGGAGGGAAGCCGAGACGTGACCACGGCAACGGTGTGATATTGCTTATGAATTATTTAAGCGGCCAGAATAACAATGTCCTTCCTCCTCCTCCAACGTCCCTTTCTTTCTTTCCGGTCTCCCTTCGCTCACCGGTATTTTTATTCCATTCCACCCCGTTCTACGTGCGGGCAACTCGTGAGACCACCGAGAGATTACTCGTGTTTGGGTCTCCTTTCTTAATTAGTTCAAGGTCGAGCGCGTTTTCATTCTCGATCGGAGCAGCTAATTAATGAGCAGCTGATTCAAGTGAAATTCTGTGAAAAAGTTCGACTTCATGGGAATTCAGTGTCAATTGCAAGTGGACTGCAAAATATCCAAATTGTGTTGCGTATCTTCTCATTTATACCGATAAAAAGATTAATTTAGACACTCTTAAATATTATGTGCCCTCTGTTCCTTGTTGCACACTATGGTGGAATCATGTGGGATATGAGAAAGAATGTTTGTATAAAAGGATGAGTGTGGAGAGTGTGTTTGATAAACGTATGAATAAACATTAAGGTTCGTGTTATGGAATGAGTGTAACGAAGTATGATTTGTGTGATTTGTATATGCATGATGTTGATAGAGTGAACAACGATAAAAAAAAGGCAGATTATTGTGTTTGGTAATAACAATAATCCTGGTAACGTGCAATTTTTTAAATATATATGTATATTAAAAATCTCCCTTCTTCCCTCCCTCCTCCCTTCTCTCGTTCTCTCTCCTTCACTCTTAATATATACAGTGGCTCCAAAAAGTATTCGTACACTACATTTCAAGGAAATTCACCTAATCCTGAAATTCTGATTTCAATGAAAGTTTGCATGTGTATAGAGCATAATGGGTTGTACATGGAGTAATTTTTTTTTCTCGACGGGAATTCTTTTTGAGAGGTTAAAAGTTATCCTCAAAGCTTTAGCGATTCTTCATGCTTTGAATACTAGTTTCTCTGGAATCTTTTTCTACGACTGAGTGATAGAAGATTAAAAATTGAACATCTTTTATTCAAAAGGTTTTGCTGTATCACACACCATTACAAAATTATATTTAAAATACGAGAAGAACTATTGGAATCATTAACGTTGTTTTCACCTCCTTAAGGTGGTATTTCAATAAAAGAAAAATTTAATCCATAAACGTACTACTACGTTTCACATATTTACAAAATTTTATTAAAAACTTTCATTGAAGTCAGAACCTTAAGGTTAAATAAATTTATTTGTAACACAGTGTACGAATACTTTTTCGAGCCACTGTATATATTACAGAGAGAGAGAGAGAAACAGAGAGTCCTGGAACATATTTCAGTGTATTTAATATTTTTGTTATATTTCATTGTGTTTTTTATTGTTAATAGTTATACAAATAAATTGTTCCTACACATATCTAGTCACACACACTTCAGTTTCCCATAAGTGAGAAATCGGGCGTAAAAGTGGGATTTAACCCTTTCGCTGCGGCTGTCCAGTCCGCCGAAGTACCGTCACTGAACGGAAGCACGCGTCAAAAATATGCACAGTGCGCGTTTTTTCTAAGTTTTAAATAACAATTGTGCTGAATAAAACAATCGCTGCTCTAATGTAACAAGTATATTGACACTTTTAATATGAAAAGGCTTACAAAATTATTGAAATACAGAATTATTAAAATATAAATTTATTAAAATACAAAATATATTTAGATGCCGCCTATAAGCGGTGCTCGTACCCACAGGTCATCTCATGGACGCCGCCTATAAGCGGCGCTCGAAGCGAAAGGGTTAAAACCGCATTGAATCCTTCGAAAGAATCGCGTTTGCTTGAACGTTACAAACGATCAGGTCCATTGACACGTTTACGGTAATGCAATATTTACGTCCGTTGCAGAAATATAGAATTCTGCGTAGAACGATGATCTCCTAAATTCTGGCGTTAAACGTATGAAAATCGCGGCGAATCTTAGGCAACGCTCCCGATGTCTTATCGGCTTAAGTGTTTCCAATAACACGGCTGGGGACAAGAAAACGAACTATGCAATTACCTGGAAGGCTTCGACTTCGATAATCGACAACACCCTTTCGAGTTCCCAGCGCCGGGCCGGACCGCTGATTCCGAAGTCCCTAACTACTTACCCCGTGGGAACGTGTACACGCCGTTCAATTCCCGCCTCGGATCATCGCGCCTCTCCCGTAATGGAACGTTATTTAACTCACCGACAGCGGTTGCGGGGTTGCTCTAACTCGAGCACCGAAATCGTTGCGTTGTTCTAAAGTCGAATTCCTGAACGCCACGGAAAGAACCTTTCGATTATTCGAATTAATAAAACGAGAAACGCGCACACAGGAAATTCTGATTTACTTTTATTTAGTAGAGTGAGACGATAGGGCTCAGGTGTGAATACAATTAAACGAAGTGCTTAGAATGTTAATATATGTATTTGAAACAGTTTAATAGTGTTTTGTACGTCGGTTTAGCTGCGAGAACGGTGTATTGCTTCCCGACTTTTTCGTAATCGCCTTGCATGGCGAAAGGGTTTTCTCTTGATAAGGTTGATTAAAGTTGATATCAGGAGTTGTTTAGGTGTTAAATTGAACACGATAGAGTTCAGTTGAATTGTTCTTGTATTTCTCTTGATACTGTTTATAGTAGTTGTGTTCTGAGTTGTTCTCTTGATGAGTTGTGTCTCGTTCTGTCCGTGTCTCTGAGCTTGTTCTAAATGTCTGTTAGTGATTCGATATTTATAGCAAAAGTGATGACAATCCCGAACCAATCACAATTGGCTACAGGTATTGTAAGAAGGGAGGGCTGGTAACCACTTCCCTTCTACCGAGGCAAGTATAGGGTCGTTACTGAACACACTTCTACCCTAATTTAGAACGCAACAAATAGTAAACTTTAATAGTAAACGACTTTCTAACTAAGCAACTACTATGTTCTTACTGCCTTCAGAATCACACTCTTTCTGCCTTTGCAATCAAATTCTTTCTGCCTTCACAGTCAAACTGTTTCTACCTTCACAGTCAATCTCTTTCTGCCTCGATAGTCAAACTCTTTCTGTTCTTTGCTCGCATTTTCCCCGTCATATATTCTTCCAAACACTTATTTCCTTTTCTTCTAATTCCAAACCTTTCTCACTCGATGCATTCGGCCATTTAAAATAATTTAATAGTAACGTATAAACAATCTTTCGACCTATCAACTTCAACATTCTTGCTTCTCTCACAAACATGCTCTTTCTGTTCCGCGCTCGCATTTTCCCCGTCATATATTCTTCCAAACACTTATTCCCTTTTCTTCTAATTCCAAACCTTTCTCACTCGATGCATTCGGTCATTTAAAATAATTTAATAGTAACGTATAAACAATTTTTCGACCTATCAACTTCAACATTCTTACTTCTCTCACAAACATGCTCTTTCTGTTCCGTGCTCGCATTTTCCCTGTCATATATTCTTCCAAATACTTATTTCCTTTCTTCTAATTTCAAACCTTTCTCACTCGATGCATTCGGTCATTTAGAATAATTTAATAGTAACGTATAAACAATCTTTCGACCTATCAACTTCAACATTCTTGCTTCTCTCACAAACATGCTCTTTCTGTTCCGCGGTCGTATTTTCCCTGTCATATATTCTTCCAAATACTTATTTCCTTATCTTCTAATTTCAAACCTTTTTCACTCGGTGCATTCAGTCATTTAAAATAATTTAATAGTAACGTATAAACAATCTTTCGACCTATCAACTTCAACATTCTTGCTTCTCTCACAAACATGCTCTTTCTGTTTCGCGGTCGTATTTTCCTCGTCATATATTCTTCCAAACACTTATTCCCTTTTCTTCTAATTCCAAACCTTTCTCAATCGGTGCTTTCGGTCATTTAAAATAATTTAATAGTAACGTATAAACAATCTTTCGACCTATCAACTTCAACATTCTTGCTTCTCTCACAAACATGCTCTTTCTGTTCTTTGCTCGCATTTTCCCCGTCATATATTCTTCCAAACACTTATTTCCTTTTCTTCTAATTCCAAACCTTTCTCACTCGATGCATTCGGCCATTTAAAATAATTTAATAGTAACGTATAAACAATCTTTCGACCTATCAACTTCAACATTCTTGCTTCTCTCACAAACATGCTCTTTCTGTTCCGCGCTCGCATTTTCCCCGTCATATATTCTTCCAAACACTTATTCCCTTTTCTTCTAATTCCAAACCTTTCTCACTCGATGCATTCGGTCACGTTCACCCGAAATTTCTCGGTCGTGTTCGTTTTTCTATGACCGAGTGATAGAAGATTAAAAATTGAACATCTTTTATCCGAAAGGTTTTGCTTTATCATACACCATTACAAAATTATATTTAAAATACGAGAAAATCTATTGAAACCATTAACGTTGTTTTCACCTTTTTAAGGTGTTATTTCAATAAAAGAAAAAAATTAATTCATACACATACTATTACCTTCCACATATTTACAAAATTTTATTAAAAACTTTCATCGAAATCAGAACTTTAAGGTTAAATGAATTTATTTGTAACACAGTGTACGAATACTTTTTGGAGCCACTGTATGTTCGCCACGATCTGGTATAAACTATTGTCATAAACTGATAATGAACGCCCGTCACATATTTCTGTCGCCGGGGACAGGTAAGAAAATCGGGTCGTCACATATATGTGACGCTGGTAGCGAAAGGGTTAACAGTATTCCTACCACGGCCGGTCAAATGACCGTTTTTAAAATTTCGATTAGAATATCATATATACAACATAATTGAATCGCCTTTAAACTTTAGACTTTTCCTCAAATATACGTATAATACATTTTTCAATATTCACTTCTTTTTCCATTGTTTATTTTATGAGAAAAATTTGTAGTTCGTCTTACTTGGGAATGTCGCAGTAGAAATAGGTACAGGTGAAGTGTCGGTAGGAATAGTGTTAAACGGAGTCATTGAAACATCTCTATTATTTATGCTCCCATGAAAATCCGTTCGCGATCCATTCACAAAGTTACACCGTCCGAATGAGCTCGAAACTAAGAATTATGTTCGACTGAGACGAGCTAGAGGAACAAAAAACTACTTCGCGACGTCGAGAGGCTTCAGCTTATCTTTTTCGTATTTCTGTTCCATCGAGGGGTGGAGCACGGCACGTCGGGGCCCAAAACAAAGAGGCTCCGTTATCTTCTAGCCACGACGATGCTTGATTTATTATGAAACACGGCCGCTTGTCGTTCACCCTCGGCCGTGAGGGGATGTCGCTTCTCATCGCGTGTCCGAGAAGGGCGATTCCGGGGGAAGAAAAAACGTTCGTTCGAGTGACGGATTTCCTTGAACGAGTTTTCGAACGAGTTCCTGGACAAGAACGTCGTACAATACCAGCCAAAAGTTCTGAGACTACCATTTAAGACACAATTTAATTTAAAAGAAGACCTCATCTTGAGGTATACTTCGGGGAGAAAGTTATGTATCAGAATATAGAAAATAAAATGACACACGAAACATAAAGTTACATTTTTTTAAACAAATCCACCGGAAATTTACTGCTTGACTATTTCTTTTCTTTTTGTGACGAACAACCCTGTTGCTACTTTGCGAACTTTCTTATTAATTGATTAATGTGATCAAAGATTATTTATTTATTTGTTTAATAAACGGAAAGCCACATTAGTGTACAATGTAATAGAACTATAGTAGAAAATAAAGTCACTTATTTGATTTATCGACATCAGTGAGAAATCTGCATGAGAATTTAAATGTCCTTGTGGGAGTATCGAATTTGATTAACTTCAACAACTGAGGGCAGTGAATATTACCATTAATTAAGTTATATAAAAATGGCACATCTGCGACATTTCTCTTAGATTCAAGCGTCAATAAATTGAGTCTAGTTAAAAATGAGGTGCAATCGTGATCCGTGATTCTTTCGAGCTTATATGACACAAACCTATGGAATCTGTGTTGCACTTTTTTTTATTAACATTTTATTTTCTTTTCGGTACCCTTTTTCGATAATTATATTTCGAGGAAAGCAGTCGATCGATTTCTCTGACACATTCTCTTTCCTTTTCTTGATGGAACTGCTGTCATTATTATATTGGAATACTACTTTTTGTGCGAATTTATATGTTTACAAACGAAGTAACATTATTGCTTATCTATATATATAAAAATGAATGTGTGTCTGTCTGTCTGTCTGTCTGTACTCGATAGATTCAAAAACCATACATCCAATCGCCGTGAAAATTTGGAAAATTATTAGGTATATCCCCGGGAAGGTTTTTGAAATTTTTTTTTTATATCAGAGTTGGGGTTCTAGGGGCTTCCGAACAAATATCCCAAAAATATCAAAATAACATTTAATTAGTAATTATTAATAATAATAAATAATCTTGAAAATTTTTTTTCTACAATAATAGTAATTGTTTTGGCAAGTTTTGCTTATGGAGCTCGAAACCCGTCAAATTGACGGATTTCGTAAACCTAGTTGGAAATAAAATACATTCTGACGTATAAACAAAAATTAATCTCTTAAAAGAAATATATATGTGAGGTCAAGTTGTGCGCTGAAGAAGTTCCAGGAACGGATGAAGTGTTTACACCATGCCGTGTATAAGAATTAGATGACTCAAACGAATTGTATCTTTTAGCCTCTTCGATTCATTCGAATTTTACCTTTGTGTAGATCTAGTACAAAAAGATATATCTTCCCTTCGAAATAAACTAGCTTAATCGTATAAAGAAAGTTATCGTTACTGTAAAGGTAGCGAATGTGTGAGTGAAGGAATAGATGAAAGTAAGAATGTGCATGAGTTTTGAAAATTGAGAACGAGGCGATTGCTGAGTATGTGGTGTGTGTGTGTGGCGAGCGACCGAAAAGTATGCGAACGGTATGAATCTTTGATGTAACCGTGGATGAGAACAAAGGGAGTATGTGGTGCGCGTGATTTTCGATGGTTAAGTTGAGAAAATCAGTCTGCATGGAGAAGCGAGTGAGAATAGACTTATTTCAAATAAAGTGATTTCACATTTAACCCTTTGCGCTACATAGGTGACTGTTAGTCACGAAATAATAGTTTTGGAAATTTTCAGACTTTAGTTAGTTCGTTTGTTAATAAGACTCAGAGGTTAAACAGTCGTATATGAAAATTTTAGTACATCACTTAATTAAACTAAATGACGTATAATATAGGCGAATCCTAGTAAATATTTCGATTTTAAACATTTCTGAAATTAGTATCATTAAACGACTAATGGTCACTTCTCGAGTGTAAAGGGTTAATAAAGAGTACTTATCTTATGCCTGACCTACCATTAACACTATATTATTTCTTCCTTTTTACCCATAATTTTCAATATCGCCCCCTTCCATCCAGTAATAAAGTTTCACACTCGTACTTTGAACGTTGCTCGCAATCATTCCCACACTTTCCAGCATTCCACGCAATTCGCGCGTTTAAACTTTCGAAAATTGCGCAAAAACCCACGCTATCAATTTCGAACATCACAGAACGCAATTCGCGAACCGAGAAACGGTCCCAAACTTTCCACCAATAGTGTACTCCTTTTTCAGCGCAGCCTGCCAGCCCCTGTCTCCGCACTCGTGCGCGAAACGGGACAGATAAGACCCCTACGAATCCCCCCCTGCGAACAGAGAGAGAGAGAATGGGACGGAAAATAGAGGCGCGTCGTGGAACAGAGAGGGACAGAGTTCCTTGTGTGCGCCACGCCGGCGAGCAGAGTTTTACGCGTGTTTAATCTGGAAATGGATCGCTCGAGAATGTGGCTCTATGAGCCACGAGTTTGAAGGGACCGGGAGCCAGCGAAAGCATCTGGGACGAGGCGTGTTGTAGGTGGAGGCAGAGAAAGGGGCTGTTGGAACGGGTTTCAAGGGAGGGGGATGGGGGGCATGCGACGCGTGCCGCTCGGTGGACGCCGCTATCTGTCTCCTCGTCGTTATCCTTTTTTCTACTTGTATCGTAAAAACTGACCGGGGAACCTCTATGCACTTTTCACGCTACGCTTCCGCCGAATATTCGTCCCTGCAAGGAACAAAGCGATTTAACCCTTTCACGACTGGTGCCGTGTATGTACGGCAGTCACTAGGTGCATCACATATTGGATGTTCAGACGAAGCTAGGAGAAAATTGAAGCGGCTACTCCATGCAACATTCTAAGACGAAAGTCAAGAGTAACAATATTTCGTTTGACTCTTTGTTTATTAGTTATAAGCAATTAAAGAAGCGGACTGTTTTATGCCTGAGAGCAGGCAAACGGGGCAATACTGTAGATGACGTCAATGACTACTAAGGGGTAACTCTATGCAACATTCTAAAACGAAAATCAAGAGTAACAATATTTCGTTTGACGCTTTGTTTATTAGTTATAAGCAACTAAAGAAGCGGGATATTTTACGCCTGAGAGTAGGCAAAGGGGGCAACACGGTAGATGACGTCAATGACTACTAAGGGGTAACTCTATGCAACATTCTAAAACGAAAATCAAGAGTAACAATATTTCGTTTGACGCTTTGTTTATTAGTTATAAGCAATTAAAGAAGCGGGCTGTTTTACGCCTGAGAGTAGGCAAACGGGGCAACACGGTAAATGACGTCAATGGCTACGTGTTGCCTGCTCTCAGGCGTAAAATAGCCCGTTTTTTAATTGCATGTAACTCATAAATAAAGCGTCAAACGCAATATTGTTACTCTTGACTTTCATTTTAGAAAGTTGCATAGAGTAACCCCTTCAATTTTCTCCTAGCTTCGTCCGAACACCCTGTATAGTATTGTCACATTAAGTTAAACGTTTGGAAAATGAAATTAAACTCTGGACAAATAAATGTAAACTTAGGGCACGTTACTTTGTTTTATATCTTGGATTGTTTGCTGTAATCAGTTTCATTTTAGGAACACGTTGAGGAATTTTACTTCCTGTAATCTATCAACTAATGTTTGAAGCAGAGTCTCATATAGTTTCTTCTTCACTGCACCCCAAATGGTTAAAATTGTAACAAATTAATGGCGAATTAGTATTTATAGCGTTACTGAGGAATCATCAGCAAGTTTGACTTCCCTTTTATATTTTCACGATTAATAGATCTTATACAGAGTTTTCACTTAGCTTTTATGTTAGCAGAAAATTTATATACAGTAATTAACAATAATTTAAGATCAAAAAGTCGGCAAAAATAAATTGAATACTACATTGTTCTATTGATAATAAAAATGTAAAGAATAAAAATGCAAGAATATTTATAAACCATAGTATTCTGTTTTATAATATGTTCTCGTCTTAAACTCATGCCCGCTATTTTATTTCACAAAATTCATGTCAAGTTATTTTGACTTAAATTGTTATAACGTAAATAAAAATGTCTGGTACAAGTTCCAGTATTCCTCTGTGCGTTGAATATGTATGCAGCAAACTGAATTTCAGAAAAATTCGTCGTAAACCAAAGTAATTCCACTTTAGTCTTTATGCAGATTCGCAGAGCTTTGCTGTCTAAGAGCTAAAAGGTCAGCTGCTGTGTGATACGAGACAAAAATACATTAATCTAACCCCTTATGTGAGAGGTCGCATGTAATCGAGGTCGCTTTTATCGAAGAACAGTTACACGCTTTAAGCAATTGCTCGCCATGAATTCGGTTTGAAATCGGTTTTCGAGTTACGAGAATCAAGTATAAACAGGCGAGACGTACAGGGTGGTGGATAAAATTGAAATTCAGTTTCCCCGTGTAAATTTAGTTGTTTCAACGGAACAAAACCCCCAGGAGGAACACCCGCTTCAGAATTATTGCGGGGGAAGACAGCCAACCAACCACCGAGTGTGCTTTTAAGAGCTCATGCGTGAAACCAAAACGCGATACCGTTTTTCCCTCCTGTCTACTTTGAATGGGCCGGTATACGCGTCCTGATTCTTTTTCTCACGCGACTAATTTACCACAGTTTGTTTTTTCAAACCGTCTCTGAGCGCCGCCGTTCTTACGAGATTCCTTCGAAACAAATATTAGGTGTGCAAGTTAATTTTAGTCTTTTTTTTTAGCAGGTTCAGAGTTTATTTAAATTTTTCTGCTCAAAGGTTAGTGAGAGATGAAGTAATCCCCCTCACTTTCTATAACCTTTGCCCATCTTTTGGACAATGGATGCTTGATTTGAAGAAATTAGGCTGTTTTATTCCAATGAACTGATCGAAAAAAGTAATTGCAATTCCTCAACCTCAGAATCGTTACGGTTGTCCAGGTCGTTTTTTATCCTGAAGGTCGAAATTTCCATGCCGAAACATTCAGTAGTAGTATTTGCTGGTGGAATGAGTTACAGCACTCTCACAAAGAGTATCACAGATCGTTTCTGAAGCTTCAGCAACGTTTCTTTTTTAACTGAAGTGCGAAGAGCACAAAATGACGAATGTGCTCTTTACTACACGCCATCGTTTAAACTATTGTTTACCTAAATTTTGTGGACAAATCCAGCAGTCTACTAATGTTTTGGAAAGCTAGATGTCTAAACTATAAACTACAAATTGTAAATAGCCTTTTTCATCTCCGAAAAATGAAAGACTAAAATTAACTTGTACACCTAATATTTGACCGAAAAACAAAATATCAGTAGTACGATCTACGATTGATCGTCCCGTTTCAATAATTCGATAATTCATGGTAAGTCATGATTAGATATAACCATAGGAGCTCTCAGATGACTCTACATGATTACATATAACCATAGGACATGGTTGTTATATCTGTAGGATAATATCGTTAGATATAACCATAGGATACAGTTGCTATATCTGCAGGATAATATGGTTAGATGTAACCATAGGAGTTTTCATATAGCTCTAAATGATTATATATAACCATAGGACATGGTTGTTATATCTGTAGGATAATATAGTTAGATATAACCATAGTATGTAGTTGTTATAACTGTAGAATAATATGGTTAGATATAACCATAGGATATAGTTGCTATATCTGTAGGATAACATGGTTTGATATAACCATAGGATATAGTTGTTATATCTGTAGGATAACATGGTTAGATATAACCGTAGGAACTGTTCTTCGTAAGAACCTACATTGAACTGTTACCTTTCACTTTTTTTATTCGAACTTCCGGTCATCCGGATCGACCCGCCGGTATCATTCCTGCCATCAACCCAGGCGGGGGCTTAAATTTCAACGTCGAACATCGGCCGCGATCATTAATAACGGCGACGCGTTATCTAGTTCACTAGATTATCGCTTATCTAGCCGGCGCTTTTTATTTATGCCCGCGTTTTTAGGCTAGAAATAAAAGACCGCCCGACAGTTCGACGTTTTATATCGCTAGCAGCGATCACCTGCCCGCGTGTACACCTCCGACGATGCTTTTTTCCACGATTTAACGATTTCATCGCTCGTTGTTTTTATTTGCTTTCGCTTATTTGTTTGGTTTAACCGTGCTGTTCTCTTTATTTGACATTCCTACACCTGCGTACGTGTGTGTGTGTGTGTTTGCGTGTATTATTCGAGCGACAGCGATTTGATGGACAGAAGTATGATGTTTTAGGAGTGTTGCAGGATATGTGTGATCATTACACGCAACGAAAATGATATTTATTTGGTGAAATAAATATTAAATCGTATACAAGAGAGGTTAATCGATCATTATAACGTTCATTCGTCAAATTCGAATAGAGTTGGTTTGAATAACTTCGTCGAGATTCATTTTGAGAGAGTTTCAAGACTTTATCGAATATTCAACGAATTTTAAAGTTAATGATTTTCACGAATTACTATCGAAGTTATCTTAAGAAAGGTGTTTCTCTCCATACATGTTAACCCTTTGCACTCGAATTTAATATGACCATAAATTTAATTATGACCGAATTTAAATTAACGCCAACTTGGAATTTATTTTTTTATTCAATCAAAACAAAAGTTTTTCAATACGTTATTAGCATACTTAGCTGTAACATTTCATGAATATAATTAAAAAAAATGAAAACTCCACAAAATATTTATTTATACAGATACAAATTTTTATAAAATACATCCCAGCAGAGCAATCCAAAAATATAATATTCATACATTTATATTTACATATACGTACACAAAATCATACTTTATAATCCCTTGTAAAATGTATGACGTCGCATACGCTGAGACATACGAGCGCAAAGGGTTAAACTGTGTCAGATTCCTGACGCTTTGAAGCAATCAGCTGCACCAAACCTCTCGTATTGTCAAATAACTACTTAGTACATTCAATTAAATAGTACCTTCGTCCATCTCGTGTAATTCTTTAACAGACCTGGTCACCGTCGACAGACAATTCGAGGGAAAACGAAAGTTTCGCTCGTGAAATATTTAACGTGGCCGTCTCGATGTGATTTATAACCGAGGGCAAGTTTCCCGGGGTGCTTCCCGTTTTCGACTGCTCAGCTGACAGTGACAGTTCGCCTCGTTGACGAGGAAACGAATCGGACGGGAAAGTTGCTGTTGATGTTGCGCGCTATTAAGGGGATCGTGTTTCCTGGATACCGGAAACCAGAGGGAATGGTATTAAAGGCCGTCCCGCGGAGGGTTCGCCGTTTTTCTTTCGCGTCAGTCACCAGATATCGCCGGAAATCTTCGTAACTTTAGCTCAGCCACACGAAACGTCGTCGCAAATTTCGCTTTCGTCCTGTTAATTACCGGAGAATACTTAACTCAAACCGGTAAAACCCTGCAACGTCTCTTGCGACTATTTTTACTCTTGCAAGACGACCGTACAGCAATTTCAGGAATGTTAAAAAATTACAGGAAACACAGTGACTATAATAAATTAATCGTGTATTTTGAAGAACACCAAATTTGTATAACTCTTAATTTTTGTGAGCTTCAGGAATATCGTTTTTCTTTTTTTTTCTTTTTTGGTTAAATAGTTGTTTCGGTTTGGATGCTTCAATATTTGAATTTAGTGAAATAAAAGAGAGAGCGGATTTTTTTTCATACAATAATAATTTCATGGAAAGACGATTTTTTTAATTAAAGAATTAGAAAGTTTGGAGAATATAGAAATTTATGATGGTCGTTTCGACTTCCTTTTTAAATATTGACCTACAAACTCTATATTTACTGGTATATATCAATTAGAAAATGATAATACTATTCCTGAATTTATGTCATATCTGTTTGCGTCTGTTTTAATCGAGTAACGTAGCAATTAACACTTTTAACGCTACCTCAGTATTTTGTTTTTGATTTAAAATATATATCAATATATGTATTACAACAATGAAGTGTTAAATAATAATATATAAATATATTCAATTATAAAGGTTGAGTTGCACTTCACATTTATCGAAACAATATTACAACACCGAACAAATAAGGCTAATAAAAATTATTAACAACAAATCGTATTATATTACAACAATGAAATATTAAATAATAATATATAAATATATTCAATTATCTAGGTTGAGCTGCACTTCGCATTTATCGCAACAATATTACAATACTGACCG
>JAOPTO010002166.1:59262-94411 GCA_033822845.1 Tetrapedia diversipes
AGCGTGGATGCGAAAAATATTTCCAGAACCGAACGAGCAATTCGAGTAAAATATTTTAAACACGCTTGTTCGAAGTTTTCGAGTAAAATATCTTTAACACGATCTCACTTTCGGATTGCAGAAGTTATTTTGAAACAATCAGGTGTCATCGCTGTAACTATTTCATCATGTTTATATTAAACGAATTCTGTCTGGTGACTTTCGATAATTTTTGCTTTTATTAGAAATGTATCTCGAAGTACTTTCTGAAATAATCGTCGCATTAGCTTTGTGAAAACCTAATTTATTTAAACGTGTAGCATACTTCCTGCAAACATTGTTTTTATAATTTTGAAACAACGTAATACTTTGCTTATGATGTTCATGGTGTACAATAAGTGTAGCAGACTACTTTAATACATTTACTAGGTTTACAGAAGCTTTTATTTAGTAATGTTAAAAAATCAGGTTATAACTATTATTAATGTAATAAACGTACTTAAATTATTTTTTATCCCTATTAACACTAGATTTACGGACATTTCTTGTATATCTATTTCTAATATACATGTTCTAAGAAAAAGGTGTACCTCATACAGGATATGAAACTGCAAAGCTGAGAGGGAGATAGATTAGGATATATTTGTATCACTCTATCAATAAAAGTGAACAAAAATTATTACGAATAATAGTAAGAATACTCATAAAGTCTGAAATCGTTAAATTGACGGATCCCATAAACCTAGTGTTAGGCACCATAGATATCGGAAGCAAAGCAGTAATTTGTCATTTGAAAATTAATCCTTCCACTTCAAAAATTCAATTCTGTAGGAATGCAACTGACTGGATGCAAGTCTAGGAAAATGTGAATTGTGCTTAAGTTGAGCGATAGTCATGTGAACGTAGAATATTTGAACTCGAGTATTTCTCAGGCACTAAAGATGAGTACTTCAGAAAACGTCGTGACTGACGAATTTTGGGTGAACGTGGCCGAATGCATCGAGTGAGAAAGGTTTAGAATTATAAATAAAGGAAATGAGTGTTTTAAAGAATATATGATAGGGAAAATGCTAGCGCAAGATAGAAAGAACATGTTTGTGAGAGGAACAAAAATGTTGAAGTTGTGTTAAGTCGGAAAACCGTTTATATATTATCAAAGTTGTTACTATTAACCCATTAAGGACTAACGTTGCATTAACGAAACGCTATTGAGTGGATACGATTTTAGGAAAATGTGAAGAAAGCCTTGAGCTGAGCGATAGTCGTGTAAATGTTTGGACTCTAGTATTTTTAAAGCGCGAAAGATGAGCACTTCAGAAAACGTCGTGACTGAGGAATTTTGGGTGAACGTGGCCGAATGCATCGAGTGAGAAAGGTTTAGAATTAGAAATAAAGGAAATGAGTGTTTTAAAGAATATATGATAGGCAAAATACGAGCGCAAGACAGAAAGACTTGACTCTGAAGAAAGTAAAAACGTTGTAGCGGTTAAGTTGAAAAGTCGTTTAAGTTGTTTTAAATATATTATTATATTCTAAGTACTTCTCTTTATTTTATTCATACCTAAGCCCTATCATCCCTCTCTCCACTAAACAAATAAAAATAGAAGTATCCTATAACACTTACCAACTAATTCGCTAAGACCCTTCGCCTCGCGCTGTTCGGAGCGTACAACCATTCCTATTCCGATTCATTAAAATTTCTGCAGCACCAACAATTCTTTCGCATCACCAAAAAAAAAAGGATGCAACATAATCCGTAAATTAGCAGCATTTTTCATTCCGCAGATATCGCAGACAAAACGTTGAGAAAGGATGTTCTTGCAGAGTACACTAACTTTTTGCTGCGCGCTATGCACACGCGGAGGACATACCTCCGCTGTATCTCCGCGGAATTTCCACCATAAAAAATGCAATGTACACGCGGAAACCCGCATAGAGAGAGAGAGAGAAAGAGAGGGAGAGGGAGAGAGAAAAGCGCAACGAGTTCCGAGTTGGACGTAAATGAGACTTCTTGAACAAACTGATGCTTAACAATTAGAGTAAATCATGCGGCCGGCGGCGATCTCGTAGCCCCCTAACTGCGCGTATGCATGCCAATTTTTCCGTAATTTCATTCCGCGAGAGGCCGCGATACCGGGCGTCCTAGTTTCGACTTGTTCCCTAGCCGTGATTACCACGCGAGCGCGCGATGTCGGCCGCGGAACGCGCGCAGGGAACGAATTAAACCGAGCCAGCAACAGATGCCACGCTGCCGCTGTTTCGCAGTTTAATTCGCGGCCGTGATAAGCGGAAGTTCCTCGAACGGTTGCGAGATATATCTTCGGGATCCGCCGCCACGGGGATTAACGGAATCGCGCTAAAGCGAACGCCATCGTTCAACGGTGAATCGCGGAAGATTTTGAACCCGTTGAGTTGGAAGGCGGATAGTTATCGTTGTTGCTCATGCTATTCTGGGATTACAAATAGTTTGTAATTATGATTGTTATTGTAGCAATGCTTTACTCCTATGTAAAAGGAATCGTTTGATATCCGACAGTTAGCATAGAGACTTTTAGAGGGTGGAAATTTGTCGAATTTTAGAAATCAGAAAAGTTGTGAAAATTATGTAAAAATTTTGCATTGATAATTATTGCTACTAATGGTATTCTGGGATTACAAATAATTTGTAATTATGATTGTTATTGTAGCAACGCTTTACTCCTTTGTAAAAGGAATCGTTTGATATCCGAAAGTTAACATAGAGACTTTTAGAGGGTGAAAATTTGTCGAATTTTAGAAATCAGAAAAGTTGTGAAAATTATATAAAAATTTTGCATTGGCAATTATTGCTACTAATACAAATAGTTTGTAATTATGATTGTTATTGTAGGAACGCTTTAGTCCTTTGTAAAGGGGATCGTTTGATATCCGAAAGTTAGCATAGAGACTTTTAGAGGGTGGAAATTTGTCGAATTTTAGAAATCAGAAAAGTTGTGAAAATTATATAAAAATTTTGCATTGGCAATTATTGCTACTAATACAAATAGTTTGTAATTATGATTGTTATTGTAGGAACGCTTTAGTCCTTTGTAAAGGGGATCGTATGATGTTTGAAAATTAGTATAGAAGTTTCGGAGGATTATAGAGGATGGAAATTTGTTGGATTTTTCGAAATCGGTGAAGTTATGAAAATTATATAAAAATTTTGAATTGGCAATTATTGCTACTAATGCTATTTTGGGATTACAAATAGTTTGTAATTATGATTATTATTATAGCCACGCTTTAACCATTTGTAAAGGGGATCGTTTGATTTAGTGATCTCCAGCTCTGACGATTTATAGAAATATAGAAACTCGTAGAGTTTTGAAAATTTATAAGACTCTGAAAATTATGTAAAACAAATTTAACATTAGATATTATCTATTGCTTATGCTATTCTTCTATTACAAATAGTTTGTAATTGACCTAGATAAGGCTTGACCTAAATAAGAGGTTTTATAATTTCTAAAATTAAAAGGTTCGCCAAAAATCTTAATATTGTATATTAACATAGATACGATATATATCGTTAAAAATTAGAATGTTATTATTACGAATTCCATTTTATCCAAGGAAGTTTCGCATAAATCCAAGTTCAAGATGCACTTGCAGAATGCTAATGATCTTCAGGCAGCCATCTGCTAACACCCATCCGCAAACGGTTAATTATACCCTGGCTGTCGGGAAGTAGGCCAACATCTGCATCCCAAATAGGTACCTACATACTTCACGCGTTCAGCAAATTCTCGAATTTCTACACTCTTCGGATATTCACCGGAAACAGCCGCTATCCACGTAAACCCGACGATCCAGTCGATTACGCGATTCAAAAACGAAACGGGTACGTCTTCAAAACGTTCTTGATCCGCGTGCCGCAGAAGCGCTTCCGGAATTCTTTCGGCGTACACGAGACACTGGGATGAAACCAGCGGGACGAGAAGAGGAGAAAAAGATTGAAAACTACCAACTGCAAGGAGATTCGAAGAGACCGAGAAATGCTAGGGGTGTGAGAGAAAGAGACAGATCGTAAGGGTGGAGGAGATATACAGAAAGAGGGACAGAGTGAGACATATAGAAAGAGAGAAGGAGTGAAAGAGATATACAGAAAAGGAGAGAGAGTGAGTGAAAGAGACATACAGAAAGAGAGAGAGAGTGAAAGAGACATACAGAAAGGGAGAGAGAGTGAAAGAGACATACAGAAAGAGAGAAAGAGTGAAAGAGACATACAGAAAGACAGAAAGAGTGAGAGTGAGAGAGATATAAACAAAGACACAATGAGACACGCAGTGGAAGAAAAGTAGTGAGTGAGTGAGAGAGAGAGAGAGAGAGAGTGTGAGCGAGTGAGAGAGAGTGAGAGAGTGAAAGAAAGTGAGAGAGAGAGACAGTGGCAGAAAAATAGTAAGTGAGTGAGAGACAGAGTGAGGGAAAGATAATGAAAAAGAGATAGTGAGCGAGTGAGAGAGAGAGAGAGAGAAATAGTAGGTGAGAGATAAAGAATGAATGAGTGAAAGAGTGAGTGAGTGAGTGAGAAAAAGAGAAAGAGAGAGAGAGAGACTGCGAAAAAGTTTGAAGTCGCGAGAGCGAAGAAAAAATGCAAGTGAGAAAGCATTTCGGATAGAAGGCGCGCATGCACGATGACGTTGATAGGTTCGCAGAGAAGGGGGGCGATACGCGGGAGGGTGGTAAGGCAGACGGTTTGTATTTCAAATTTAAAAGCATTCGACAATGGACGCTTCTCGTATTGTTGACTCACTCGACGAAGGAGAGAGGAAAGAAGAAAGAAACGCGCGCAGAAGTGTACGCCGGAGCGCGGCGTGGCGGAGGATGAAACGGGGGGCGGGCAGGGGAGAGTTTCCAACGGAGAGAAGGAGAATCAGGGGTGGCTGGAGTTTTGTAAAGGACTGCAGACAATTTCCGCAGGGCTTAGTGGCTTCGGGCTCTCCAAATAAATTATTCCGCGGATGAGCGACGCTGCTTATTTTTCACCGCTTCCCAAGCCACCAGCCAATGGGTGTTCAAGGCGCACGCGAAGCGTTTAAGGAGTATCAGCGCAAGAAGGGACGATTTTGGACAGCGAAACACAGTTTCGGACGAACAAGATCTGATGGTTTGAAAGGATAGAACACAATAGTGTAGGAAGCGAGATTTCCCCGGGTTGGCGGGGGGTGTGTATGTCGCGAGGCGACCAAAGAAGGGGGATGGTTGACGAATAACATTTGACGAATAGTAGTTGAAAGATGGCGGTTGACAAGGTGTGCTTAGGCGCTTCTCAAGCACAAAGAGATAAGTTATTCAATCCACATTTAACAAGATCGAACAGGTAGAACACAATAGTGTAGGAAGCGAGATTTCCCCGGGTTGGCGGGGGGTGTGTATGTCGCGAGGCGATCAAACAAGGGGGATGGTAGACGAATAACATTTGACGAATAGTAGTTGAAAGATGGCGGTTGACAAGGTGTGCTTAGGCGCTTCTCAAGCACAAAGAGATAAGTTATTCAATCCACATCTAACAAGATCGAACAGGTAGAACATAATAGTGTAGGAACCGAGATTTTCCTGGGTTGGCAGAAGGTGTGCATATCGCGGGGTGGTCAAAGAAGGGGGATAGTTGAAGAATAGTAATTGAAAGATGGCGTTTGACAAGGTGTGCTCAGGCGTTTCTCAAGCACAAAGAGATAAGTTATTCAATCCACATTTAACAAGATCGAACAGGTAGAATATAATGGTGTAGGAACCGAGATTTTCTTGGGTTGGCAGAAGGTGTGCATATCGCGGGGTGGTCAAAGAAGGGGGATAGTTGAAGAATAGTAATTGAAAGATGGCGTTTGACAAGGTGTGCTCAGGCGCTTCTCAAGTGCAAAGGGTTAAGTTATTCAATCCAAACCTAATAAAATCGAACAGGTAGAATACAATAGTGTAAGAACCGAGATTTTCCTGGGTTGATGGGGGTTGTACAGGTCGTGGGGTGACCAAAGAAGGGGGATGGTTGACGAATAACATTTGACGAATAGTAGTTGAAAGATAGTGTATTAATAAGAATAGGAATAACTGTATAAGTCTCTTAATACTTTTGAACGGGAGTGTACAGTAGCGGGCAAAAGTTTAAGACGACAGGACAATGCAAAACATAGTTTTATGATATGCAAATACTGTTTATCTAATCATTTTTATCGTCATTATGGTAGAACACTATTTATTGATTAGCTGATGGGATAAAAATTTTATTTATACTGTTATTTCTTATTAATTAATTAATTTATTTTCTTCGATCCGTTGGTCTTAAACTTTTGTCCGCTACTGTACACAAAAGTACAGAAATTCGAAAACAATCTTATTTCATTACTCTATATTCATACAAATTGAAGACATTGCTGGACGCATTAAAAATCGAAAACCGCATAAAATAACTTCACAAAGCACACCGACGATAAAAGCTCCGATTTATACGTTCGCGTACAGGCGGATTAATCCAGTCCGATAGACGCAAGCGAAGATCATTACGTTTCCGCAAAATGATTCTGCCTATAATACGGATTGCAAATTGGAACGCAAAATTTTTCCCAATGACTCCGAGCGAGTTAATTTCACGTACGCGAGCGAGAATCGCGTGTGCTCGACGGGTGAAACTCGACGAGGGCCGATCGAGAGTACTTACTTTCGACTACAGGGCCACGTATATACATCGTCTATCGATCCCTCTTTTTTCTTCGTCCCTCCGTGATGCTCCCTTTTTTTTCGCAGCGGGGCAGTTACGTGAAAAGTGAGTCAAAGGGGTTAAACCCTCATTCTCCTTTCCGCTAGTAGCTACCCCATTTATTCGTGAAACAGGAAAAGAGTAGGTGGGGTTGGGGGGAAGGAGCACCCTATGAACGGTGTTGCGAGCGCCTCTGCAATGCCGGGGCTGATTCAGAATATTCAGGAATGCGGGCCATGCAGACATTTCTAAAGAGCTTTGACAATTTCGCGCCACTTCCACCCGCTCTTCTCACCCCCTTCATACTGGAGACCGTCCAGCCTACTTTATTTAAATCGATGTCGAGGAACCATTTTTGTTTCTCATTTTTAGTGAAAGCTTTCGCAAGATACTCACTTATTCGTGTGCTTAAAAACACCAGTATATATTAAATTGTATTTTATGGCTTTTCGTAGTACAAACATACGCTTTTCTCACCCCCTTCATACTCGAGTCCGTCCAGCCTACTTTATTTAAATCGATGTCGAGGAACCATTTTTGTTTCTCATTTTTAGTGAAAGCTTTCGCAAGATACGCACTTATTCGTGTGTTTTAAAACACCAGAATATATTAAATTGTATTCTATGGCTTTTCGTTGTATGAACATACGCTTTTCTCACCCCCTTCATACTGGAGACCGTCCAACCTACTTTATTTAAATCGATGTCCAGGAACCACTTTTTTTTATTGAAAGCTTTCTCAAGGTATGCGTTTCTTTGTGTGCTCTAGGATACCAGAATGTATTAACCCTCTATTGGCTCATGTAACTTTCAAGTGACATGCTAATTTATTGACATTTTAACAAATATTTTAATTATATAATGTTCTATAATGTAAAATTGTTTAATTAATAATAACTGTTTAACTGGACGATTTTTTTTCATCTGCATATATAGGATTATAATTATTGATTTTCTGCTCCATCAATTTCTTTATATTTAAAACAGAAATTTGGCCCATAAAGGGTTAAATTGTAATCTATGGCTTTCCATAGTACAAACATACAGGTATAGCAAGTTATTTTTCTAATCATTCTACCCTCAAGCATGATCGCTGAGGATAATGATGTTGCAATGATGGTCGCGAGGGTAGTGGTTATTAGTAATGACGAGAAGTTTCTATCAACGGTATTTTAATTGTTACAATGCACGTCAGGATTACACTTCAGCCATCCCCTTTTTATGACACGTCTTCAAATACCGAAGACGAGAGAAAGTGGAATGCTAAAACCTGCAAGTTACAAATATCACAATCCCTAGCCAGGACTGTGATCTTTCAGTAACATACGAATCGTTAACACTTAGCCAACTGAATGGGGAGACCTCCCATTTTTTCCTCGACAAAGCAATGCAATTGATTCTATTTACTTTTGTTATTAGTTAGTCTTGAACTAGTACTGTTCACAAATTTTTCAAAATACAATTTTTAATAAATTCAACATCAGCTTAGGACCAACTAATAACAAAAGCAAATAGAATCAATGGCACTGCTTTGTCAAGGAAAGGTTGGTCCTATGCTGATGTTGAATTGATTAAAAATTGTATTTTGGAAAATTTATGAACAGTACCAGTTCAAGACTAACTAATAACAAAAGCAAATAGAATCAATTGCAACGCTCTGTTGAGGACAAAATGGGAGATCTCCCAATTCGGTCGGCTAAGTGTAAAGCAAAAGTCTAAACTGAAACGCAGCCTTCGTTCCGCGTAATAAACCGTGTAAGAGGCGACGACGATGTTCAGGCATTGGCTCAACAATCCATTATAGAACCGTTTTCACGAGCCATAGCGTTTCTCGCGTACCGTTGCACGTAGCTTCGATTTAACCGTAGCTGATGCGCGTGACAGGATTAAACGGTGGGCAAATGAGGCTGCGCAACACGTGCGAATCACGTATTTTTTTTATCAGAACCGATTAAGCGCAATCTGACGGCCATTCTGATCGGGCGAGCGTCGCGGTGCCAGTGCTTACGCGGCAGCTTGCGAAATCATTGTGTCCCCGGGGCAAATAGGGACAGTAACCCAGCATGACCGCCCGTCAATTCGTGGAATCACTCTTCCGTGCGCCCCTAATGATTTTCGATCGCATCGATCTGCTAATCTTTCGAATTTATACAATTGCGACCCAGAATTGGGCAGAATATTGCGTTAAACAGTTTGTTTCATTTTCAACCGTGGGGATAAAATTTATTTCTTGTAGCAAGTTACTAAATGTTTTGTTTCGCTTAACACAGAAGACAGCCGAATTTTAACTGATTCATAGGAATCATATGCTGTTGGTCGTGATCTGGTTTGTCGCTTGGAAATGGTCATACTTGAACTAAAATTAAAGTTGCTTTGTTAAACGTTATAATTTATTTCTTACCGCCTGTGATTTGCATTATTAAAAAATGTTCCAGGTATATACATTGAAATAAAAATATATTATTCACTAAAATTTGTTTGTGTTAAAAAACTGCTACTCAAAGTGACGCTCGAAATATATCTTTTCCTAAGTGTCGTCTAGTTCCGTTAAGGCCTCCATAATTTCCATAATTAAATTTCCATAATTTGCATCATTAAAAAATATCCCAAGTAAATATTTAAGATAGGGAGTTAAAATAAAAATAAATTATTTACTAAAATTTGTGTCCTTTAAGAATCTATTACTTAAAATGGCGCTCGAAAAATATCTTTTTCTAAATGTTATCTACCGCCATTAAGGCCTCCATAATTTATACAATTTAATTTACATAATTTGCATTATTAACAAATATTCCAAGTAAATATTTAAAATAGGGAGTTAAATAAAAATAAATTATTTACTAAAATTTGTGTCCATTAAGAATCTGTTACTCAAAATGGCGCTCGAAAAATATCTTTTCCTAAATGTTATCTACTCCCATTAATGCCTCCATAATTTACACAATTTAATTAAATAATTTACATCATTAAAAAATATCCAAAGTAAATATTTAAAATAGGGAGTTAAAATAAAAATAAATTATTTACTAAAATTTGTGTCCATTAAGAATCTGTTACTCAAAATGGCGCTCGAAAAATATCTTTTCCTAAATGTTATCTACTCCCATTAATGCCTCCATAATTTACACAATTTAATTAAATAATTTACATCATTAAAAAATATCCAAAGTAAATATTTAAAATAGGGAGTTAAAATAAAAATAAATTATTTACTAAAATTTGTGTCCATTAAGAATCTGTTACTCAAAATGACGCTCGAAAAATATCTTTTCCTAAATGATATCTAGTTCCGTTAAAACAACCATAATTTACGATTCGCCTTTTGGGGAAGATAACAACGAACGAACGAAAGCAGCATTTTCGAGTAAAATATAAAACGGATGAAAGGCAACAAAGTAGGCAATCACGAACGATGCGTTCTCGAGTGTATGAGACCACGCGACGAGTTTTATTCGACGTGTCGATACGTTTCCATGCAGAACCGGAGGATCAACGACGGGATGCATCGTCACGACTTCCGGCCCGTGTCCTCGAACCGTTGTCTCCACCCATCGCTTTGTTTCGTTTATTTTCGCCCGCGCGGGCCGAGGACCTCTCGAGAACTACACGAGAGCGTTCATTAACGCGACCGGAGACGAACGATCCGCTAATTAATGTGACGAAGCTCGTGGACGAGAGCTGCGAGCGCTCTTTCCTTTGCTTTCCGCTTCGTCTTGCACCACGAAGAATGACGAAAGGGCGAAAAAAGGGGGGAGGTGGACGAGATGGAACAGAGACATAGGTTGTTGAACGATATTGTTGAAATGATTGCGTGATTTGAACTCGAAATCTGTGTTGGTGGAT
Organism: Tetrapedia diversipes; assembly: GCA_033822845.1. Taxonomy (NCBI): domain Eukaryota; kingdom Metazoa; phylum Arthropoda; class Insecta; order Hymenoptera; family Apidae; genus Tetrapedia; species Tetrapedia diversipes. Next base: position 69,799 of record JAOPTO010002166.1, read on the forward strand.
GGAAATCAGAGTTGCGATAGTAGGCCGAATAAAAAACTTCTTCGAATCAATTATGTATTTAGATTGGGTCATCTTGTTTGACTAGAGAAAGAGAGGTCACTTCGAGATAATTGTGTGACAATTGATCTTTTTGGAATTATTTCATCATTTGGTTATTAACACGTTCGTCGTCATGTCACCCATATTTGGGTGACGTTTTTCTTCTTAAAGTTAAATAGGATTTTAAATTGGAATTTTAAGAGGAATTCAATGGAATAAGCATTGAAGTATAATATATATAATATAAATATGAAATATATAAAATAAAAATAAAAAGTTAACATTTTTGCTATTTTAAAATTCTTTTTACTCCAGTTTTCTATGCAATCGGATTTGAGCCTGGCGAGAAACTCGAGCCGAGTCATGCTAAATGCATGTTAAACGAATTAATTTCTTGTATTATTTTGTATTTAAGTAGGTACATGTTTCTTGAGATAATTCGTTAAATCGTTCGTGGATTTGTTATGCTGCTATTTATAAAGATGAACTTCCGCATAGTAGCTTAGCAAAACTGTTTACTTTGTTTGGAAAAAATGTATTCAAAATAAAAAAAAGCTTTTCAAAAATTGTTTCAATTATTCATCTATACTTGATGTTATACACGGTAAGAAATACACTGTACTATTGAAGAAACAATGATAACGCACAAATGATTTTGAGGATAATAAAATTTCAGTAGTATAAGTCAATGCATGCAGCGGCAGATCACAGATTACATAGAAATACAATTACAAACAGTCCTTTAATACTAGAAATGTTGATGATTCAAGTGAGAAAACTGTAAAAACTGTTAACCCTGTACATTTATTAATAACTAATACGCATACATTTTTCATAACTAATTTTATAATAATTGCACTCAAGAATTATCGAACGAAATAAAATTCAGCGACTTGGAACAATTCCTCGAGCGTTACAATCGCGAATCTCCAGCAAACAGACACTTACGTTCGAGGCTAGACAGCTGATCCCTAATTTCGGGTGAAAATTATTATTACAATTTTATTTAAATGTATAACGAACTTGAAAGAATGCTTAATATTTTGCTTATTAGTTAACGCGTGACACGCATTTCATTTTTTGAGTTCTATTAAAGAAGCTCCCCGTTAAATATTTTGTGAAATGTCAAATATTAAATACAGAATACGATTAGAAAATTATTAGTAGGTTACTCCCTTTTATTAAAAATTTGAAACATTTATTCCTTTTCATCAGAAACTACAGGCTTACTCTAAACGAAGCGATCTAACGTCATTACTCGACCACTCCTTCAAAAAAAAAGATTATAAATCTAAACAATCAAATTTAGATCACTTTATCAGTAACGACACTGCGCAGTGTTTAATGTTTGAAACTAAATATATACATATCTTATTGTTAGAAATAAAAATTATTCGATTGAACAATACATTACAGTTTTTAAATTTCTTTGACAATTCATACAAAACTTTTACAAAAGAGAATGATTATGTCGTGAGAAGAGAAATGCCGTAAGAGAGCGAATTCATATGCAGAGCTACCAGCCGTTGCAATCGACAATCGCTAACTAAACTATAAATCTTTCTCGGACAAACGAAAACAAAAACCTACAATTTTTCCCTCATTTTAACGTTCCTGCTTAATTCAGTTACCTCTGTTCGTATTTTTAACACTTATACATCAGCGCATAGAATCCAGTCAAGAACCGAATCTAGTTTCGAGCGTTACTGTACACCGCAAGAAACCGCAAGAAAGCAACGGATGCGACAGGAGATAAAGACACCAGGCTGGCGTAGAAGAAGGGACGACAGAGGCCTTAATAGGATGCGGCAGGGTTGGCCTCGTGCACGCTGCTATCTCGTTCCCCGTGTACTATCGAGGAGGTGTTAGGACTCCGGACGCAGCGAGCTCGCAATTTGCATTAGGCGAGCGAATTACGCGAAATTTATGTGAGTCTGGATATACCCCCGGCAGAGCAGCGCTACCCAGCACGGTTAATACGTATTCGGAGTACTTACGGAAGCGGCCGCGCACGGTCGTCGTACTTATGCTCCTGCGGACAGCTAATGTCCGCAACTATTTCTCTCTGTCCCCTCTCCCCCTTCTCCCTACCCGCCCCCGCACACATACAACAACCATGCTCTCCCTCTCACACTCTCACTCTCACTCTCTCACCCCCGTCTCTCTCACACTCACTCCCACTCTCACCCCACCCTCTCTCTCATTCACTCACTCACTCACGCTCACTCTCTTTTTCCCACTCTTTCGCCCCCCTCTCTCACCATTCGTCTCTCTCTTACTCACTCACTATTTTTCTCCCACTGTCTGTCTCACTCTCTGTCTCACTTTCTCTCACTCACTCATTCACTCTCACTCTCTCTTGCCCCCCTATCCCGCCCCCTTTCTCACCATTCGTCTCTCTCTTACTCACTCACTATTTTTCTCCCACTGTCTGTCTCACTCTCTCTCTCTCTCTGTCTCTCTCACTTTCTCTCACTCACTCATTCACCCTCACTCTCTCTTGCCCCCCTATCCCGCCCCCTCACTCACCATTCGTTCTCTCTTACTCACCATTTTTCTCCCACTGTCTGTCACTCTCTCTCTCTCTCTCTCTCTCACCCCTCTCTCACTTTTACTCTCTCACTCTCGCTCTTTATGTCTCTCTCACTCACTCCCTCATTATCTCTCTACCTCTGTCTCTCTCTCAGACTGTCCTTCTGGACGCCTTACGATATTATCCCAAACGCATTGTCTCCCAAAGAAGAGGCAGCGACAGAAACGTATTTGCCAAACGGTGACAAGCCACGCGGTGCGGAACGATTAATCTCTGCCAAAAGCATCGTTCCGGTCAATGCGGACGCGTAACGACGCATGCTCCGCCCCGTGGTAATTGTCTAAGCGCGCGTGAAACGAGCCACTGAAACTTTTCGTCCCGCTGGAAAACCGTGACCGCCGTTGGAGCGAGCTGCTCCCACGAATCCGAGGAATCCGTTTGATTCTGACGATTCGTTGGCTAGTCGAACGACGAGTTTCCAGGATCCACTGGCTAGGACGTGTATGAGACTTGAAGATTACTGGGTCAAGAAATTTTTTTTTTCCGATCGAGCACATACATTAAACCCTCATTCATAACAGTACCAAATTTATGAGTTTATAAGATATCAGGAAGTTATGTTGTACCCTTACTGTGAGCTGTTTATATTTTACACATCTTTCGATTTTTGCGTCAACTTTCGGATTAGTACTAAGAATAAGTACATTGCTAGGAACAATTAGAGGAACATACAGTAGCGGACAAAGGTTTGAAACCAAAGAGTCAAAGAAAACATATTAATATTTAATAAGAAATAGCATGATAAATAAAATTTGTATTTTATGCTAACTAATAAATAGTGTTCTACCAAAATAACGATAAAAATTGGTATATGAAAGATTGTTCTGTCGTCTTAAACTTTTGTCCGCTACCGTAGACTGCAATCGGAGTCCTTGTCAATAAGGTATATAATTCATGGAATTTTTTTCTTTTCTTTTCTTTAAATAACAGCTGTATTTAAACGACATGTTCATGCAAACGATCATCCAACTTAATTCCTCTTAAAGCATCGTGGAGATAAAGTACTATACCCGGTTATATTTTATATCATTTAACTGTTTTGAGCAATGTGCTGTAATATTACACATAATTTGCATTCAGTAGTGCAGCCATGAATCAGAATGTTAATTAACAGTTATCGTAATTATTATTACAAATAATTGGTTAATTGATAATTAATATGATAAGTAATTAATATTTGATAATGTAATCATATAAATTAAAAATACAATTGAGGTTATAGTTATATTTTTTCATCCAGGCTACAGATTTGTATCCTATGCTGTGAGTGTCACTAATGATTACAAGGTTGAAGTTAAAGCCGAAGCTTATCGATGCTTCATTTGTTAATTTGGTATATTTGCGATTTAAGAAGTCACAGTGGATACATTTGCGTGGAAAGGAATCAGAGAGATACCGCGCCATAGAAAGGAATTTTATCGTTACAAACAGAATGGAATTGTGAGCGTTGAATTTGAATATTGCAGCTGTTGAATACGTTATTTCTGATTGCGCGACTTTATGAATTTACTGGGAATTAATATCCGTAATTTGCACAAATTTGTCCCGATTATTATTACGTTACGGTGACAGATAAATTGAACTGATTTTTCGAAATATTCAATTACAATAAAGTATAATTTCGACTAATTAATTGGTACATATCATTTGCCGCATCGAGAAAACCTTGTAGAGTTTAATTATTTCGAACAGAGAATTCTTTTCGGGGAAGCATTCAAAATTTCCACAACCGAAGTGTAGTGAAACAAGTAAAACAATTTTGCTACGACAGTTCAATAAAACTTGAAGTATTGACATAAACATGCAAAACATAATGCTTCTCATTTCTACAGGCAAACAAATTTTACAGTATTTTTTCATCGATCACAATTTTTAATCTTAAATTACACCCCACGTTTCAAAATTAATTTAACAAATATTATAAATAATTTCATCATCATAATACTACATTATTGTACCAGTGTTTCACATTTGTTCCTGTAACACCATTCTAATTGTCATTACTCGAGCCATACATATCCCTACAACATCCCTAAATATCGGTACCTAAAATTTCTGCAGAACAGCAGATATACAAAAATATAAATATAATCTGAATTTCCTCGGTTTCAATTTCTAATCCCCAACAAACTTCCACTCCCCCTCGTGCTTCACAATTTTTCCAGCCAGCATCAAATCAAGATTATCCCCATATCTCTGTCTCCGATATTCGCTGGGACCCTATGTAGCTCGAATAATCAATCAATTTCTTGCGCCATCAGACCGAGACAAATGCCGGCCGCAGCAATCCAGACGCGGGCAATATTTATCTATCAGAGCGCAATCAATTAACCTGGACCGTGGTGTATCAATTATCTCGTTCAAGAACCCAGCTCGGCAGTTAATTGCTCGCGCGACACACATTCGATCGTGACGCTCGCGCGAACCGATATTTCTCGTGTCTTCGAGGGATCGATGCTGTCTTTTTACGTGGTGCTGTCTCGCTTCGTCTTTTTCGATTCGTCGATGGTTCACCACGCGTCTCGTTGCTGTGTGAGCTAATATCGACGACGTTAAGTGGTCGTTACCGGCTGTGGCGACTAACGATCGCCTAATTAGTGCGTAACGGAACGCCACCGTATAGATGCGGTCGATCTCGTCCGCGTTCGACGACTATTTCGCGTTCCTACAGTAGCGAACAAAAGTTTAAGACCGAAGTGTCAACGAAATTAAAATAATTAATTGATAAGGAGTAGCATGATATACAAAATTTGCATTCATTGTTAATGAATAAATAGTGTTCTACCATGATGTAAGAACACGATCGAGTGAATGCTATTGAGTGGATGCGGGTTTAGGAAAATCTGAAGAGTGCTTGATTTGAACGATAGCAGTGTGAACGTAGAATGCTTGGATTCGAGTGTTTCTAAGGCGCGAAAGATGAGCACTTAATAACATGTCGCGACTGAGGAATTTTGGGTAAACGTGACCGAATGCATCGAGTAAGAAAGGTTTACAATTAGAAAGAAAGGAAATGAGGGATTGGAAGAATATATGACAAGAAGCATTCCAGCGCGAGGCGCAAAGAGCATGTTTGTGAGAGGAACAAGACTGTTGAAGTTGTTAAGTTAAACAATGATTTATACGTTACTATTGTAGATAATGCGCTTAAGTGGGTACGATTTTAGGAAAATCTGAAGAGTGCTTAAGTCGAGCGATAGCCGTGTGAACGTAGAATGTTTGGATTCGAGTGTTTCTAAGGCGCAAAAGATGAGCACTTGAGAAAACGTTGCCACTGAGAAATTCTGGATGAACGACATCAAATACATCGAGTGAGAAAGGTTAAGAAATAGAAAGAAAGGAAATGAGTGTTTGCAAGAATATATAACAAGGAGTATGCGAATCCGAGGCAGAAAGAGCATGTTTGTGAGAGGAGCAAGAACATTGAAGTTGTGTTAAATCGAAAAATGGTTTATATATTATCAAAGTTGTTAGTATTAACCCGTTAAGGACTAACGTTGTATTAACAAAATGCGATTAAATGGGTACGATTTTAGGAAAATGTGAAGATTGCTTGAGTCGAGCGATAGCCGTGTGAACGTAGAATATGTGGATTAGAGTGTTTCTAAGGCGCGAAAGATGAGCACTTGAGAAAACGTTGAGACTGAGGAATTTTTGGTGAACGTGACCGAATGCATCGAGTGAGAAAGGTTTACAATTAGAAAGAAAGGAAATAAGTGTTTGGAAGAATATATGACAAGGAGCATGCCAGCGCGAGATACAAAGAGCATGTTTGTGAGAGGAACAAGACCGTCGAAGTTGTTAAGTTAAACACTTCATTTTATTTACACCTGAGTCCTATCATCTCCACTCTACTAAATAATTAAGTAAAGTAGAATTTCCCATAATAATAACTATAAAACTGAATTGTACAGACAATATTTGCAGACCGCAAAACTATGTTTTACATTGCACTCCCGTCTTAAACTTTTGTCCGCTATTGTATTCGAAAGTGGCGTAAAATTGGTACAACGAAGCTAATAGGCCGTTTCGTGTGAAAATTGTGACTAAAATTTGTTAAGAACTTGATAAAATGTTTGATACTTTATTTGTTAGTGAATTGTTTTGTGAAACGCTACGCTGCTACGGAAACTAGAAAATGCTGAGTTACTCTGAACAAAGCGATCTAAGGTCATTGTTTAAAAAAAAATGTTTCCAGTATGCAGCATTAAATTTAGATCACATCATCTGTAATGATCTTGTGTAGTATTTGAAACCAGATAATATATCTTACATACATATAACTCAGTCGAGAGCTCTTTGTTGTCAGAAAAATTGTTTTCCTCAAAGATTCTACTCTATTCTACTTTAATACGTTTTGAGTACTTACTTTCTTGCCGTCTAACTCGTGATTACCCTGTGCCAGCACTTTGTCTACACTCGCGGGATCTGCGAACGTGATGAATCCAAAGCCCCTGTAACATAAAACGAAACATGATTAATCGATTAAAATCGGATCAATTCGATTCAAATCATCGTGTGCAATGAAATCGAATGAAAATCATTAAGAGTACGTAACAGATGTCTATCTTTAAAGATCATGTGTTCGTCCAGGTGAGACAAAAATTAAGATAAACGTTTTTATCATGGTAAATCTAACATTTACAACTCAGTTGGGAAAAGGTAAGTAATAATTAGCAAACAACCGAAGGGGTCATTTTGTTAGCCCTTTTTTCGAACCCCCACCCCACCAAATTCACTATAATTGACAATTTTGTAAATTCACGTAAAATGAATATCGTCGGTGGAAAACGCGTACACGACGATAATTTCTATCCAAAATTGCCCGTTGTAGCACCTTCGTGTTGCTCCCTTGCTCGAACCCCTTCACTTCAACCTCAAGAAACGCCACCCCTAACTCCAGAATTAACAACGACGTTCCGTTCGCGGGACAACGGCATGCAAGAGTGCCACGACACCTTATATCCGAGAAACTATTTCGTCCCCTTTGGCGGCTCTTTTTCCACGCGAACGTATAAACATAAGTCGGGCTGAGATTTAAGGCGCCCGTGAAACGGCCAGAAATGTCGGGGGAGGGGGGGAGAGGGAGTGTGGCTTGAAATCGGGAAGCGCTCGAGCGAAACAAATATCGGCCTGCGTCCGGTGCCATAAATTTCGCGCGCGACACCGTGTACATACAGATATATTAAAAGATAGTTTGCCGAGGAGGTCGGAGGAGCCACGGGGAGGGCGGCGGAGGGACGGCAGCCGATCTCGAGTGGCTCGCGCAACGGGCTGGCGGAGACGGTGCACGAGGCACGATAGCGACCGGACGCAAAGCGGTTTGCATTTTTCATGCCCCGGGGGCTGGCTTGTGCAGTTATTGAAAATATTTACATGTTATTTATGGGCCACACATGCCTCAGGAACCGAAACCCGCCAATTCCTACCGCGCGACCCGTTGCGTTTCCACGCCCTTCGGAGAATCTGGGCGCGTCGCTCTTGTCTTTTCTTTGGAGAACAAGGAGCCCGCGAAACGTACTTAGATGGCAGTGTTACGTCCAAGTCAACGCAATTCTTAACACGTTCCCTGCCGCGTGGGGTGTATACGCCCCATGCTAAAATTTCCTCCCACGCCGGATAAAAGCCTTTAAAAAAAGGCATACTTTTAACAATATTTTGTCAAATAAACTAAAAATGATTGCTTTTCTGGTTTAAATTTATAAAGAGATATGCCTTTCTTTTAAATTTATGGTTTTAAATTACTGAAATATTGTGTATTATACCACAAAAAACATGCTTGTGACAACCATAAGCGTATACGCCCCACGCTGGCCTGAACGGAAAGTCTTAAAAAAAATGTCCGGCAGGGAACGTGTTAATGAATTGATGGGGTCGTAAAGCCCATGTACGCTCGGTCGCGACGTTGACCGTGGACGTTGATTAAAGTAAAATTAATTACTTTAACCTGGTTGAGATGTCTCTCGATTGAGACGCGTGGTGTAAAACGTGATTTGAACGTCGTACGAATGAGTACTAGTTGCTTGCTGACTTCTAACGATGTTTTATGATTTTTGCTAACGATTGCTCCGCGGTGTCCAAGTGACTCGATTTTTATATGGAGGAGTTCGAATGTTCACACAAAAACAACATTAAATACTAAAATATAATGCTAAAATGCTAAAATGCTAAAACAATAATAAAAGTACGGAAATATAAAGTAAACTTTGAAATAAAGAATTGTTTCGATTTGCTGCACATGTTTCTTCTTCAGAGCGTTGCCAGAAACTGACTGTCGTCGGTTTCGTTACTTCGACACTCTGGCGGAAACGTATATGTGTTAGTGCGACCGTCACTTTTCTCCTACCACACAGCACCCATCGTTGTATGCGTTATCGCTTTCAAGGGACTCACAGCATGGGTTACGAAAGACCCAGGGACCGCAGGCGGAGGGTTAATACTGGGGAGGAAAGACCAAGTTTGACCCCACATGTGTGTCTGTTGTAAGAAGTCCTTTTCTTGGGTCTACGAAGTTAAAGTGTGCCATGGGCACACTCAACGCGACAGACCCTCGCCAATGGGTCGTTTATTGTATGCTTTGAGTTTGCTATGCCGCAAAGGCTAGCTCTGTCGTACTCAGGCTTCTTGGACGATGTTGGATGCGAATGATTACACCACAAAGAGTCATGAACTAGTAAAACAATTTCATCAGCCTCGCAGCGTCGTTTAAATGTTGGGGAAGAAGACCAAGTTTGACCCCGTATGTATCTATTGTAAGAAGTCTTTTTCTTGGGTCCACGAAGTTGAAGTGTGCCATTGGACACATCCAACGGGACACACCCGAGCTAACAGGTCATCTCTGAACCTGTACTCCCTCAGTTGCTAACTCTGGTTCGAACAAGCCTCGTGTATCGGTTGTTTCCCTCGTTTGGCCTCTTCCTCCGCGTCTTTCCGTGCATTAAACTCGGCGATCGAACCGCGTACGGGCACGCGATATACGCGGGACCACTCGAAATGGGCAAAGTGTTGCCCTCGCGGAGCCGGTGTCGCGTGAACTTCGACCATTTTTGTACCTCGTTCGAGGGGATTTACGGGCCACGGGGCGGAGAAGTATCGTGGATCGCCGAAATTGGCAGATTCTCCGGCTTGTTTGCAGAATCGAATGTCACGCTCAAGCGGCTGGCCGGCACAACTTGATTTACGCGGACCGTTCGAAAGGCGGATAACGTTTTCGACTGGATTTCTATCCCGGATCGTGATGTGTTTTTAGAGTTGTTTGCGCTGAATCGTGATTAACTCGAGGCTCGTGTGTGTTACGTGCGGAAACAAAGAAAGAGAAATTGTAAATAAGAGAGAATTTTTTAATCTGTTCAAACTATCTTTCGCGTTTTATAAACACAGCTCTGGGATTTCATTCGTTTAAGAAGGACTATATTTTGTTTCGGGAAAAACACGTTCGTAGGTGTAAATGTGAACGGTTACAAAATAAAGGAAAAAGGGCTTACATTAAGTGTTAGTTTATAAATAATCCATAAGTCTGTAGGAGTCTTTATTTGAGTGTTGTAATACACGTGGCTGATGTGGGCTGACTAATTAACTGACTGATTGACGTTGCGTCTTGAATTAGGATAGAGGTTCATACCGTAATGACCCTATATCTGCCTCAGTAGAAGGGAAGTGGTTACCAGCCCTCACTTCCTACAATACTTGTAAGCAATTGTGATTGGTTCGGGATATGCCATCACTTTTGTTATAAATATCGATATAAGAACAGACACTCAGCGACACAACTCATCGAGAGACACTCACAGACAATCCGAGACACAACTCATCAAGAGAACAACTCAGAACACACAACTCGTCAAGAGAACAACTCAGAACACACAACTCGTCAAGAGAACAACTCAGAACACAACTACTATAAACAGTATCAAGAGAAATACAAGATCAATTCAACAGCACTCTATCGTGTTCAATTTGACACCTAAACAACTCCTGATATCGACTTTGATCAACTTCATCAAGAGGAAAACTTTTCGCTATACAAGGCGATTACGAAAAGGTCGGGAAGTATTTCGGGAGCAATACACCGCTCCGCAGCTAAACCGACGTACAAAACAGACTGACTGATTGTTTCTCTATGTGTATGTATGTGTGAATGTGATGAGTGATTGACTGTTTATGCCTTGCGTCCAAGGAAGTTTGTCTTTTATATTCGCTGGACCCGTCGAGAGGGAGAAAATGTGGAGACATGCAAAGAACTCTGCGATTGTTTCCCGGATTCTAATGAGACCGCAATTAAACACCCGTGGTAATGAAGGTCGGCTGGCCATTTGGGCCTAAGGACAGGCCGACGTTCAGGCCCTGTTGTAAAGTGTTTGATACAACCCTACAGAACACCTGCAAAGATTCCATGTCACCACAAGTCCCTCTTTGCGTTTATAATTGTTACAGGGTTGTATCAATTCTTGTCTTAGCATAGAAACACATTTACTTACTATTTTTATCATATTTTTTTGCAGAGTCTGTTCATTTTACATAATTTTCTACAATAATCTTTACATAATTACTGTTGCATGTACAATTGTAAATTAACTGTTGCTATAATATACCTCATAGATGTTCGATGAAATCGAAATCAGAGAACTGCGAGAACACAGAATAATGAGCGCTTTAAAATTTCAAAAAGCAGAAACTGTTGGGACGATTCTTAAAATTTGAAAATATGCAAACGGATGTGTTATTCAGCCAACAAATCAGAGGAAATGTATTTAATAAATATCGTCGAGTTATTATAATCGCTTCAAGCTATGGTAAACACCATTTAATCAAATAGGTTGAATCGCAATCAGCTAAAGGAACGAATCGCATAACTTTTTTTTACCGTCAGGTATATCATTCGTCACCAGGATGTATCCCCGTTCTAAATCCAAACAGACCAACGAAATCTGTTGACGCACCAAAGAGATTGTTTAAGCGAGCGTTGCTCCATCAAAATTTCCGTATGCGTACGCTGCAGTCGAACTGGCTTTCATATTCAAGCGTTTACTTAGACTCATGCCACAGCCGCATATATCTCCTCTATTCAGCTGCTGCTACATGACAGCTTCATAGCTTCCATAGATCCCACCCTATAATAACAATACCGTACGTCCGTGTGCCATGCCTCTTATCGAGCAATAAATCTATTAGCAACAATAAAGCAAAACGCGGTTGGATCGAATTTGCATCAACCAGGAAAATCAAATAATTTAATTTAAAAAATGGTACCTAGCCTAAATGACACATCAGTTTGCTCATCTAGAAATCAGTTCGAAACAATTATATGTCAGTTTATTCAGATATACAATAAACTTTAACAGATTATTTCATTAGTCGGTTACCTGATGAAACAATCTTCAATGTTATTTCAGTAAATTATTCATTTTATTCGTTTGTTAACATTGTTGAAATATCTAATTGATCTGCTAGCTAGACCTAGAGTGCGAATAGAGATGCTTGAAATGCCGAGAATATATTTCGCAAAAGAAAGATTAGAAGTGTAGAAAAGGTCTTAAAAGGTTATAAATAAAATAAGGAAACGAAAGAAAGGTGAATAAAATTCTAAATATACGTGTATTTGATAAAACTAAAACGACACAAACGAATACAAGATATCAAACTACATAGCTTCGCAAACCATACAGCTCCTTGCTCTACGCTGACTACTTGGCTTCTGACCTCTTCATCTCTCGATCGAGTGGGGCCCAAAAAGACAAAACACTTGGCCCTACTCTACCGAATCCTTCACACACACACACATTTACGCCTTAAATGTTACACCTTACGTATGTGTGTTAAATCTATATATTACCACATTATTATTATTATTAATATGATTGAGAGCAAAAGTATACAGTACACAGTAAATTCTAGCCCAACTCTGTCACGCAACTATACTACAATACGTTATGCATATTCTGTACTGTTTTGCACATTTGTAATTATTACACATCCACTATTGTATTTGTTGGATTTGGGAAAAAAAAGCATTATTTAATTTGTACCTCCCCACTTAAAGGTGTGCCGGTCGGGGGCAGGTAATTTTCGGACCGACCCCCGACCCTAGGAGTGTAAGGACGACCAGGAAAGAATAAAGGTCAGTCATTCAGAGGAATTTACAGAAAGCGGACCTCGAGTTGTTCTTATTTAATCCGAGTACCCTTGCTGCCCATCCCTGACACGCGTAGCATTTATCGCATCTCCGCGACTTTGGTTATTTCAATTCAACAATATTAGACAAATTACTACATATATTATTCCCGGTAACTTTGATAATGCACGAAGAAGTGAAATGTTACGTTGTGTGAAATCGTATCTGTCGAACATGAGCGAAGTACATGAAATACGATACTACTATATTTTATGCAAGACTGAAGCTTGACAAATAAGCTTCAACGTCACAATACCCGGTATCGTTTCCTGAACCCGTCGTTATGTATGTACATAACGATTCAGTAACGTACGCACGATATCGTAAGAAATATAATAATGCCGCCGTCTGTGAGACAGTAGAAGGCACAAGCCATTTACATGTCACACACATGACACACATACATATACACACACATGCGGAGCGAAGGTATTGTGGCGTACATCACACTGTATTGCAAATAAATTCATTTAACTTTAATATTCTTATTTCAATTAACGTTTTTAATAAAACTTTATGGATATGTAGGGTGTAATACTATATATGTATGGATTAATTTCTTGTTTTATAACTAAATACCATTTTAAGGAAGCGAAATCAACGTTAAAGTTTCAGTGCTTTTTTCTCATTTTTTTAAACGTAACTTTGTATTAATAAATAAACCTATCAGGTAAAAAAATCTTAGTTTTTAATGCTCTGTCGTTCTGACATAAAAAAGATCCCAGAGGAACCTGTGTTCAGAGCATGAAAAATCGCAGAACCTTTAAGGGTCGTTTTCACCCCGTCTATAAGATTTACTGTCATGTTAAAGTTGTCCAAATTTATCGTACAGATTTCCCAAACAATCTAACACGTTCGTCGCCCAGCGTGATTCGGCTGAGTTTCTCACTGAATCCAAATCGGGATTGCATAGAAAAGTGGGGTAAAAAAATATAAAAAGAGCAAAAATTTTTATCTTTTTATTTTAATTTTATAAATTTTATATTCATATATATATATATATATATATATTATACTTCAATACTTATTTCATTGAATTCCTTTTAAAATTCCAATTCAAAATTCTGTTTAACTTTAAGAAAAAGAGCGTCACTCAAATATGGGTGACGTGGCGACGAACGTGTTTAGTATAATTTCCTAACAACCTTACATAAAGAACTGTATCGTAAACGAGAACCAAAGAATAAAGAAGGAAATTGTCATGTTAAAGTCGTCCAAATTTATCGTACAGATCTCTCAAATAATTTAACAGATACTACAGAAGGATCAAGAAAGCTCGCGTCGCCTCTGAAAACCCATCGCGAAATTTGTCGCGATTTCGCTGACGGTTTCGCCCGCCTACGTGTTTCACGCGCGTGTGGGCGACGTAGAATTTTGAAAATTCTCGCTCGACCGCGGTCGGCGCGGCGCGGAAACAACAATCGTGGCAAACGAACGCCGGCTGAATCGGCAGTCGTCCAATCAACATTAAAACAGCGAACAGCGCGCGATACCGAATACACGGGAGGGTGTGAGGGAGGGAGGGTGGTACTGACCACCGTGCCGCCCACCGTCCTCCACCATGCATTTATACATGCGTTTCACCACCCCCATCCCACCCCTCGCGGATTTTACGACTTCGTGTTTACGACGAGGCACGCCGCGGCGGAATCACCGCCGTAGCAATGGCCGCGATATCGTGCGAAACATTCATCGATCTCGTAATTTGATACGCGACGCATCTGTTCCTCGTTGAATTCTAAAAACGACGATCCACACGGATGGAACACGGTTCCGTGGAGGCTACGGCCACGATTCGTCGCCGGTTCGACGTGGAAGGAATCTTTGATGGACGTAAGAAGTGTCGCGTCGCGAACCTCTCTTGATTGAAATGATGACCAGCAACAGTCATTAGGAGAAATTTATCTGATCGTTGTGTCCCCAGATATTTAACCCTTTCGCTTCGGCTGTCCAGTCCGCGGAAGTACCGTCAGCGCGCGCCAGAAATATGCACAGTGCGCGTGGTTTCTGTATATACGTTTTCTAAGTCTTAAATAACAACTGTGCTGAATAAAATGATCGTAGCTCTAATGTAATAGGTATATTTACATTTTTAATATGAAAAGGCTTAAAAAATTATTAAAATACAAAATACATTTGGATGCCGCCTATAAACGGCGCTCGTACCCACAGTACATCTCGCGGAGGCCGCCTATAAGCGGCGCTCGAAGCGAAAGGGTTAAACGACAATTTAGTTAATGACGGTTCCTCAGCGTCAGGCCATCAGTCTTAACACGTTCCCTGCCGGACATTTTTTTTAAGACTTTCCGTTCAGGCCAGCGTGGGGCGTATACGCCCCACATTTTTTTTATGGTCGACACAAGCATGTTTTTTGTGGTATAATACACAATATTTCAGTAATTTAAAACCATAAATTTAAAAGAAAGGCATATCTCGTTATAAATTTAAACCAGAAAAGCAATCATTTTTAGTTTATTTGACAAAATATTGTTAAAAATATACCTTTTTTTAAAGGCTTTTTTCCGGCGTGGGAGGAAATTTTAGCGTGGGGCGTGTAACGGCAAGGAACGTGTTAATTGTACTCCGCAATAATACAGTTCAAATAAGGAGACTTTTAGGTGACCCCCTGGGATCTAGGATTTTACAAGGTATAACCCCAAATGATCCCTTGCGTGGGTTGTACTTTACCACTCCAATTACCGCGACTTACGAGTTTAACCCTTTGTACTCTGCGTCATCTCGGACGTATTCTCAGTTCCACAAAATCACTATTTTTTTTATACATCTTGGTAACTGTACCATATTTTGATTTGATACCTTGTGCCATTTTAGCAGAAAACTTCACAAAAACATGCATTTCTGAAAAGGTTGCGCCGGGATAAGTCAATTCCCCGGAATCACTAATAAATTCTAATGTTTCCTGAGAGGGGACAACGCAGTGCAAAGGGTTAACTACCCAGATACCGACGGTGGAAAACGCGTATACGACAAGGAGCTCGAATTGCAGGAAATCGTTGTAACCCAGGGCTGTCGAACTTAGGGCTTTCGAGATTTTCGCCCACTATTCCACAAGCAACAAATGTCAATATAACTTACCCTTCGGCTAAAAACAATTTCTACAGAACACAGTACAACCCGTAATATATGAACTAACAGGGAAACAAAAGTGTCAGATAAAAGAATGTTCAAATAATAGAACAATCTTTCTCGTACTTGATTTTTATTTATTTGAATGTGATAATATAAACAATATTCAGATAATAAATATTCGTATATGTAGTATATGTAGTTAATTTTAGAGTTTAAGAGAAAGTGAGGGGTGGACAGCGAGAGTTCAGGCCTGCTTGGGGAAAATCATTGGGGACGCGCGAGGTCCTCGAAAAATGCCCAAATATGGTCATGTTTTTGGAGTATGCCCAAATATGGTCATACTCGAGGGACTTTTCCTGGTGGGAAAAAAGCTAAGGACCAGCGACAGTTTTCTTCTGCAAAAGGGGGCAGAGTTGAACAAGACATTGTAGCGTGCAGCAGATTCGTACGAAGAAACAAATTTATACATAGTATTGTAATAACATTCCCTTATTTACAATAATAAATAAATTTTATTATTATAACACTATGTACCGGAAAGTAATGTTGTTTTCTTACATTAAATTCAAACACATAAATTTTTAACGATTTTTATTTTTAATCAGTAATGTAATTATCCTCATTATCAACTCCTTTCGACAAAAATCAATTGGTCTTTGAGCAAAATATGTAGAGCTGGAACAACAGAAACGACATTACCTTCCGGTCCCCCTAATATAACATCGGTGCGCCACTGTATTTTAAAACACTTCGAGAAGAAGAAGGGAGAATGCTTCGTTATCTTCCCCGGCGCATCGCTTTGAAACACTAGGAGCTACGTGCAGCGAAAAAAGGAAGAAAAAAAAATCAAGATTTCCCTTAGTGGCTAGGATAAAGGAGGGACGACGCAGATCCGTCGTTTCGAGCGGCATGGCCCGCCACTTGTCACTCGACCATTGTACGTGAATAATCTATAAAAGGCTGAGTAGAAGGATGGCGGCTGACGTGTCCCTTGTCTACTTGAGCACGGCTTCTACGATCCTCCGCTTTTCATCCTCGTCTAGCTGCGGGCCCCCTACGCCTTAAACCACCCTTCGCAGCTTCGCTTCCCCCTTTTTTTTTTTCGAGGCAACCCAGCCACGGAAGAGTGTCACGCCGGGCTGACGCGCTGCATTTGTCTGTCGCTTCCCCGACGATGAGACTCTCACGACGTGTAAGGCCAGCCAAGATCGATGGGACGAGGTCCGCGATGAAATCAGTAGAAGCTGTACGTACTGTGCGTTGCTGGAAAGATGGCGAGTGGAAGGAACAAGGATACGATTGGTCACAGTGAAGTAAGGCAGACTTCTTGCAGGACCCAAAGCTAGACGCTATGTTTTTGGTCGGTATAGATGCGAGATCAGTGTGTCGCTCTCGAAATCTTCCTATTTTTAATAATTTTGCCTTCTGCAACGAAAGTTTGCTGTTAATGAAGAGGTTGATATTGCGTGGTTGTTCCACGTGTCAAATTGATCGAACGACAGACTTCGTAGGTTACTGGTTAATGCTTATGCTGTATTTTCTTCTCTTTACTTTTTATTTTGGTTAGGTAATTCGAGCGCCGCTCCTGTTTGTGGGCCAAACTTATCGGGGAAAAGAAATAATTGGTGTTACCTAACAAGATGGTAATTAATAATACTTAATTACGTAAGAAAGGGAAGGAAAAATTTTCAAGAAACTCCCAACGCAAGAATGTTAAGGTCGTTAAGTTGAAAAGTTGTTAAACCAGCATTACTATCAAACTATTTTAAATATTAAATAGGTAGATAATTTAATATGGTATTGAATATAATTTAATATAATATTAACGTCATTTAAATATAATTTAATATAATAGTAATTATAATTTAAATATAATTTAATACAATAGTAATTATAATTTAAATATAATTTAATATAATAATAATTACAATATTAATTATAATATTAAATATAGATTATAATATTAAATTAAATATATAGATTATAATAATGAATATAATTTAAATATAATTTAATATAATATCAAAATAATAATATATTAAATATTAAACAAATAATAAGAAGAATTTTACTTTGATACACCTACACCTGAACCCTACCGTCTCTAAAAATTAACCCTATATACATAACATGTATAAGTCAGCCAATTACGCCTTTCAATCGGAATCGTGTGTTGAAACGCGACCACGATGATAAAGTGATCGGAAGCAAGCGTGCCGTTGTTGATGATGGAATTACGCGGGGAGGGGACGTCCTTTTGTGAATCGAGAACGATACAACGGGCGGTGTTGCTTCGAAAGTTAGTACGGATAATCTGTAAAGGACTTACGGATTATCCACCGGTTGATCCTTTTGCCGGGACACCGACGAAAAAATCTTTTCCCGCCGGGGTAATTTGTGTGTAAGTAGACTTTCACGATCGTGAGGAAGCGTAACGGCGACAGGAACAAAGTTGCGCGAAGGTTAAAGAGGTACTTTATTTGGACTTGTTGGGGTCGACCTCAAACGCCACGAGGGCGGATAGAATAATGTCCATCAAAGCGAAGATGGAGAGTTTAACGGCGATGTCATTGCTTTAAGAGCCCGCGGTCCGCGTGATGTCTTGCTTTATTCAGGTTATGGGACCTCGGGGGGATTAATAATGGAGGAAAAGGGATTAATCTTGAAATGTCATTCTCCGATCCAAAGCAGAAGTAAAGGTGTTTTCTTTCTGTGACATCAAATAGCTCACAAACACAAATATTTATTGTTGTATTACAAATTATTTGTCAAGCTACATTTACGTACGTGTGAAAATTATTTGAAAATTTCGAAGAAATTAATTTGGGAAGAAAGTACGTAAGTGGAACAAATTTATGGATAAATTTCTATTAATTTCTATTAACATTATATTATATTTATATTAATAAATTTCTCTGACGTTTCGTTTTATACTATTTCAAGTATGTAAATGAAATAAATTTATGGATAAATTTCTATTAATTTCTATTAATATTATATTATATTTATATTAATAAATTTCTCTCACGTTTCGTTTTATACTATTTCAAGTATATAAGTGGAATAAATTTATGGATAAATTTCTATTAATTTCTATTAATAAATTTCTCTTACGTTTCGTTTTATACTATTTCAATTTTATACGTTGTCACAACTAGAGAATATAGCTATCGTAAATTATTTACTTCAGCTGGAACAATTTTTATATTTCATTTTCTGGAGAAATGAAGGAATTTATTCACGAATATTAAATTCAAACGTCCTCGGACGAAGGACGATTTAATTGTAACATATGCAAATTTGGGGTTGACATGACTTTAACGTGATCAGTTTAAACAAGGTATATCGTGATGTTTTCTGTGATACAATAAGAAAAAAAGTGATCGACGATAAGTATGACGTACTATGATGGAAGGATAACGTCATAATAAATCTGCAGAGTAATCTTTACGCTGAGATAATGAGATTTTTTATCACCTTTAGTCGAATGGAGTCTTTGTCAGAGATAACGAGCTCTGAAGCGACAGGAAAAATTATAGGCTAAGAAAAGGAATTTTACTTTAAGTTCGCTAAATGTGAATGGAAAGACTCCTCGTCCCCTTCGCGAGGGGTTGGTTTTGTAGACACTTCTCTTAATCTTCAAGTACTCATCGCAGAGTTTGATGCAGACATTATTAAAACAAGAAGTCCTCGTCCCTTCTCATTTCATTTTCAACCCCACCTTTATCCACCAAAGCCAGTTGGTGAAGATAAAATTATTAATTGACAATGATATTCTACTCGTTACATGCAAATAAAAATGTTTTAAAGAACATTTCAATTAGATTTTCGTGATTAAAATATTTTCATTTACGTGTTATCTGAAAGTATTCCTACGTATTACGAAACGTTTAACGATATAGATAAAGATATCTGAAGGAGTACTTTCGTTTTGCAATCGATATTGGATCTCGAGTAGAATTGGATCGCGAGGTTTCTACTTTTCCCCCACAATGTGAAGATATTGCCTTAAATCCGATCTTAAATCCAAAGCAAAAGGAACCACCCCTAAATCCTTATTGGTGTCCTTGCACTCCTATTTGTACCTATAGTGCTTCCTTCAGAGCGGGATTACTCTCAGAATAGGAATTACAGAAACTTCTGAACGGTACACTCGGTTCGGGGTTCACTGGAACAACGGGCTTTGCGGTTTTCATGAACACAATAATAGAAAGGGTTAACCATTCGATAATCTAGTCCGAGTGTAACTGGTGCAGGTCGTCAAAGTATTTATTTTTAGTATATTTAATCCCATCTTCATTCTACGAGTTAAACTCGTGAAGTTTGACCCATATTTGATTCCACTAGTCTGAAGGTAAAATGTTTCAGATATTTCAATCGTTACCTCCCCCATCAAATTATTAATAGTATATTTGACCCCATCTTCATTCTACGAGTCAAACTCGTGAAGTTTGACCCGTATTTGAGTAGAAGGTAGAAGAAGATAGAAGGTTTCGGATGTTTCAATCATTACCTTCCCCATCAAACTATGTATTTTTAGCATATTTAACCCCATCTTCATGCTACGAGTCAAACTCGTGAAGTTTGACCCGTATTTGAGTAGAAGATAGAAGAAGGTAGAAGGTTTCGAATATTTCAACCGTTGCCTCCCCCATCAAACTATTTTTAATATATTTAACCCCACCTTCATTCTACGAGTCAAACTCGTGAAGTTCGACCCGTATTTGATTCCACTAATCTGAAGGTAGAATGTTTCGAATGTTCCAATCATTACCTTCCCCATCAAACTATGTATTCTTAGTATATTTGACCCCATCTTCATTCTACAAGTCAAACTCATGAAGTTTGACCCGTATTTGGTTCCTTGAGTCTGTCTCGCGATGTTCACGTTTTGTCCAATATCGTCATCACGAGTCAGACTCGTCAAAGTACGTCAATGGGTTAAACGTCGTAACGTACGTGTCCTGTACCCGAAGAGAAGAGACAAAAGCAAACGGATCACCACGAATTGCTACACAATTGGCTATACTGTTCCTACAGTACCAAATCCGCATCCCCTGAAATCCTTTGCTTTACACTTCTAGCAACTCCGTTGCACCGCGAAAGATTTAGCGCCTTAATTCGACGTTAAAATTTGGCTGTTAAAAGGAAACCGATAAACCATCGAAGGTAACCAGGTCGTACCATGGCAGAAAACGATGTTAGAGCCCAGGCACCTAGGGAATTTACCGCAACGAAGTCGGAGGGAGGTGGGGGTCAGGTTATATCATGCACGTTGCGAACGAACACGAGTGGATAGGTAACAGAACGGCGGAGGGGGAGGGCGGGGCAAGAGAAAGGAGGCAAGTGTATTAGGTGTATTTATGTAGGCGGTCTCATTGCGCGCGAAGTTACTGTAAGTACCGGCAGTTATTTAACTCGACAGTTTCTGCTATTGCAGTAACCATGGCGGTGGTAGCGGGCAACGACGACGGCGGAACCGTCGTACACTCCCTGCCAAAAGTTTGCTACCGTTTCCGTGTTCGCGGAACAGCTGACTCGGACGGATAAATTGTTGGATTGTAATTGCTGTTCTGTTTATTGCAAATATTAGGTGTACAAGTTAATTTTAGTCTTCTTTTTAGCAGGTTCAGAGTTTATTTAAATTTGTATGCCCAAAAGTTAGTGGATGACGCAATCTCTCACGCTTTCTATAACCTTTGTCCATCTTTCGGACAACGGATGCCTGATTTGAAGAAACTAGGCTGTCTTATTTCGATGAATTCATCTAAAAGTGATTTCAATTCCTCATTCTTGAATCGTTGCGGTTGTCCAGATCCTTTTTTATCCTGGAGATCGAAATTTTCTTCCCGGAACCTTCGGTATCAATATTTGCAGGTGGAATGAGATACAGCATTTTCACCAAGAGCATCGCAAATCATTTCTGCAGCTTCAGCGGCGTTTCTTTTTTAACTGAAGTGCGAAGAGCACACAATGATGAATGCGTTCTTTGCTACACGCCATCGTTTAAACTGTTGTTTACCCAGGTCACGTTGACCGAATCAAGCAGTTTTCTAATGTTTTGGAAAGCCAGATGTCTACACTATAGGACTCCAAAATACCGTTAAGACATTCAAATTGTAAATAGCCTTTATCATCATCGAAAGATGGAAAACTAAAATTAACTTGTACATCTAATATAATTAGTGGAAACTGCCTGCCACAGATACTCTTTATTGGACTCGCTAAGACACGTGACGATCGCTCGACCGGCTCCCATGCCGATTTCCGGTAGGCCGGTTGCCACCACCACATTGCATAATGTAACAATCATATGCAGTTTTTTGTTTTCTAAAAAGTCCTTTGTCCTCGTTCGGTTTGATCGACAGTCTTCGATTCTCTTCTCAACTTTAAATTAACACAGTGATCATCGTGTAATGAATCTTTATGCAAATTCAGAATTTAGTTAAAGATTTCGTTACGTCTTAGAAATATTGAAATCCATACTTCAATTCGTATGTTTTTATCTGACCTGCAGTTTCTTAATGCTTAGCCAACCGAACGGGGATATTTCCCATTTTTTTCCTTAACGAAGCACTGTCATTGATTCTATTTACCTTTGTTATCAGTTGGTATTAAACTAGTGTCGTTCACGGTTCTTCAAATGAATTTTCTGCTTCTCCAAAGTACAATTTTTAATCAACTCAACATTGCTTCAAGACTAACTAATAACAGATGTAAATAGGATCGACAGCAGCGCTTTGTCGAAGAAAAAATGGGAAATCATCCCATTGGGTTGGCTAAGTGTTGACATTTAAATTTCTAACGGACGTATGCAAATTCGCAGTTTGCGGTGATCGTTAACAACAGTTCTGTGTATTTCGATAGATTTCTTTATTCCAGATTCTGCCAAATAATACAACTTTAATTTCCTTCGTTCCCGATTCTCGATCGATGAAGCAAATTTGTATTCAATGTTTTACTCACAGTATACAATATTAAAAGGTTCAACGATCTCGGTAAACGTATCGACAACAATCGATGCAAATAAAGCTTTATTCGCGTGAAAAAACTGGTACACGACACGCGTGCACGTGAACTACAACAGAAAAGCTTTATAGGATCCTTCTGAGAGTGACTTTATCAGTTAAGGTTTAAACTGCTGCGTTCCTTGACGATCTTAAACTTTTGGTCGGCAGCGTACATACTCGAGGAGAGCTGCCTTCCTTGCCTTGGAACTGAAGCTAGTTATGGACGTAGTCGAGGGTGGAAGGGGAGGGTGACTCCGCGTAGTTTCCACCGGCACGATTCAAGAAACCATCTCCTTTTCCAACCTTCCACACCATCCCCGAGAAACACAATCCCCCCTCCTATTTCTGTCCCTGTCCCGTGTTCACTTTGGTCCGTTGCTTCGTTGCTCAACTATATGGTAACTGCTCTTTAACCAACCGCCTTAATCCGCTTTCCTCTACTCCAAGGCGAAGACAATCACCTTCCCCGTACCAGCCACAGTCCTTCGATCTTCCGTCTTCCTATACCTTTCTTACTCCCGCCCGTTTTCGATTTACCGTCTGGATTTCCTCGTCCAGGAGTCTAGCGAATCCGAGACGCTTGATAAGCGGCGAGACGTTTTTGTTGTGGATTATACGATGGCTCGTGGTGAGGAGGATGGAGAATGCATGGCGGTTAACACCATCAGTGTTATCGGAGAAAAAATTACGGAAAAGACTGTCTACGCGTCTTTCTAAACTCAAACACAGCCATTCAGTTTAGGATATGAACGTATATACGGGGTGTTCGGATGAAGCTGGGAGAAAATTGAACAGGTAACTCTACGCAACATTCTAAGACGAAAATCAAGAGTAACAATATTGAGTTTGACGCTTCGTTTATTAGTTATAAGCAACTAAAAGAACGAGCTATTTTACGCCTGAGAGCAGGCAAACTAGGCAACACGGTGGGCAACGTAGCTGGCTGCACGGTGTTGCCCCATTTGCCTGCTCTCAGGCGTAAAATAGCCCGTTTCTTTAATAGCTTATAACTAATAAACGAAGCGTCAAACGCAATATTGTTACTCTTGATTTTCGTCTTAGAATGTTGCGTAGAGTTACCAGTTCAATTTTCTACTAGCTTTGTCTGAACATCCTGTATATGGGTTCTCACGCAGCCGTTCAATTTGGGCTGCGAATGCATATGTGGGCTGCGAACGCTGCATAGTTCAATAAATTAGTGTGTTTTGTCGTAAAAAGTGAGCGGTCTACAGCACATGCTTAACACTTAGCCAACCGAATGGGGAGATTTCCCATTTTTTCCGTAACAAGGAAAAAACTTTCTGCCGTACTTGAAGAGTTAACTTATTCACTGCCAGGAAAATTTAGAGCATCTTGCCCTGGATGCCCAGAATTTATTTTAAAGAAAATCTGGGTTGTCATTTTGATAATAAAAAGTGATATTAAACAAAATCATTGTTATATAAAATATATAGTTCATCCCTTCTAAAAATTCCTAACTCAACCGGCTATAAATTTATTCCGTGACCAATTGCAATCTAAGCTTGTAGCACAAACTACGAGATATCTCGTGGTTAGCTGTGGATGGGTTAAGCTAAGGCGATGCGCGGCAGCCACTATCGGGCAGGCATTTCGAATCGAATTACAAGAAACCGCGAGTGGCCGCAATAACACTCGCCTCCTCGAAACGCGTCGCCTCTTATACACACTTTCTACTTTTCCACCCTCGCT
>JAOPTO010002167.1:0-128160 GCA_033822845.1 Tetrapedia diversipes
GGTGTTTCTCAACCTTTTTCATAGCTGAACCCCCTTTTACTATTATCCAATTGATCCTGAGACTATCCACGTATAAAAAGACCTTTCAATGAGATAAAGAAAACAGTTTGAAAATTGGAAGGAGTTCCCAAGTTTTTAAAGACGAAAACTTGTTTTCCAAAACGATAACTTTTCACGAATCACTTACTTTTGAACGAGAGAGCAATTCAAAACTGATTTGATATAAATCTGCGAGCTAAAAACAAAAATAATAACTTCCATGTAATCTTTGACTTTGAGCATCAACTTTGAATTGTTCATCGAATAATTTTCGACGAGTGAAACATGTAAACTACTGTCACATTTAACGCGACCTGCCTATAATAAAACAAGCTCAGCATTGAGAACCTCTGCATTATAGTGTACCCAGATTGCATAGTCTGCAGGCTGCGAGTAACTATTTTTCAACGGTCATTTCGAACGTTTTATTAAAAAATTAGCGAAAAATAATTTTGCATTTACAAAATTCTGTAATTTTCAATTCAAATTTACAATCAGGGGCAGCCATAACGTCATTAATTATTAAACGCTTATGCATAAATGTATGACGTCGACATGACTGAACGTTAAATTTGATAATACGTGAAGCAATTATAATATTCGTGGTTTTTTCGAAGATTTATAAGTAATACAGTAAATAAATATACTTACGTGTAACCGGGCAAGAAATCTGATGAAATTTTCGCACAACGATGTGCAACTACGCGTACACGATTCGACATGGCTATAAAATTTGCTCGACTATTGAAAAACTACACGATTCGGCTTGGTGTTTATCGTTTGATAAGCCACAATTCTAAGGAACGTAAACTATGAGTATGCGTGTCATTCCTTTCGCAACTTTCTTGATACTAGAAACTTAAATTGGTCGTCGCAATATTATGCTGATCTCTCATCACTATGACGATGCATTAATATTTACTATTAATATTTTTACTGATGAAATGCTTAACTTTCTTGAGTAAAAAAAAAAAACTTTGATGGTTTTATCTTCTTTTTCATTATCATTAAAATATTCAACGATTTTCTGTAAAAAGTATACAGAAAGATTGGTTTCTTTTATTTTTGCTATTTTTTCCGTATAATTTGCATTCCTTTATTTTTTTTTTTATTTCAACCAAATATGCTTTGGTAGTTCTAGTGATGAGAAAATGAAATAAAGAAGCTTTTGAATGGACAGTTATTGACCTCTCAAGTGTCTGCATTCACGGAATAAATAAAAACAGTACGAATCCGCGGGAGGGAGGGGGTGACGAAGACAACGAAGAAAACATCGATAATGGTGGAAATGTACGGCCCTTCGTCCCTTGTTCGTCAAAGACAGAGGACAAGTCGAGCCGGGTTAAAGGCTCCTTTAATATTTAGGAGGCTCTCATCATCTATTTCGAGCAACTGGCCCCCTTGTCAAGCATCGATCGCGTGGTCGGCATTTTCCGTGCGAAAGACACCGATAATATGCCTACAAGATATCAATAAAAACTTGGGACGCATCTACAGAATTTTGTACATTTTTTAAATTGATCACAACTGAAAGTTCTTGCTGATGAGATCCAAAAAGAATTGCACCGTTTCAGAAAATTAAATGAAAACATTCTCCCTCCCAAAAAAAGCGTTACAAATTGCCTGAGAAAAATGAAGGTGGTATACTTCATTGAATAAAAAAAAATAGGACAATACTTATGCATACTTGTGTCAAAAAATAAAATTACAAATTGCCTTAAAAAAAAAGCAAAAATGAAAATCGTGCACTTCACTGAACAAAAGGATAAGTCAGATAAAGACACACGTGTGCTGAAGAATGAAATCATCAAACTGATCCAAAGGATAATGGAAATTGAGTGCTTCATAGTATTAGACATTAAACACTATTCAAAAGGACAATGGAAATTGAGTACTTCAGAGTACTAGACATTGAGTACTATTCAGAAGGAGAATGAAAATTGAGTTCTTCATGGTATTAGACATTGAGTGTAATTCACAAGGAGAATGAAAATTGAGTACTTCATAGTACTAGACATTGAGTACTATTCTGAAGGAGAATGGGGATTGAGTATTTCATAATATTAGACATTGAGTGTAATTCACAAGGAGAATGGAAATTGAGTACTTCATAGTACTAGACATTGAGTACTATTCTGAAGGAGAATGAAAATTGAGTGCTTCATAGTACTAGACATTGAGTACTATTCAGAAGGAGAATGAAAATTGAGTTCTTCATAGTACTAGACATTGAGTACTATTCAGAAGGAGAATGAAAATTGAGTTCTTCATAGTACTAGACATTGAGTACTATTCAGAACTGATTACAAGCCTGTTGGCACTGATTACAAGTGCTGTTGCACTTTACGGGAACCCAGTTCATTACAAGCTGCTAGTATCATTTTTGCTAGTATCATCGAGCAAAGCAAAGGTAACGAAGTCAGAGGGAGACAGCGACAAAACAACGGCCACGCAGGAGAAGGAAAGAGGATGAAGAAGGAAGAAGCGTGGTAAAGAGGCGGAGGAACGAAGGAGATAGAGAGAGTGTGTATCTTTTGTGAACGTGGCGAGGAGTGACGGGACCAAAGGGTCGTCAGGGTCAAGGTTAAGGCAAACCACTCTTCCCTTTCCCTGTCATTATTCATCTCCCACTGCTTCTGTGCCTCTGCTGCTCACGGTGTCATGTTCACGAGCCAGTGTCAAGGGTCGGTGAACCAGTGATTCAAGCCACCTCTCTTAAGCCCATCTCACGCTACGAAACGTAACGCATTATCCGGTGAAATCATAGAGGTTATGTTTTCTGTACGGAGAAAGAATAGAAGAATCGAATTAAAAAGGGATGGCAAATCTTGAAAGGGGTTATGAAAATGTGTTGCAGAATTAAGTTACGAATTTTTGTTATGCAATAGTGTTTTATTGTGCAGTGTAAACGGGGCTTTATGCCTTTTTGTTGTTAATCAGATATTGTATGGGTGGAAACGGACAGTTTTTCTTGATTTGAGGAATTTCTAGTGCTACACCTGATGATCTTACATGGATTCAGGTTAACGTTAATTATTATTGTTGTTGTTGTTATTATGTACATTTTCCACTTGAATTTTTTAACCAATAGGAGAACTGGTCACAGGCCAAAGCGATCGACTCTGTTTTTGGAATTTATTTAAATTTCAACTCCAAAGCACTTTTTGATCAATGTCTAGTTATCTCATATTCATCAGTTTTATTTACTTCTTTCTTGTGTACAGTTGATCAGTATGGCATATTATTATTAATTTTGTCGCATAAGGTACAACTGAGGCACATCTTTGCCCTTGCCAGGGGAAACAAGTATTTCTTATATTTTTCTCGAAGAAATACTTTGAATTAAACACACTGTGTTAAAGTAATTAATGTTATGAATAAGCGGCATTGTGTTAAATAAACCAATGTTATCATTTGACACGATAACACAAAGTCTTTGTGAAGTTTGAACTTCCACATTTGAAATAAATCATTTGTTAGCATCTCTGTTCGCACAACTATTAACAATGAAGTGTTATCTACTTTTAAACACATACAGCCATTATTTTCTTATTTTTAACCGTCGATTAAAAATTTTATTTTCAACTTTTACTTAAAAATTTTATTTTCAACTTTTGCTTAAAAATTTTATTTTCAACTTAATATAGATACAGTCAATAATTTTACAATTAAATGTTTATTTGCACGACTGCTACTGTTTAGTATTTAATTTTTGGTTCGATAAAATGATCTCTCCATTTTTTACCAACATTTTACCATTTTCACGTCAATCGTAACGAGGAAAATACATTTCTCGGGCTTAATTTGAAAACCACGCGGGGCCCACCCTTGTAGGATGATAATTTATGCGCTTTTTTAATCACATTTGAGATGAGAACACAGTAGAACCGTAACGTGACGAAATGCCTTGACCTATTTCTTCACAATGTTCATTCCAGTTAACGTTTTATGATTTATTAGTTTACATTTCGCTCTCACCGTTAAGATAGCATGTCCCATTTCGTCAATATGTATTATAATAATTATTTTAGCAACATAAGAGATTACGTTGTAACATCTTGCAAACACAAACTAAGTTGCATTTCACATACTTGTTGATACGTAAGAATTGAGTTATCTTATACAGGATTGGTCACACGACGTGATTATAGATCGAAGAAAAAAAATGTTTCAACTGAAAATTACATGATATGAAAGGAAATATTGTGTAACAATATTTTTACCCACCATGCAACTTTTATTTGAAACATTTCTTTTCTGTAACAAATAATTCAAAAATTATTTTAAGGCTCATCGCTATACAATAGGTTCAAGAATATTTATAAATATTTATAAATATTTACTTTAAATATTTATTTTTAGATATAAATATTTGTAATATTTATTTTCAATATTTATTATTAGATATAAATATTTGTAATATTTACTTTAAATATTTATTTTTAGATATAAATATTTGTAATACTTATTTTAAATATTTATTTTTAGATATAAATATTTGTAATATTTATTTTAAATATTTATTTTTAGATATAAATATTTGTAATACTTATTTTAAATATTTATTTTTAGATATAAATATTTGTAATACTTATTTTAAATATTTATTTTTAGATATAAATATTTGTAATACTTATTTTAAATATTTATTTTTAGATATAAATATTTGTAATACTTATAATATATAATAATAATAATATTTATAAATATTTATTTATTATTAGAATATTTATAAATATTTATTTTTTGAAAACGAATATAGCGTAAGCGTGAACAATTTTTCTAACAGAATTTCAGCCAGTACCGTTATCCATTCTTGTTCTATTCATAGAAAAGGATTAACCTTCTGCTTCGGTAACCTGCCTTAACCCGTTAACCGATTCAATTTGTGTCAGGTGGCAGAAATTCGTCGGTTAGATTCGAATTTAAACCCTCGTACAGATTCTTGCATAAATTTATCCGTCATTTCCTCGTGCTCCCAGCGAACGATTATCATAGACAAACACGGTACACTTGCTCAACTTATCAGCAAGCAGTACGAAAAAAACAAGAAATAAAAGATTAAAAACAACCAGTACTTGTTAATAAGTTACGTAGTGTATAATAACTCGTATCATTAGAAACAATGGCGATCCATTAAGAAAGAAACGAAGAATAAGAACAAGAAAATGTTGATCTATCGACGGGTTAGGGTATACTTATTTGCGACAAAGAAATCGAATTGAAAATTATATTTGATTGGGAAGACATTTTGTATTTAATACAATTATATTCCAGATACTTTGTCATTAAGCTATTTTCTAACCGATTTCTATAGTCAAAGACGTGGAAGAATGTTATGATGAGAATGTAGAGCTGAGCAATGGTAAAAATGTATTTTCTATGAAGAAATCAAAATTGTCTGAAAAAGGGACTACTGTCTATGAAAAAAAAAACGCATGTAGCCCTAAGGGTTGCAAAATACCTAATACAAGAACCACTAACCTGAATCTGAACCTTTTTTCTTTCGCGTGGAGGAAATCTTCCAAAGATACCCAACCACCCTGAGGGGGGTAGCTAGGTTATGTGGAATTTTTACCCACTAAAACCTCCACGGTGGCCATCTACCGCGATTGGGGAAGCACCGGGAACTCTATAAGAACACGTCCAGTACTTCCCCCGCTCTAATTCGACCCTAGTCTGAACCAAACCCAATCCTAACCCGAACCAAAACCGAACCTAACCTGAATCCAACTCGACTCTAATTCGAACCTAACCAAAACCCAACCAAAACCCAATTGAAACCGGGAACTCTATAAGAACACGTCCAGAGACCTGAACCTGAACCAAAACCTGAACCTAACCTGTACTATAATAATTGCAGTGGAGATCATGGCAAATTTCCAAAGCTGTAGGTTCAGGTTAGGTTCAGGTTAATAAATAAATAAAGAAAGAAATTTACAAAGTTTCCATGAAAAATTGACGAATTCGTCACTTTTACCGGACTTGGTGGTTACAGTGTTAAATTTTCAAGCTGGAGGATCAATGAGGTGTTTCCAACAAAACGTTTAAATTTAACGTTATTTAAATTTCGAGGTGAGATCGGCCCACCTTGGGTCAACCGGTGCGTGAGTACGTCAATGAGCTAAAGGAAAACGATCTTTCAGAAAGATACGGTCCCCATTCAATTTTCACGAGGACGTATAACAAATGGTAAGAATATTTGACTAACAATACGTTCCAAGCACCGATATTTTGAATGCAACGCGTTTCATTCAGAAATTCTCTGTTCGTTAAAATATTTAATTCGCACGCAAGATGCGTTCTCAGAAGTGATAAGGTTTTAGGATTTTAATGGTTTGGATCGTGGAATTAAAATACTATTATTAACGGTGAATGTTATTGTTATGTCGATAATGAATAAGTAGTTAATATGTATTAGTAATAAGTAGTTATTATACTATAATAACTAATATTATACTAACTAATATTAATATTAATAATTAATATTAATAACTAATATTATACTAACTAATATTGTACTAACTAATATTATACTAACTAATATTATACTAA
The DNA here is from genome assembly GCA_033822845.1 of Tetrapedia diversipes. NCBI lineage: Eukaryota > Metazoa > Arthropoda > Insecta > Hymenoptera > Apidae > Tetrapedia > Tetrapedia diversipes. The sequence continues at coordinate 6,595 of JAOPTO010002167.1, forward strand.
CTAATATTATACTAACTAATATTGTACTAACTAATATTATACTAACTAATATTATACTAACTAATATTGTACTAACTAATATTATACTAACTAATATCGTACTAACTAATATTATACTAACTAATATTATACTAACTAATATTGTACTAACTAATATTATACTAACTAATATTGTACTAACTAATATTATACTAACTAATATTGTACTAACTAATATTATACTAACTAATATTATACTAACTAATATTATACTAACTAATATTGTACTAACTAATATTATAGTAACTAATATTAATATTAATAACTAATATTATACTACTAATAAGTAGTTATTATGTTATGCCTATTGAAATGTCTGTTTCAGTATTTTTCATTGTTCTTTGTATAAATCTGCGAAAACAATGGCATGACACACACTCGTGTGTAATTTACAATTTAAACTTGTGACTTACAACGAATAGTCTTTATCTAATTAAGAGTTAATTAGTTCTTTAGTCGAGAATTGTTTTACCTTTTGGAATCATAGTGATCATGACTGATCGGTATCAAATACGGGTATAATTTAAAACGTGATTTAACGTTCTCTGGAAGGTTGATGATGTCACCATGCTGTGTGTGATTAATTTAGATGGCTAACTGTTAAAAACAAACAGCAGCAATAAATTTGAACAGTAAACCAAACAATTTTAATGGTGTTTTCGATTTTACCACAGGACATTTGCAAAATTTATCAAACATTTAAAAAATTACGCAACACTTTAAACGTTGCTAATTTTATTATTAAATTATTATTTAATGAATAATGAAATAGGTTACTGTTAAAATTTATTATTAGAAATAACCGTGACCGGTTATGGTGTAATTAATACCGGCTTTGCAAAATTTATCAAACATTTAAAAAATTGCACAACACTTTAAACATTGCTAATTTTATTATTAAATTATTATTTAATGAATAATGAAATAGGTTACTGTTAAAATTTATTATTAGAAATAACCGTGACCGGTTATGGTGTAATTAATACCGGCTTTGCAAAATTTATCAAACATTTAAAAAATTGCACAACACTTTAAACATTGCTAATTTTATTATTAAATTATTATTTAATGAATAATGAAATACTTACAGTTAAACTTTATTATTAGAAATAACCGAGACCAGTTATGATGTAATTAATACCGGCTGGAGGAATTTGTTACCGATCAGGGAACGTAAATAAATAATTAGCTTATCAGATTTCGCGTGTGGCAATCGTATCTACTGCGAGCGATACGGTGTTGGATCATTTTAATCGGAATTATCCTGAGGAAGCTACTTGAACTAACATGCAGGTTCAGTAAACAAATAAACAAATAAATAAATAAATAAAAACTGACCAGCAAACAAGATAGCTCAATTCAGGAATTCTGAGTTTGCTCAAACTTGAGAGTTTTTCAATTTTTATGATTATTCATAAAAGTGTTTCGCAGTGCACTGAAGAATAAAACCGATAGTATCGTCGAAGCTTATAAACTGTCCTGTCTAATAAAAATGTGACGACTGAATCGTCGACGGGAGGTAAGGTTAACTTTAATCGTGTACCAATGGTTGTTGCTCTAACGATTAGCTGCCTCATTAATATCTCCGCGGTGATATAAAAATTGCGTCAGAAGAGCACGTGCTTAATTCACACTCGGTGAACCATGCAATCAGTTGAACACAATGTAAACGGCCAATATTATATTAATACCAAAAAGGAAAATGAAACGGTACCGCGATAAGGATAAGCGTGACGTCGTTCGTAAATTCATTGGGTTCATACTTCGTTAGGCTCCATCATGAAACGAAGGATTTCAGGACGACATTTTGTTTATAAAATTATGACAAATTTGATTTCGAACGATTAACACCCGTGACCTTGCGTTCTGGCCTCGGCCACGTGTTAACGTACGATAATCCACGCTAACCGTGTGATATAACCGAGATAAACCACTATTTTGTAATCCTCGTTACCCTTATCTTTGCTAACTCATTCTTCTGGATAGACTGGATCGATAACGTCTATGATAATGGGACGTCTGAAAGTGTTCCGAGGCAAGAGAGAAGAAATAAATGTGAACGCAACCAGATAACCGAGCGTTTATACATTATCTTACAGTAGCGGTCAAAAGTTTATGACGACAGGACAATGTAAAACATAATATTATGGGTCGAAAATATCGTTTATCTATTCAGTTTTATTGTCATTATGGTAGAACACTATTTAATGATTAGTATAGAATAAAAATTTTATTTATACCGTTGTTTCTTGATAATTAATTTATTTACAGTAGCGAACAAAAGTTTATGACAATAGGGCAATGTAAAACATAATTTTATGGTATGCAAATTTGTTCACATAGTTATTTTTATTGTCATTATGGTAGAACACTATTTAATGATTAGTATAGAATAAAAATTTTATTTATACCGTTGTTTCTTGATAATTAATTTATTTACAGTAGCGAACAAAAGTTTATGACAATAGGGCAATGTAAAACATAATTTTATGGTATGCAAATTTGTTCACATAGTTATTTTTATTGTCATTATGGTAGAACACTATTTAATGATTAGTATAGAATAAAAATTTTATTTATACCGTTGTTTCTTGATAATTAATTTATTTACAGTAGCGAACAAAAGTTTATGACGACAGGTCAATGCAAAACATAATTTTATGATCTGCAAATATTGTCATTTTTATTGTTCTTATTGTAGAATACTATTTAATGATTAGTATAGAATACAAATTTTATTTATACTGTTGTTTCTTATTAATTAATTTATTTACAGTAGCAAACAAAAGTTTATGACGACAAGACGATGTTAAACATAATTTTATGATTTGCAAATATTGTTCACATACTTATCTTTATCATTATTATGATAGAACACTATTTGTTAGGATAAAATACAAATTTTAATTATACCGTTATTTCTTATTAATTATTTAATTTATTCTCTTTGATCTTTTGGTCTTGAACTTTTGTTCGCTACTGTATATGTATAGTATATCTACATACATGTTTGAAAACATAAGTACTTGTGTCTGTCGAACAATTTTATGGAACGGATACTACTGTTATTGTTATCTAACGAGACAGGTAACGTGTGATAAATATTTAAGGTAACAGGTTGATCGGTACAAGTATATTGTAATAACGGAATCTTTAATTTGCGAACTTAATCAGTGAAGAGCTGGAAAGTAAATTCTGTACGAACCTAACCCGTACCTAACCAGATACCAAAGCGTTTAATGTATCACATATGATGTAACAAATATGTTATAATTGTAATTTATTGGTTTAATCAGTAAAAAATTTAAAGGCAAATTTTATGTGGAAATATCCAAGCGTTTAATACATAATATAATACTTGGAAATATTGTTTCACATTACTATACTAAAGGGCGTCAACCCGTTAAATAAACCAATAATAATAATAATAATAAATATATTGCAATAAGAAAATTTGTGATTTGATAGGAGTTTAATTAATATAAATATATTTGCAATAAGAATTAGGATTATATTGCAATAAGAAAATTTGTAATTTGATAGGAGTTTAATTAATATAAATATATTTGCAATAAGAATTAAAATTATATTGCCATAAGAAAATCTGTGATTTAATAGGAGTTTAATTAATATAAATATATTTGCAATAAGAATTAGAATTATATTGCAATAAGAAAATTTGTGATTTAATAGGAGTTTAATTAGTAAAAATATATTTGCAATAAGAATTAGAATTATATTGCAATAAAAAAATTTGTGATTTAATAGGAGTTTAATTAATAAAAATATATTTGCAATAAGAATTAAAATTATATAGCCATAAGAAAATCTGTGATTTGATAAGAGTTTAATTAATAAAAATATATTTGCAATAAGAATTAGAATTATATTGCAATAAAAAAATTTGTGATTTAATAGGAGTTTAATTAATAAAAATATATTTGCAATAAGAATTAAAATTATATAGCCATAAGAAAATCTGTGATTTGATAAGAGTTTAATTAATAAAAATATATTTGCAATAAGAATTAGAATTATATTGCAATAAAAAAATTTGTGATTTAATAAGAGTTTAATTAGTAAAAATATATTTGCAATAAGAATTAGAATTATATTGCAATAAGAAAATTTGTGATTTAATAGGAGTGTAATTAGTAAAAATATATTTGCAATAAGAATTAGAATTATATTGCAATAAGAAAATTTGTGATTTGATAGGAGTTTAATTAATATAAATATATTGCAATAAGAATTAGAATTATATTGCAATAAGAAAATTTGTGATTTAATAGGAGTTTAATTAATAAAAATATATTTGCAATAAGAACTAAAATTAGTAAAAATATATTCGAAAGCAGATTTACATGGCAATGTCCACGTTAAGGGGGTGAAGGTTGTTAAAACACAATGAATATACTGTGTAATCTTCTACATATACTATAATTAACTCTGTTTCCACATACTTTCAACGATAGCATTTTCCTAGCCCCTTAACAAACGTATTGAGCTATCTTATGCAAAGCTGTGAACTTAGAATGAAATAACGAAACATGCTCTCGATACGTAATCACGTCCAACATTTTATACAGCACGTTCCCAAGCCACGCAACGATAAATCTAAGCTACGAAACCGGCGTGAGATTGTGCTGCATTCGAAGTCATGATGCAATAAACATTTGAAGTTGAAACGTCCCCATTGATAAAAGGAACCAACGAAATCGAGGAAACATACGAATTATCTCTGCGATTCTTTCAAAATCGAATTAATCAGCCTACAATGTTAGATTCATAGTACAGATCGAGTAAAAATTTTAGTATTTTTGAAACGAACGAACGAAACGTTGTATTGCTACGAGCTTAACACTTGGCCAACCAAATGGGGACATTTCCCATTTTTTCCTCAACAAAACGCTGCCATTGATTCTATTTACTTTTGTTATTAGTTAGTCTTGAAATTAATAAAAATTGTACTTTGGAAAAGTAGAAAATGCGTTTGATGAACTGTGAACAGTACTAGTTCAAGACTAGTTTAACACTTGGCAAACCGAATGGGGACATTTCCCATTTTTTCCTCAACAAAACGCCGCCATTGATTCTATTTACTTTTGTTATTAGTTAGTCTTGAAATTAATAAAAATTGTACTTTGGAAAAGTAGAAAATGCGTTTGATGAACTGTGAACAGTACTAGTTCAAGACTAGTTTAACACTTGGCCAACCGAATGGGGACATTTCCCATTTTTCCCTCAACAAAACACTGTCATTGATTCTACTTACTTTTATTATTAGTTAGCCTTGAACTAGTGTTGAATTTAATAAAAATTGTACTTTGGAAAAGTAGAAAATGCGTTTGATGAACTGTGAACAGAACTAGTTCAAGACTAGTTTAACGTTTGGCCAACCGAATGGGGACATTTCCCATTTTTCCCTCAACAAAACGCTGTCATTGATTCTATTTACTTTTGTTATTAGTTAGTCTTGAACTAGTGTTGAATTTAATAAAAATTGTACTTTGGAAAAACAGAAAATGCATTTCATGAACTGTAAACAGTATTAGTTTAACACTTGGCCAACCAAATGGGGACATTTCCCATTTTTCCCTCAACAAAACACTGCCACTGATTTTAGTTTGCATTTGTTATTAGTTAGTCTTGAATTTGTGTTGAATTTAATAAAAATTGTGCTTTGGAAAAGCAGAAAATGATCAACTAATAACAAAAGCAGATAAAATAAATGGCAATTCTTTGTTGAGGAAAAAATGTGAGATCTCCCTGTTCAGTGAGACGTTAATTTTTAATCTAAAATTATCTAATTGATCTAATCTTAATATCGATGCTAATTTTTATGTTAACTGAAGAAGTTTAGTGTGATATTTAATAGGGGAAAAGTTTCGAGGTAGGGTTCAGATTTCAACAATTATTTGAGCAAAGTGAACGAAAAAGAAGAAGGAAAATTGCTTAATCGCGAAACGAATGCTTGCTCGCGCATCTTGTGTTCAGCTTATGTCAGTGACATTGTATCGGGCTGCTCTATGATTACACGTTCTCGCCTTGGCGAGATCACGCACAACCACGTTTTCCTCTTTCAAAGAACTCGGTTGCGTGCCAGCAGGACGTGATTACACGGCTGATCTTCTCCTAAAAATAAAAAGGTCACAAACGGGAAAAGATCATTCATTCACAGCACCGTATTGTGCACGATGACACAATGGCCGCGGAAAATATTCGCGCACGTTCATGTTTTTTTAACGAGACCTTTTTTTCCTTATTAGGTTCTACCTGGTACCTAGTCTTTGGTACATCAAGTTTCTTCTACGATTAATTTCAACAGAACAATTAAGTTCGAGAGGTGACCGTTAGTCGTTTGATGACATTAACTTCACAAATTTTCAAATTCAAAATATTTACTAACATTCGTCTATATTAAGCTTCTTGGTTTAGTTAGTTTAGTAGTTTAGTTACTTAACTTAGTTCAGTTAACCCTAGATTCATAAACATTCATGGGAGATGATTTTTGTTGTATAGAATACAAGGATCAATAAAACACAGTTTAAATTTGAAAAGTTGTCTATTAATCATTAATTTTCTGAAACTAAAATGAATGCGATCGGTTATTTTGTGCAATTGAAGCTCATCTTTCTATTTGTTTCACTTTAAAAGTTACAAGTGTGTTGTCTGTGGGACGAATGTTTATGAATCTAGGCTTAAATAATATACTAAAATTTACATACATCACTATTTACCATTTGAGTACCCTAAGAGGGTTAAACAGGGGCTGAAGGGTTGTTTGAAAACCCGTAGATTTTTAAACAAGCACTATGAAAACTGGTATTTAACTTTTTGGTTAGAAATAAAGAAATAAGTTTTTGGAACATCAATCCCCAAGGGGGTAAAATAAGGGATGAAAGATTGTTTGAAAATCCGTCGATTTCGAAATAAACACTGTAAAAATTACTAAGTACTTAACTTTCTGGTTAAAATTAAAGTTAAGGGCGTGCAAAATTGGACATCTTTTGCAAATAATTGAAATTGAAATCAAAGTACTTCCGCGCGAGTAAAGCCGTGAACAGCAACTAATTTCTAATAAATTTCTTCGCCTATTTTTACCCACTCCCCTTCTTCGGAATATCCCGCATAAAGCTGTCCGTTTTCTTGAAATGCAGATCAGCGGAATTTGCAATGAAAAAATATCTTATCGGCTCTCCCTGCTTTCTTTAACAACATTCACGATTAATGTATGCAACGTCCTGCAATGTGCACCGCCATGTAAACGTTCGTTTCAACCCCACTCAAATGCCCCCCTCCCCCACTCGAATAATGGAGGGAGATTCCACGCGACATATAAAAGTCTATTGATACACAACGTCCGCTCAGTGTAAATTCTGTTCCTTAAAGGGAAATGCACGCTGAACGTGTTTAACGTCACTTCGATAATAATAATAATAACTCAAATAGGCCTGGACTCAAAGCTCAAAGTTCAGTACACAATTATCCGGTTGCACCTCTTTAAAGTTTTCCATTTCAACGGATCGAGTACCAACGATTTTCCAAGGAACCGCATAATTGGAGGCGAATACGATTAAGATAAAGGTTCGTATGGGACCACGAATTCACATGAGTGAGTTATCAGTGGAAATGCTGTGTGATTACAAGAATCGTGGATGTTGCGTTATACACACCGGTTTCGTTCTATGTAGCAAGCTTCAAATCGTAAAAAATAGAACAGAGAACCGAAGGAGAAAAATAAATTTAACGTGTGAACTTATTCGTGAGATTCTAACACCACGCTTTTCTTATTGCATAAAGATTAGGAAATTTTGTCGGTAAGAAAGTAAATTCTGAACGCTTTTTAAAAGATGCTTTCTATTGTTCGAAGAAAAAATGATAAAGTCGTACGCGTTTAATAGTGATCCTAATTTCGCGACGTATAAAGGTTATTAGTTAGTGTTATTATTAAAATTGAATATCATTAAAATGCTGTTCTAATATTCGACAATCAAGTAAAACGTGAATATTTCCTTTACAGAAACATCAAACACGTGGACGAGAGTAAAAGCGCGAGGATAAAAACAGATTCAAACGAATCTAATCGAATTCCGCGCCGGTCGTCATCTCCCGGGTGATTGAGTGTCACGTGACTCGAGATTAGCCGAACGTAGCGACGAAGGCACCGAGGTTATAAATAGCGGCCACCAGGGAGCGGGGAGTCTCTTTTACTTTCCACATTGTACCGTAGTGCATTTGCTCCGCGCTCGCCCGACTCTTACGTTCTGTGCTGTGGTGTAGGGTTTTCGCTCGTGTGAAACCGAAGTAGGGTATAGAGATCGGACTGAACTTCCTCACTTTCGATAATTATTAGCGACGTCAGACGAACCGGACGCGTGAACGAGGGCGCAACACGTGGCCAGAGTATTTTGAGCGCGGAGAAGAGACTGGAGCCCATAGAGACGACCACGAAAAGGAGGAAAATGCCGGAGACCGCTCACCACATGAACGGATATGCTAACGGGCACACGCCGCCCGAGCTGCAACAGGACACCAGTTTTCTCTTCACTTCGGAGTCCGTTGGCGAAGGCCATCCAGGTAGGCATCTGAAAAAACATGCGTTCGCCTCATAACTGCTCCGTATTTCGGTCAATCTCGCGCGACTTGGTTCTAAGTTTCCATGTCGGTGAGTCGCGTGTGCCGCCATGAAACTTGATGAACGGACCGCACATATATATCGCGTGCGCACGCCGCCACGATCCTACCCTTCCTTCGCGCTTTCTTACTTTCCTTAAAAGCTCCGAAATGCGGGGATGGTGTTACGTTGCGGCTGATTCGTGCTCCGATTCTCCTCTCAATGTCTACACAAAATACCAAACATTAATGTATGTAGACACGAGACCGAGATCATGTGCTTTCGAACTGGTATCGAAGCAGAAAGCGAGCACCATCAACGTTGCCATGTGCTCCAAAATATTACAATTTAGAATCCCTAATTTCTTACACATTTTCTTCTGTATTCGTATCACTAACTATTCTTCCAATCTATTAATCGCGTTTTTAAATTCACATACATACATACATATATATGTGTATGTATAAAATATCTGCATAATTTATTTTTTGTACCACTTTAGGATCGTTTCATGCCATTTCGATGACCGCGGAATATAGTCGATAGTTTTGAAATTCTAAATTTTCGACCTAATTGTTGCCGCCCATTCAACTGAAACTATTTACCATTTTATATAACCTAACATCAAAATCAAAGCCTCTAATCGTTAAAATAATTTCGTGTTTAATTTATTTCTAAAACTAAATTTATAATATCGTTTTTGATAGACAGAGTATCTTCTGACAGGATTTTATAAACTTGTGCAGACTAAATTTATATCAATTAACAAGGTGTATTTAATTTTACGATTACGCAATTGTTTTTACAAATTTGCAATTCCCTTGAAATTCGTATGTTTATATCGACTCACACATGTAAAATCGTTTCAAAAATATACCTAATTATTTATAAATTAGAGAAAACTTCCGTTTATTTTATGTTCATGATCTCTTCAATATGTTCTTGTTTTTTTTTCTAGATAAAATGTGTGATCAAATAAGTGATGCTATTTTAGATGCACATTTAAAACAAGATCCTGATGCGAAAGTGGCTTGTGGTAAGTTTTCAAAGTTTGTTAAAACTGAACTTAAATCTTCAAATTATTTGAATCAGTTGATGTTATAACCTTTATTTATAAATTAGTGCAACCTTGAGTTAATTTTGAGCTTAGAAAGGACATAGGAGTACTTGGTATAATACCTGTAATCTAAATTATTTTTGAATATAAAGAATGTTTACATTTATTTGTAGTTTTAATTTATATATATATTATATTTCTTATTGATTCAGAGACGGTGACAAAGACAGGAATGGTTTTGTTATGTGGAGAAATTACATCAAAAGCTGTGGTAGACTACCAAAAAATTGTTCGGGATACTGTTAAACATATTGGATACGATGATTCTTCAAAAGGTAAAAATATTTCTATTTTGTATTCATATTTCCTCTTTTCAGTGATGTATGTTTGTTAAAACCCATGACACCTTTAAAATTTTATTCAATTTATTTTATTAAAACAGTTGAAATTTCCCTTGCTAACATAAGTGATTTCCATCTTCTATATGACATACGCATGCCCTGTGGCTGGACAATGATTTTATTATCTTATCCCTTATAAAAATTCGCCTCATTTGGTTCTCCAGAATCAGATTTTGTAAATACACGGTCGAATCATGGCACGAAAGCTTCCAGCACTAAATATAAACTTTAAAGTGTCTACTGAAATTATGTATTAAAATATATATTTATTAAATAAAAATATGTGTACTTTCATAATAAAACGATGTGCTTTACGCTACATACACGTTAATAAAATGTTGGAGAAAATTCCATGACTCGATCGATTGGGTGACCAATATCCTGCTCGTTAAATTTTGGAAAAAAAAAATAAGTAAAAGGACACGTATGAATATGTAACGTAAGCATATCATGATCGTGGCAGGATTCGATTGGCGTACGTTGAACCTTTTGGTGGCGATCGAACAACAATCTCCAAATATCGCTGATGGTGTTCATGTGGACAGGGAAGAGAAGGACGTGGGTGCAGGTGATCAGGTACATAACCCATTCTCAGCCCGTGCCGCAGAGCAGCCATATAATTCAATAACATTCTCTTTTACTGCTTTACCCTCTCCCTTCTTCCTTACAATATATTTTATAAAATTCTTATAACATGCATTTCTTTCATATTGTGTGTGAATGCGTGAATCTGTGTATGCAACAAGAATTATTATTATACAAATACTTATAAGAATTCATTCAGTAAATTTTACATATAGATAATGTCTAGTTACACCATAGAATTTCTTAAGTTTAGGGAAGCTCATCACTAAATAAGTATCACAATCGTATTCGTTACAACAAAATATACCAATCCATGTAATAACATTATTTCATACGCTCTACATATTTCAAATAGGGGTTTTGATATTACATAATACATTACTTAAATTAAAACATTTTGTGTGATATTATTATACATAATTGGGTCATAATTATTTTATTCTTAACATTTTTTTAAAAGCAATAAAGTATGATTAATATTACCTAGAAAGGCACAATAAACTGGAATACAAAACACTGAAGCACCAGTGTAATAGAAGTGTTAATACTACTGATAGTGAACATTTTTATCTGATTCATCTAATTTCTACAGGTTTTGACTACAAGCTCTGCAGTGTTTTATTGGCGCTTGATGCCCAATCACCAAATATTGCAGCAGGTGTTCATGAAAACCGTAGTGATGAAGAAGTGGGAGCAGGAGATCAGGTTAATTAGCATTCTGATTGTTCATTAGAACTTTGTGTTTCTCTTTCTGTCTTATCTAATGCCAGCATAATTTCTCCTTTTTAGCATTTTAAGTAATCTGTTCATTTTTAATTAGTCTTCCTAATTTCAATTGTTTCAGAGCTTGTAAAATGCTTTTATATTCTTACTATTACAGATATATGTGTATATGCAGTAATAGTATCTTATAGCTTAGTTTTTTCTACTATTTTTTTTGTATGCTGTACATAGGCTGAGCTAAATAGAACCTTAATTTCTCATTAATGCCTTGGTGTGGTTATGGTAAAGGCATGCAAAATCCATCAGAACTTATTGTATACTTTATTTTTATTTTCTCCTTTTTTGTCTTTTTCAATTTTTGTTTCTTCCACTGTTATACAATCTATCCTTTTTTTGGTTGCCATAAAAACAAACAATTTGGTTTTGTAAATAATTTCTTCATCACAAATATTCATTGCTCTTCCTAAAATGTTTGTAATATCGATTTTAGGTGTTTGTATTCATTTTACTTTATTCTTTCTTTATATTAGAGTATTTTCACATTTGTTTTCCTGTAACACATGTCAAAATTTCATAACAAATCATTACTTAATCTTACATTTTTATTTAATTATTTTTATCAATTCTATAGGCATTATTACTTTTAATTCATATTATCATTAGAGTGTGTGTTGCTAATAATAACATAATATTAATCTATAAGTATTGAGTGTAGTTGCCCAACTATTAATAATTCTGCTCTGTGTGACACTTATATTGTACATTATTTAAAAAAAAAAGTTGCAATGATTTCTAAATTACAATTACTGCAATTTTCAACTATAAATTAACATATAATTTCATAGTGTATGTTAAGTGCATTTTATGTTCTTTTTCTTTTATCAATGCTTAATCTCCTATATTACAAACTTATGTAATATTTGCAAATTAATTAAACACAGTAAATCTATCTCCTGCTTCAAATTTATATCTCATAAATTTTAGCTGGAATAACTCAAATTCTTCTATCAGGGTCTGATGTTTGGATATGCAACAGATGAAACTGATGAATGTATGCCACTAACTGTTGTGCTGGCACACAAGTTAAACCAAAAAATAGCAGAATTAAGACGAAGCGGTGAATTATGGTGGGCAAGACCAGATTCAAAAACACAGGTATGATGTTTGTTAATTGTAAAATTTCATTTTTTTTTTTTTTAAATTCAATAATACTTGAATGGATTTATTATGATTAGCATTTATGTTAATATGATTATTCAGTGATGTTACGTAGTATTTGCTACTCTTGAATGCCATGATGTAAAAACTATTACTGAGAATAATCATACTATAAACAATATGTTTATATTTTCTAATACAATATTTAATCACTTTTACTAACATAGTTAAAATTTATAAAATAGGTTACTTGTGAATATGTAATGGATCATGGTGCCTGTGTACCTATCAGAGTTCACACAGTAGTGGTATCATTGCAACACAGTGAAAAAATTGGTTTGGAAGAATTACGAAAAGCCATAATGGAAAAGGTTATCAGAGAAGTGATTCCAGCAAGGTACTTAGATGATAGAACAGTCTTCCACGTTAATCCTTGCGGATTATTTATTATTGGTGGTCCACAGGTAAAATAGAGATTTTTTATATATATCTAGATTTAATAAATTTCAGAATTTAAATTTGAACATTTATTTATAGAGTGATGCCGGTCTCACTGGTCGTAAAATAATAGTTGACACATATGGTGGATGGGGAGCTCACGGTGGTGGCGCATTTTCTGGTAAAGATTTCACAAAGGTCGATAGATCTGCTGCATACGCAGCGAGATGGGTTGCTAAATCTCTAGTAAAAGCTGGCCTTTGCAGACGATGCCTTGTACAGGTATAAATTATTAATAGTGTATTAAATATTGTTAAAACAAATTATTTATTCTTCGATAGAAGAAATACGCATTTATAATGATTTTTTAGGTTTCTTATGCCATTGGAGTGGCGGAACCTCTTTCAATCACAGTTTTTGATTATGGTACTTCTAAATTATCTCAAAACGAACTTTTAGATATAGTTAATAAAAATTTTGATTTACGACCTGGAAAAATCGTAAAGTGAGTATAATATTTATTATTTACATAATATTTCAAATAGTTTGAAAAGATTTCATCAATAATTTAAATTGAATTATAAATTAAATATTACAATACATTATAATTTTTCAGGGAACTAAATCTTCGTAATCCCATCTATCAACAAACCAGTACATATGGACATTTTGGTCGAGAAGGATTCACTTGGGAACAGCCAAAAACTCTAACTCTCGATTGATGAGAGCATATGTTCTAAATCAGTTTGACGTTTCTTATTGCAAAACGTCTATCAAATCGCTCTCAATAATCATATCTCGTAAACGTTTTCCGAGATTTTCCGACCTCCGCGCTACTTCGCCAAGTCCATCAATTCCTTTTGCCAATTTAGTACTAGCAGAAAGAATAACACTAGATTTTTCCACATTGTGAGATATTTGGTATTATGGTGGTATAGTACAAATTTTGTTGAATCAGCATACAGGCGAAAACAGTCATTTTTCCTTTACTCTTTTAAAACTGAATTAATCATTAGGTGTAACAAAACTATCGACAGAAGGGAATGTGAACTAAGCCTGTTGTGAGTATGTTTACATGTGTATTCATAACAGTCACATAAGGTAATTTATTTATCAGTGATATGATTCACTATTGAGGCTTGTAAGTGGTGTGTGTTGGAAGTAAAAATGATAAAAGAACAATAATATATAGGATGAAAAATGTTCCGCATTTGGAAAATGTATAAATTGGCAACATCGGGCCGTGCCTCTAAGCAAACATTTAAAATGAGAATATTCTCTCATATTTTTAGCGGTATTAGTACTTTATGTAAACGTACATGAAAGTTTAACCAACTTGCTTTTAAAATACCAATATAAAGTTTTAATAGTTTATGTTTACCTTCCCTAGCAATTTAAGTCGATAATAATGGTGCTTTCATGTACGTTTCTTCGTTAGAATTATTAATTGTTCGAGTGCAAATGTAAACTGGTAATGATTATGTATATTAATTTTAGCAAAGTGGGGAAACGAATTAGTTAGTGACCAATTACGAACGAACTTACTTTTCATATTGTTTAAAAACCTTCGTGACACAATGCAATATGATGTTGACCAAGGGTTAATAATATCGCGTTTATTTAAATGCTTATTAATTAAAGTGTATCACAAAGTTTTTTGAATTACGTTTAAATGTAAATAACCGCGGTACTATTAACTCTCATAAATTTGTATACACATATATATATATATATATATTTTCCCTCTTTGCTTTGGTTGAATAGATAATTATAATAGACATTGTCGATCTTGCAATGTATAGCAAATAATGCAAAATCGAATGTTGGACCTTGTTTTATGGAGGTCTAGTATAAATCGTGTGGCGGAGCTCGAAAATTATATAATTTTTCCAATTTGTAGTGGAGATCTGTGACACTCGTATTTTAAACATCAACAAAAATGTAAATGAAATTTAGTAAATTCCTTCCGTTAGATTGATGTAACGATCTATCGTGTAATGATACTGACAGTGTAAAAAATGCACAAGATTATCATATGCAAGTCATAATAAAAAAATTTTTTAATAAAATATTAAATTGTTATTCATTTTATTCCAAACTATTTAATAATTAATAATTCCTTGCAGCTCTTCATAATGGCTTGTAATTTAGAAAGAAAATATAGTGTTACAATTAATGATTTTTAATTATTAGAGCTCTGTCGCACAAAAGATCGCAAATAGTTGTAATGAAAAATTAATAAATAATTTTTATATGCATTTTCATAACTATTTGTTTTTCTTTGATAACAAAAAAGACATTTTACAAACGCGAAATTTTCTTTCTTTACATGCAATTCATATATCATTGTGCATTTTCTAATATTCAAACATTTCTACATGGTTTTACTGTCATTTAGAAAATTAAATTAGACCATAATAGTATGTGATGTAGACGTAGCAAAATTTATTGCCGATGCAGTGATTTGAAAAAAGATGTTATTTATTTTTATTATGTACCTATTATGTGGTGCTACTTGGGAACTATGTATATAAAAGTATCCTTATTTACATCTTTTAATTATCAACTATTAATATTTCAATGCACTGCCTAAAAAGCAGAAAAATTGTTCAAATTCATGTCTTTGTTCTTATTAACTATATACAGCATGTATAAAATATATGAACAAAATGAATTCAAATATTTTCTAAGTTCAATCCTTCAAATTAATTAAACTTAATCATATGTAATAATTTCTTGTAATAAACTCTGTAAATGAATAATTTTAGATGAAATTTAAAAAGATTGACAACGAAGAATGTATCGTTTATGTTTTTGTAATAATTCCTATTCTAAATATTCTGTTGTGAATATATGATAAAATATTACGTAGTGATATTATATGATAAATAAATTGTTTATGGCACATCACATAAATAACAATAATATTCATATTGTTGCCAGGCTTTCAAATATCAAGAAAATAAAGAAATAAAAAATTTTTCGGTTAAAACGTTTTACTTTTTTATGGCACCTTTCCAACCAATATGCTTTTTAAGTGAACAATATACTGCACATATAAAATTGTATATGCTTCTTATATATTAAACGACACTAGTAAACACAGTTGGATTTGAGTTTTTACCATTCTAAGTTATCATATTTTTTACGCCCTGCAATGAAGAGAAAAAATCCGGGAATGGGATAGTAAACTCTTAAAATACTAAATTCGATAATAATTTCAGACGTAAATGCTATTCTCTTAGCTACTGATATTTATTATTGTATTGTCTGCTATATATGTAACGAATTTTTAATTCTAAGATCACCGCCATCTCTTGTTTGGAAACTGGAAGTTACCACTCGTTACTAGGAATACAGAACTGCCAAGGAGGTCGTCGTAACCTATAACAAATAAGAGGCGCCATCTCTTGTTTGATAACTGGAAGCTACCGCTCGTTAGTCATCCAAACAAGAGATGGCGCCTAATCGATATGCTATGGGTTACGACGACCTCCTTGCCAGTTCTGTATTCCTAGTAACGAGTGGTAACTTCCAGTTTCCAAACAAGAGATGGCTCTGATTTTCACCGCTTGACATTACAGACAAGGATCACGATATTTTAAAGAAGGACAAAACTACTTCTTCCAGAAATTAAAAATAATTAGCTAATTACTTATCTTTCACGTTCAATTTTTTGTTCAATTCAATTCAATTCAATTAAACCATCAAAATCGATATAATTTAAAACATCGTTTGCTATGCTTAATAATGCCAACGTATTTAGTCTTTCTTGAATTATATTTGTATGTAAATTTTTTATTAATGTAAACGTGTACTAATACCGATATTATAGTTTCACAAAATCATACATATATATGATTTTTATTCTATAAATTTGATTGGGAATAATTAAAATAATATAAAAAGACATATATGTAGTTTAATTATATTCTTATATTTAAAGTTATATACATAGAAGTACACAGAATTGTATACAATATAAATGTCATGAAAATATGTATAAGGAACGAATCTTTTATAAAAAATGTTCTCCTAGAATACTGTCACTGATCTGATTTTAGTAAAATATATGGTACTCAAACATCATATAGTAGTGTGTAGTGAGAAAAAATATACTAAATTAGAGATAAATAAATCTTATTGCACATTTCATAAAATAAAATTATGCGGCAACTTTCTATATGCAATTTTATGCATTTAAAAGATCTAAGAATAATGTAAAACGGTATTACAAATGATGCGTTTAATACACTGATACTGAAACCAAATATAACATAAATATAAAAATGTATACTTGGAATTATTTAACGAATTATTAGTACATAATATTATTAATTACAGTACAGTATATAAATAATATTAAGGATTAAAAACTGTTGTCGTATATATTTAAAAAAATTTCTGCAGAGATGTGTTGTGTGATGTTAATGTCAACTGACATTCTGTACCCAATAATTTACAATTATTAACATTAATTTAATTTGTTAGTATCTTTTTAGGTGCATGAATACGACTGTGCCTTAACAACGAACTTTTGTCAGTGAAAGATTTCTCACATTCCACACACTTATATGTTCTGCCCGTATGTGTAACTAAATGTCTACTAAGTCCAGATGCATGACAAAATGCTTTGGGACAAAGTTGACAATGGTGTAACTGAATATCATTTGGATCCAATTTCTGATGTCTTCTCATATGCACTTTTAATGCTTCTCTTTGAGTAAAGCTTTTTTCACAATGTTGACATTGAAATGGTTTCTGACCAGAATGAGTCATAAGGTGACGAAGTAGAATTTCTTTTTGTGCAAAGGCACGATGGCAAATGTTACAACCAAATGGTTTTTCGCCTATAAAAAATATAATTTTGAAAGTCAAAATCTGAATATGCAATATTATTTAATTTTTTAAAGTATATATAGAGTAATTACCTGTATGTGTACGTTCATGTCTCACCAAAGCTGATCTAGTGGGAAACCATTTTTCACAAGCCTGACATGTAAAACCTCTTTGTGTAGAGTGAACAGACTGATGACTTTTTAACATTATTCTTCGGGTGAATGCTTTTGGACATTTATCACATTGAAATACTTTCAATTCTTCATTAGTTTCAACTGTAAGAAACATAATGTATTAAGAAATTGTGTATACTTAGATTTCATTTCTACATACAAAACTATATATTCTATTCACCCATAGTATCACCAATTGGTTGTAATTTCAAGGATTCTCCTTGACCTGAACTATTACTTGTAACTTCCATCATATACACATTTTTGTGATCAGCATTTGCAATTGCTCTTTGCACCTCTTCTGCTTCATCTTCAGATTCTTGTTCTTGTTTAATACGTGTTGTACGTATCGTACAACGTGCTTTAGCAGCACGTTCTTCAGCAGGTACTAGTGTGATATTTTCTGGATCTTCTGACATTGTTTCTTCCATTTCTAAATTCTCAGAATTCATTCCTGAAGTTTTAAATAAAAACCTTTGAAAATTAAGTTCTATAAACAACTACTATAACTTTATTAAAAATTTTTAAAGTACCTAAAATATAACCACCAACAAGTTCTTCTTCTGTTACTTCAATTGGATCCCCATCTGCTTGTCCACTATCACCTTTAGTTGATACCAGATCAGCTAATAACTGTTTAACTTGTTTAGATTTTCCACTATTGGAAGAATCATTCAATTCTTCTCTTTTAGTATCTGTACTTTCTCCATCTTCACTTTGTCCAGTTAATTGTTGTATTAATTTCATATGTTTTCGAAGCTTAGCATCAGCAGCTTCACATTTTTTTTTAAACTGATAAGACTTTTCTAACTGATACTTGCATGGATGGCAAATCATATTTGGAAGACCATCCTCTTCATAAACCTATAACATAAAAAACATTAATTGTTATTTATATTATTATATATAATATGATACTGTTTTCTATACATTTACATTTTATATTTTACTATTAACATGTGAGTAATTATATACATATGTATGTAGATAATTTCACATTATTCAAATTGCAATGTTGATCATCTAATTTCAGGAACTATATTGTTCTTTAATTCAACAAAGAAATCTTCAATATATGGAATTGCAAAATAAAATAGCAGATAGTTTTTTCATACTCGATCGAAAATGAATATTTAAAATATAGTAGAAGAGTAATAAAAACTATTGAATGCTTTGAGTCTTTTAAATTCATTACAATTATATGGAATAAGGGGAAAGAGTAAGAAATCCTTTGAACAAATACAAAGCGCCAGTACGAATTAATTTGCTCTAATACTGCAGAGTTCTATAAATTCGTAGGGTAAACGATCTGTAATGCAATGATACGCCTTGTCTAGATTCCTGTAATGAAGGAGAAGGTGGCGTCGAAGTATTGTGAACGTAAAGTCGATAACTCGGTAAAGCTGGTAGTTGCTTTGCGCAGTGTGCCGCGCGTTGCACGAGAGCTACAGTTAAATGCGCTCCCTGTATACTTGCGTTTAGATGTATAAGTGATGCTGACAGTTTCGAAGAGTGGGGTGAAAGAGGGAAAGAAAAAGACAGAGAGAATCTCACGCAGAGAGATAAACTAGATTCCTATTTTTCGATAAGCTTTCAATATACGTAAAACAACGAGCAACTGACTCTTCTCCAGTTCAAGTCCATTATGTACTTATTCGACTAAGCTTTCTAACTTACCTCCAGGTTAACACAAGCCATTATTCGTAAAGATAAAGGAATAGTTTCATCGTCGTAAATCGGCACCATCTCCTCCTCCTTTGCCAAGCACAGTCGGCACAGCTCGTTCACATGAATGATTACGTTGCTTGGGCTGTCGCCCTTTTTTCTACTATATGTTTTCATTTTAACGTTTTCCACTCTGTTCTACACGTTCCTCGCGTATATATTATGCCCTGGATGTCCAGGAGAAACAGAATATTCCCTGGAAAGCTCTGGACAACGAGACTCAGTCACACACAACGGAATCTATAATGGCGGCGGCGGCGGTGGTGGCGGCGGCAGCGACGGTTGGCCAATGGCGGACGTGCGGCGCTGTAGTTCAGCAAAGATGGGGAATGCAATCGTGAGCTGCAGCACAAGTGTGAAAGAGAAAAACGATCGAGTACAAAAGAGATGCAGAATCGTTTAGATAGGGTCTTCGTCATCGCAAAGTCGGTAAGGCCGGTAACTATTATTGATTTTCCATTCTTCCCAACGGCGGGAAATGATCTTCCATTCGCTGCCATTGCCGGACATTCGAATTTTTTTCTATATTCTTCTGCATACTATATTCTAGCATATTAGTGTTCTTGTATTTGACTGCTGATAATTATTACAGGGTAGTTATGAGTTGCAATAACGAATACGCTATTATCATTCTGTAACCATAACCGAAGAATCAACGTTTTGCAACGTACTTTACTCGAACAATCGGTCTCCGTAAAGTATCGACTGTTCAGTGATACATGTAACAACAGGTAGGTTTGATATCTTCTTCATTAATATTGCTATAAATAAAGCAATGGAATAGGTTTAATAAAGGAAATAAGTATCATGACTATATTAATTACGGTTTAATTTTTCATGTAATTACTTTTAATATACATTCAACAATAATATTATACTAACATTTTGGTTATTTGACTCTCTCGGTAAGAAATTTGATGTTACGCAAATGTAAAGTAAATGTAAATATCTGATTACTATTCTAATACATATTTATAAATTCTTTATTTACAAGGTTATTTGAGGGTATTTAACATACTGAATGCAACTTGTACAGAATTAATTTTGTATATATATATATATAAAATTTATTTGATAAAACATAATTTCTTTTAATTAATACTTACTAAACCGTTGTATGTACATTAATAGTGTCTATTTTTATTCGTGTACTATTAAATTAATAATATTAATATTATTGAAAAAGGTAATGTACAAAATTTCATAGAAGCACACAAAAGATTTATTCGCTATACTTTTCGAACCGTTAAAATTTCCTAAAAATACCAGTAAGGAAGTACATGGATATCTAAAAATAAACTTCCGTTTTCTGTGTGATATAAATATGAAATTTCTATTGTAGGCATGTGTATATATTTGACTCCAGATTGAACACCACTTCTTACATTGCTCTTCACTGAACATAAAAGGATCAGGAGATAAATGATGTAATACCAAATATCACGAAACAATCTACGTTCAAGAATCATTATTGGTCACGTGTATACTGTGTCACTTCAAAAGGACAATTCTCTTCTATCGTGTATACAGTTGCAACAGTTCCCTGTTCTTGGAGGGTGATCAACAATTCAGAAAAAGAGAATTTCAGGAAACGCAAAACGGTTTCTTACGTTTGCCAGGAGCGTTGTCGGATGTAGACACTAGCGGAGAGCGGGGGTCGAAAATAACTAACAAGTAAGAAGAGGAAAGGAGAGCGATCCAACCTATCTTCCAATAGGGAGGGGGTGGTTCTCTCTACTTCTCTCGTGCTTTCGCTTTTCCTCGAGTCTAGTGTGTTTCACCACCCGAGAAACCCGCCGCGTGCTTTGCGTTCTAACGCGAAGGTAGGTGTTCATTGTTGTGATCGTTATGCTTCGCATTTTTATCCTGTAATCTGGAAATTTTGTTAAGTGTCTCAGGGATTGATTCATTTCATGAATAAGACGAAAAAAGGTATTATTTGTTTGTTTTGGATTGTTCTACAAATCAAAGGATTCGCAAAAGAAACATATAAAGGGAGCATAGGAAAGGAACAGGAGATTTGTTTAATTTTTGAAAGCGGTTTACAGAAAACGATACATATGTTGTTGCAATTGTTACGATTTGGAATTTATCAAATTCTGCTTCAGTGTATAACATTTCGGCGAAACACATTTTCGAGGAAGTTGTTTCAGTTAACAGCGAATACGTGTGAAACATTTCAATATTTGAAAATTTTCTATTTTTGTAAGGATCAACGACGAAGTTTCATGCGTCCACATAACTTATGAGACAACAGATGTTGACATTGTAGACAGAAAATTGTTTGTGCGTAGTTTATGCGTTTAATATTTTACAATATCGTACATAATATTTTGTCCTTCGTAGAAATCTTTTATATTCATTGTATAAAAAAAAACGAACGCATCATGAAACTGCTGTTTATTTTATTTGGACGAACCGTTTATTATCATAAGTATTCAAAGAATATTCAAATATTTGTCTGAAACATAAGATAAGAAGTATGTTCCATCTGCTCCCTTTAACTTATCTACATTTCACAATTCTTTTTTCTTTTATATTACGTATCGAATCAAAGATTTATTTTATTTCTGTAGAACCATTGCATGTTTTTATCAAGCTTACACAAGCTTAAACAGTACTATAAAAATACAGTCGGTAACACGTGATTATGAAATTGGGATGTATCAGTAATTGTATACCCGGTAGCGATACGACACAATTGATTCTTAAAGCGGTCGTTGGTAACAGTCGTTCCAAACAATTACCGACCACAGTATTAGCGATGTTATCTGTGTTAATCGACTCAGGACCGTATAACACACTTTATGTTCTTGAGTATTGATGTTAAATCAGAAAACATTTACTATTATAAAAAATCCTCTCTCCGCTTCCTATACTTTCTGTTCACCCAAACAGAAAAGTGTTAAATTACTTTGCAGTTTTTACATTCAATCTCGTTCAAATTTTATACAATCACTGTTCAAGATTTAAAAAAGCTAAACATAACCAAAACGTAGCCAACAATTTTTTACGCATAAGATATCATTGTGCAGTAACTGTCAAAATAGATCATGCAATACCTGTGACGATCGAGTCATGTGCTTGTTTAGTAAATAAGGGCAAAGTTCCAGTCAATTTAAATAAGAAAGTAAACGTAAAAAGATTGTTTCAAAAACTGGCACAGTTTCTGATCCCCCCGTCCCCCGACGATTAATTTTCCAACAGCATCCTGCAACACGGACATCGTCCAAATACCAACTAACAAGCTTGGAATAGATATCAGTTATGTAAATGAAACAGACTATGGATTGTATATGTATACGCGTGTCGAAAAACAGTGTTCCGAGACTAATTGTCGCCGAAATCTTTCGAAAGGTTTTGGCCGGCTTTCCTGTACTCTATCGAATCAGTAATTCCGATGTAATCTAATACGATCCAGAAGTATATACCATTCGGTGCTCTCTTCGGGTCACGAGGTAGAAAGAGGGAGAGATGTAAGAGATTTTGCGGACGATGTAGATATATTCGGAGGAATTTCGTAGCAAAAATAACCGTGGTAGACTACCGGTGGCTGCTCGGCAGGGACGCGTCAGAGAATCCGAAACTTTCATAAGATAAACGCACACTTCGCGTACACCTTCGTTTTTCAATTCGTCGCTGCTTTCATCCGAGTTTCCAGCCGTTAGCGGTGGCGTAACCGAGTTTCAGTTTAACGATCTGATCAATGGGACACGAGGTTCTTTCATTGTTATGCATTCAAATAATTGTGTTTTATTAACGATTGCATAATGCAATATATATTTTTTTTAATTTTATTCCAAAACAGGTGGTTCAAGTAACTTTGATTTCGTGTGATACTATTTTGAGATTTATTAGAATATTTCTTTTCTAAACATTGATTTTATTGATATCTTATATATATATATTTGGTACAAACAAATTAAGATTTCAATTCCCTCCGTTTTTTTTTTTTAGATTTTCCCATTGCTACGCGCCAAGATAGCTGTTATAACATTCGTCGCAAGTGGTTGTGTACACGGTAAACAAGACGTTTCTATTTCTAAAACTCGTTCATGTCAGTAAACCCAAAGTATGCCTTTCATCTCGCGAAGGAAGCCAATATAGTATAACGTGACGAGTGAGAAAGGAGCTCGCTTGATGACTACACGCTTACACCCCCGCTTAAAAGTTATAATTTTTAAAGAATTATTTTATCGATTATTTAGTTTTAAACTTTTCTCCGTTATTGTATCAAAATTATATATAAAAATCGTATCCTACTATTATAAAATATTTAATCGAATAAGCTTTTAAGCGAAGTTGTGCTACCTCCTCGCATTTTTAACAATCTACTCTCCCATTTCTCGACACGTCCCGGCATATTTCTTGGCACGAGTTTGTATCGGGCAACGATCGCCTTCGGTTAGGGTATCAAATATCCAAACAACACTCAGCGAACGAGATCCCGAAACATGGTGGAGGTGATTCGTGACCCACTTCCCGCGAAGTTGTTTGCACTTCGTTACAATACGCGATCAGTTCGACGATGAATCATCTTTTGGCTAATGGTATTTATGTTACAAGATCGTACGTTCGATTCTGTTCTTATAATTATTCAGTTTGCCAATTCGTAAAGTAGCGTAACGTATCGTCGAATATGGGACGGGAATGCGTGCAATTAATTTCTGACAAAATCACGACGAAAACAACGACGACAATAATGCACGAGGCGATTCGTTGAATTTAGTAAATTGGTAGTCACGGACGTTGAATTAATGTTCGATTAACAGAGTGATTTAACACTAGCTCCTGTGTTTGTTTGCCAAACGTTAATTATACTAATGCCTTATTTGTTCCGTCTAATTCGACCTAGTTTCTCGAAGGATACCGTGATATTCAAATTAATAAATTTTAATAGCAATATATATGTATATGCCGTAACAAATCAACAGTATATATAAAAATACATGCTTTTCAAATTTTGTGCTTTATTTCCACAGTATCATCTGCTCTTTATGATCAAATCAGATCAAAGAACTTTTTAAAGTAATAACAGATTCAATGCGCCTGGATGTCATTAATTATTGTATTAATGCCAAAGTAACAATAATCGTGGGTAAATATTTTTCACGGATTTATGGTGTATATATATAATATTTTATATCGTTTCTTATTTTTTAGTGATAGAAGCTAATTCTATAGAAGAGCAAGCATGTCCGTACAAAGGCCAATGTTCGTGAACAAACAATTCAACTCCCCTATCAACTTGTATTCACCTCAAGCGATACAAGAGACCCTGGATAGGCAAACTCAAGTTTTAGCTAATGGCGCGGTCGGGTAAGTCGATTTCGGTGCTATTAAATTTAACGGCTAAACCAGCATTATACTAACACGAATAATTTTATTTAGTCGCAAACTGACGATTTCGCGGTGCACGAGGAAACCCGGAAGTGATATCACGCTAGATCGTTAAGCGCATGAAAATAATTCGTTAGGATGGGCGACCACCTTGCGTCAAGATACTCGAAATGAGCCGCACTTGATTCACGTGCGTCGTTTGACAGATCCGTATCGATCTCTACGAGTGCTGACCGGTTGCAAGTTGATGAATCAGCCTCCCCGTTGTCATTGGCGAGCCGTCCGTTATTTTCAGAGGGTCGAATCACGCGAGTTAGAAATAAACCCCGCTCAGAGCCTAGCAGTTGCGCAAAATCCGCGAACACTCTCGTACTTGACTTAGTTTTGCGTTTGGTGGCCTCGGTGTACACGGTTCACCACCGGTTTTCTCGTGCGTCCTACAACTTCCCTTCTGCATCGCGCGCCCTTTCAAGATGCTCGCCCAGCGAAGGTGATGCTTGTTATAATTCATTCATTTGTTTTGTTTTTTTTTTTAATAATTTCGTCTGCGTGAAACTGTTAAGCTCGTTGCGTTAAGTGTAAAGAGTAAAAGGATTTCTGCAGCAGACTATGAAAGAGATTATTTAAATTAAGTAGTAGGACTGATTGTGTTAAGCACCTCGGTTGTTTACTTTAAGTCAATTATGTTTTTCTACATTTTTCCTGAAAAAGCTTTTTAGTTTTGAGAAGTATTCGTTTTCTGTCACAGTGTGTATCACAGAAAGAAAGGTGTAGAACAGAATGATATCGTTAACTTCACTGATTTGAAATATAATATGTCATATAAATTGGTCGTTTACATTAAAGCTGTTGATACAGTATGTAAGAAAATAAGTAAAGTAACCGTAGAAAGTGTATCGGATAAGTGTATCAATTGATAATGTGAATAATAAATACGGGCATTGGTGACTGTTTCAGGATCGATTTCAATCAGCTTGCCAAACCGGCGAACTTACAAAACAGTGCGGTTTTGCGGATGCTCGAAGAGGAAGAGGCAAGGCAACGGAGTGGTCAACCCAGTAAGTAAATATGGATTGCTTGATTACCATCAGAGAAGTCGTTTCTTGTTACTCTAGATGAATGTTCTTTTTTATTTCTTAAATAACATGAAACTAGTAAATGATCACTATAAACGTTACTTTGTTATCAGTTTATTATCTAAATTCTAAGAAACGTTTGTTACATAGTATAGAGAATTTCTGCTTGTAAAAATGGAAAAAAACAGTGATTACTTCTGGAGTTAGGCTCGTGATCAATTTTAACGTGAAAGTGTTACTCTCGTTTCAATTTTTTGGCTAAAAGTCAAAAGTACGCGTCTGCGCAAACGGGATGTTGGTTTGAAAAAATGCATATTTTCATACGTTTTCTTTTGCGTAAAAATAAATTCATTTATTTACAAGAAACGACCTCAGATGTTATTAAAAAAAAAACAACGACGTATGCATCATATAAAAAGAATTAATCCAAAGTTTTCAGCTACCGAAGCACGAAGTCGCGCGCATTAACCTAAACGAAGAAGACTAACAAGAAAACGAATCTTATGCTGCAAGCTGCTAATCATGAGCCAGGGAGACTAACATCACTTTCAGACAAGCCGATTTAACGTATCTACGGAGAGGTGAACACTAACAACATCAGTCACTTGTACCAAAAGCTTTAAGCGGTCATTTTTTGTAATTCCGCTTTTCATCCCTGCTTGATAACTTTTTAGAGGTGATCGTGTTCCCCTAATAAATTGCTTGTATTGCCAGATCCAGGTATAATTATGCTACTGCTTGGAATTTGTTAACTTATACAATATCTTGTGTAACAAGACACCTTGTCTTTAAAAGAGTCTTTAGTTCTTTGGTTGTCATGTGAATCAGCACACAATGTGCAGAAAACCACCTCTTATCCATTTTGCCCACTTGTTTACACATATTATTAAAAACGTGACGCGGACAAAATTAATAGAAGATGCTGTGTCATTCTTTAAACGGCGATCTTCCTCAAACTTGTAACGTCTCTTCACCTTCATGTATATCAACCCCCACTTATTGGCCACTAACCAGAGAAGCTCTAAAATCGGTGGCTAGAACGATCTATAGGATAACGAAAGGTACAGGTGACTTCGGGGTAGCATCAGTTGTTGGCGAGTATCCGTTTTGGCAAAATCGTTTCCTTCTTCTTCTTCTTCCTCTATGTTGCTGAGTATCTACTTGTAGAAAGGAAAAACGGTACGTTCTACGGAGAATATCCTTCCAATTTGTTGGTTGCCAGTGAAAGTTTAACACACCTATATAAACTCGACGTGTGTGTATAATTAATAGATCACATGATGAAATTTGAATGCAATTTTCGTGATTAGATTGTGCCAGGAATTTTGTCGTGCCGGTGATTTGTGTATCATTTTTATTCATTTTGTAACATTAGGTGAAGAATCTAACAAGTCCAAAATGTGGTGGTTAAAATTCGTCAAAATTATATTCATATTAATACAGTTTTGTAGTGAAGCATTTTCTAAAAGATTAAATTATTCTACAAAAACCAAGTAGTGAGAAAAATTTCACAGAAAAATGTTCGCAGTTATTTTTTTATTATCGACAGATAAAAGCTGTATTATTAGCAGGATATTTTGTCTTCTTTGTTGTTTGAATGTTTAATAATAGCTTGTAGTGGGAATATAATAAATACCAGCTTAACCCACGTCTTACGTATTAAGCACCTGTTGAAATCATAAATTATTGAAGTTTATGTTAATCTATACAATTATCCTACCAACAAATTCGTTGCTATTTCTAAAAATGTATTTTTGTATCCATGGTCTCACGTTGATATTCAACATTCAAGGCTCCAAAATTAAAGAACCTAAGAATATAGCAAGGTCGAGCAGAAATTGTGAAAATTCTTCGGCAATAATCGCGTAAATATAAACTTGGCCGGTGGCAAGCTGTTGGGTGTACCAGCGTGAATAAGAATTCGTTTTATTGACGCAACAACCACTCTTTTCCGCCCTTCTTTTTTATCGAACACGAGGAACGAAACTCGATCCAGTGATCCAAGCCAAGTGCGTCGGCATAAATGTGAGATACGACGAAAAGTATTGATGAGGACTTCAAAGAAATTTATTACTCGTACCATCATAACAACAATTCGTTACAAAATAATTTATACAAGCTGTAAACCGTTTCGGATTGGATCAGGCTTCAAGGAGGCGAATGTTTAAATTATCACTTTATTTATGAAGTGTTGCTGTTCAGTACTCATGCATACACAGATATTCATAGAAGAAAAGGAACCTCAGATAGAAATGAACTAATCTTCATTTTATCATTAATAAAATTGTTTTAGGTTTAGCTTTTGTATCCAAATTAGAATTCAGTTTGAATTTATGAGTCACATTGAATTAGTGGTGAAGAAAATGTTAATGATTGACTTTTTCAATTTTGTATTAATCGTTACAGAAATATTTTGTTATTGCTTTCGTACACATTGGTATTTTATGAAAAAGAATTTCATTTTGCATAAAATATTGAAAGTTTATAAACAGTATTAAGAAGTATAATAAAGCTGTTGAAGGTACAACGAAAATACATGAATATTTGCGTACGTCACAGCTTAAAACACAACGTGACGCATCCCTTACGATCGAGTCATGTTGTATACATTACAAACAATCTTTTATCAGCCTCTCAGCTGCTTTTTCCGAGAACAAGGAAACAGTGGAGTCAGATGCTTATAGCATAAATTTCTTCAATCTGCGCATGAATTTCTGAAATCAATTAAAAGCCTAGAAGACTATTTATATTTATAGTTTATTTTAATAGTTCAGTTTTATTTGTTTAAGGTATCTAAAAATATTTCATGTCTCAGCATTTGATCACTCCAAACAACTTGTGAATTATTTGAAGTATTTTTTATTTATAACAAAGAATTCATAAATTATTTAAGGCGATCAAATTTTGAAACTCATCTTGTTTAATGTATGTATAGTGTACAGTTTTGTGACTAATATAACAAAAAACGAAATGTATGATTTAAATAGATTGTACAGTGTATAACATAATAACAATTTACGTTTCATTTGCAGGTCTCAAGCGTGTAGCTTGGCCACCACCTCCGGAGGACCAGGACTACGATTTCGTGGAACAGGGACCTGTACAAGCTAAGGTAAACGTCATAGCTTGTAAAACTCTTGCCAGACCTATACGTATGCCTAATCAGATTGAGTAGAACGATTAGATACTTGTCCATGATAGAATGACCTAGGCGATATCGTTTGTACATATGTAATTATAGAAATCTATGTACACAGTTCTAAGATGTGACAGTTCTCAATGTTGGCCTCCAGCCTCCTGCACATATCTGACCGAGTTTCATGTGATTTTTGTCTTCATTTTTTTTTTTTTTTTACCTGCATTTGTTATGCGTGCATCAAATGTGTCCCCTTTTATATATCCCCTTTCCATTTACTCTTAACACGTTCTCTGCCTAGCCATCCGAGCACTACCCTCCATTCGCTTAATATGTACCCTTGAAACAGTATACATGGGCAGAGAACGTGTTAACGAATGCTCTGTTCTTTGTCGTGCTTGCTGTTACTCTGTGATCAGTCGATGATGATCTCGTGCACGTTACCCCTACGTACTGGTTCAATTAATTCGATTATTCAATTAAACCGTGAACACACATTTGACGACGCGGTTGACTACACACCACTGTGGCTGTCGAGGCGGATATACCGAGACAATTTCAAAAGAATGGTCAAGTCCAAAATACAGGAACAAAAAAATAAATAAAAATTTCCCATCAGACACGGCAATGCCTACAAAAGCCTCTGTTTTCCCTTGGAAAGACCCGTGGAATCGGTGATATCGCCTCGTACCAGAGCAGTCCCTCGTCAGGTTCGTCACCTCAGCCACCGTCGACGATCGCTCGTTCGTCGACTCAGAGTGCTGTCCCGTCGTCCCCGTCGCCGGTTAGCCCTGGTGGAACTCTACGACAGCCGTCACATTTTCAACAACAGCCAGCGTCAAAGGGTTGGCGACCGGTAACGCCACCAGCGATCTCACCGGTCTCGCATCAACCGATTCAACCTGCTTGGTCTAATCAACAACAACAACAACAACAACAACAGCAGCAGCAGCAGCAACAACAGAATCATCGTCCTCAGGTAAGTGATAGCAGCATAAGTGTCGACTTGTTTGCGAGTCAAATGGATTAACTTCATTTTCAGGATTTATTCAAATTTTAGTGCCAAAATAATTGAGGTTAATTTTTTATATTTATCAATTTTCTGTGATTTTTGTTTAACTTAACGTCACTGTTCAGCTGAAAATTGAAAAAGGTCTAGAATAGATGTGACAACCGAGGGTTAAGTGATAAGTTGAAAATTCTATTCAAAGTCGACACCTATGTATAGTTAAAAAGTTCAACAGGTGGATCGCATCGCAGAAGAGGTATACGATACAAGAAGATCACTGTACCTTTGAGTGTGTTTTATGTGTGCGTCCCTCCTTTGTTCTGGAAACGAACGTGTAGTCAACGGCTGTTCAATTTGAAGATGTCTCCTTTAAATTACTCAACGTGTTAAAAAAAATCATTGTATCGCTATCATGTGTAATTTATCAAATTAATCTGATTGTATTGTTAATTACAGCAACAACCTCAGGATCATTACACATCACGATCGCCACAGAATCAAGCACCGGCTACCTTTGAAGCACCACCGTCCACGATCACACTTCGTCCGGAGCCTCCAATCTCACAGGTCTGATTAATGAAACTATTACTATTTTCAAATTAGTCAAACAATTTAAGAAAAATGAAAAATTGTAAAAACAACAATCGGAACGTAACTGAATATAACTCCCACGCATGTAACTTATTTTAGATACATGGTTGATATAACACACTGATTTATAGATCTATCCGGACGAAATAATACAGAACATCTGTTCAATTCTAAGCATAAGCTCAGTTCAAAAATATGCTGTGCTGTTCTTACAATTTTCACCAGATGGATTTTGTAGTTTGCAGTATTAAATTTCTATGATAATTATTGCTTATGAAAAAGTAATTCTATTAAATCTATTGAAAATAGATCACTGTACCTTTTAGCTGCATGTTCGCTTGCACTTATATTACTATTACTTCAATTATATTACATCATATTTTAGGCACCAGCGCCAGTTTATCAAGCACAACCTGCAGCGACGAAAGCTCCAGTAAGCGGAAACATGAGAGGAGACCTGAAGTGGCCACCACCATCGGTGAAGGCTCAAACAGAAGCCGAGAACCGAGCTAGAATCGAATTAGCAAAAGGCCCTGCTTTCAGGCCTCGTAGAGTGCGCAAGGACTACAGCGGATTTTTCGCTCAACATGCTTTGAACAGCACATATCCGGGTTATCGAGCTCCACCAGGCACTCAATACTTCACCCCTGCTTACCAACACTAGCGAATCCTATTCGAAAATGTGCTTTCAACTTCGTCCTGAGTTTGATTTTTCAGTTTTTTAATTGAAAATTGAATACTACATTAACTTGTAAATGAAAAAAAAAAAATAATGGAAATCACTCAGGACC
Organism: Tetrapedia diversipes; assembly: GCA_033822845.1. Classification (NCBI taxonomy): domain Eukaryota; kingdom Metazoa; phylum Arthropoda; class Insecta; order Hymenoptera; family Apidae; genus Tetrapedia; species Tetrapedia diversipes. The sequence continues at coordinate 38,293 of JAOPTO010002167.1, forward strand.
ATTCTTCGTTGAATTTCGAAATTTTTGCGTCGTAAAGAAGGAAGAGAATCATGCAAAAGTAATTCAGTATGTTTGGCTAACGCATGTATTAGGATTGAAATATCTTTTTCTTTTAAAATTTGTTTTGAGCAGGACTTAAACCTGTACACACGTGATATAATATGTAAATACGTGTTTCACTCTTCCAGTTCTTAGTCCAGATTGATACTTTCACGAGATACAGAGACTTATTGAAGTTTTTGAAATCCTTTGTATTCGGTTTTCGAACTTCAACATAATTTGTATATACTGAGACTGATCCAACAATTGCTTTTCTATCACTGTAATTTTCATTTATGCGTAAAATGTTGAACAGTAGTAGTGTAGCTTTAAAAACGTTTACTGTATCTTTTTTTTTTCATTCTTGTTTAATTGCAAATTAACACGCGAGTAAAAATTGTTGTCTCTGACAAAGAAATGTTTATCTCGTGGAAGAATAATAAAAACCAATCGAAGTATGGAATCTGACAAAATATTACTACTATAAATTAAAAAAAATCGATTAATACAAATTTCTTAACGAATAACGAAAAGTAATCGAATAAAATGCGAATTATTTTAATGAATAGATAATTAATAGAGAAAATTTTTTTTAATTGACCACGTATCCATTACATAATTAACTAAACTTTTTAATAATGTAATATATTGATGTGTATAAATAAAAGGTATTTATAAATTTAGTTATTGAACGTAATTTTTGTTCTTTTAAAAAAATTTATTTCGGTATACAATTTGAATGTAACATAATAGTTTGTTTTATGAATAATCACAAAAAATATGTTCATTTATTAACAATATATAGATCATTTTGTACAACTTATAAAATAGTATTCAAGGCTAGTATAAATCACATTTTTATTTATCTTTTCATCGAAAAACAAACAAGTAAGTTAATTCAATAAATGTCAAGTTTTAACTATTAGCACTCCCTTTCTTATAATTTAAATTAGCTTTTAATATGTATATGTAAAGTACCCTTTAAAATGCTAGATATTGTTTCTTAAAAATTAAAGTACAAAGTCAATTTTTTTATACCTTGATGTCTAAAAAATTAATGTATTAATGAATGTTGTATTTCATCTATTTGCTAACAATTTTCCCTGAGTTCATTTTATTTCTGGAATTCAAATGTACTGTATTAATTTTACATATTATTTTATTTAACATAAATCGTTAATCAACCTATAAAGTTCAAATTTCGAAAATTGTACTAAAATATCTTTTAAATAATAATTTATCAGAATAACGTGCATAATACAATTTTTACATATATTGCTTTTTAAAAACTCGAGTTCACTCTTTAAATACACTATGTTTTGCATGTGATACAAAGAGTTGAATATTATTTTACTACATGATATTCAATGGTTTAAATTTTATATGTACATTCTTCCAATGTTCGACTAGACAATGTTAAATAAAGTGTAGAGAAACTGAGTAACAATAATATAAATCTTTTATCTAACAGTCTAGTGTAAAGCCTCTAAAAAATGCAGATTTAGTTTTCCAATGTGATTAGTATCTAAATTTAAAGCTGACACAGTATTATGCACGTATTGTAAGATTAAAATAAGATTATACTAATGAAAAGCCCTGGGTTTGTTGGATAGCTTGTAGTAACTTATACCGCAATCTTTCTCGGGTTTGATATCGTGGGAGATCAAGCAGATTAAAGCACGTATGAGCAACGGGCAACAAACGTTCATCGTTCATTGGTTGTATTGTAATCTTAAAAAAAAAAGATATATTAAAACATAATACCAAACACATCAAATGGTATAATAATTCAAATTCCTCACCTTGATTGCTTTCATGCCTTGTATAGGTATTCTATCACTTCCAGTCAAAAATAGTAAGAACTTTTTCTTTTCTTCTAATGTAAGTTCACGAAACACTTGCCAAAATAATACAATGGTAGGATCATTTTTCGTATATCCTTCTTTATATGTTGCATTCTTCTCTAATTCTTCCCAATCATAGTCTTCATTTCCTACCACTACAGCCATAAGTTCGTAACTGTGAAATAATTCCAATACTCGGCCACCGCAAACTTTGTGAAAACCTTTATAAAATTCTTGAAAATGAGATTCTACAGATTTGTTTAATGCATAGTCTACATATAAATCAACAAATTGTTTTCTGTAAATAGAAATAACTTTATTAAAACGTAAAATATAATATAAAGGTTCACCAAGAAAATATTAAAAAATGTATACATACTTATTATTCAATGTAACAGGGACTTTACTACCACCTGGTATAAGTTCATATATTCTTTTCTCACCAAACACCTCTCTTACAACTTCAAAGTGTAAACCAAAAATATCTTCAAAATCTGCTTCTTCATAATCAAGTATATTTTGCATACTCCTAAATCAAAATTGATTATATTAAATTTTAATTCTAAGTAATCCGTTTTACATGTAATAAAAGTACGGAAATATATAAAATACAACATAAAGTACCTAGCAAGTATCGGTGACATTTCCTTGATATCATTTAATCCAACTGGTTCATGTAACAATTTCTTATACAGAGCTAGTGGAAATGGCAAATCAATAATAATAAAATTATAGATAACAAGTCCACAAAGGATCCCAATCAAAAAATACATGTTTTCGTCCTCAAGGGAATCTTCACTGAACCAGATAATTCTAGTTTCTTCATACTGTTTAAACATGCCATATTTCGGATCAAGAATTTCTCTCAATAATAACATAAAAAATTCCTTTTTAACTCCACCTGCATCTTCTGCTTCTTCGCCATAAAACTTTACCTTTATGAAATAAATAGATTAGTTATATCTTATAAATAAAAACTTCAACTCCAATATTATAATACTTACTCGAAGAGGCTTTTTTAAATCACTGGAGTTATATTGTGACAATTCCCGCAAAGTATCTGCGACTATATTTTCTCGTGAAACGTTCAACATTACAAATTGTGTAAGGTGTTGATAATCCATAGAAAATGGATTAAAGAACATATGGTTCATTACAGCTCGAGTTGCTGCTTCATTCATTGCTGATTGCATCTAATGCCAACATACAAATGTGATGTAAAAGATACAAAAATGTGTTCAGTACAAGTTTATGCCTTACCTGAATTGCTTGATCTGTTTCAAGCAAAATAATTTTAGCTTGAGCGTCAAGGAGAAATGGATAATTACAAAACACTTTTTGGAGCTAAAATACAATTTTTATTAATTTTAAAGTAACTGATAGTCACGATTTAATAAATTAAAAAAATATTAAATACGTGACATACAGAATGAGATTCTTTTACTGAAATCCACTTTATGTAATCATCCCTTATATTTATAAGTTCGACTAATTCTGGCACGTGAAACGTGGAATAAGGCACTTTATTGCCTTCATCACCTTCATTGTTTAATTTATTTAGTAATTGTAAAAAGTCTAAAACAGCTTGCAGTGTCGCATCCCACACTACACCCTATAAGAATTTATAAAATCCAATACCGTAAATGTATAATTTATTTTTTCATTGATAAAATAAATAACTTGGAAGTGTTACCTTATTTGATTTAGCCTGTTTTACATAATGTAGAACAACCGATTTATGAATTCGGACTAATCTTTCAAAATAATGGGACGACCCTTTAAGCCACCAGTTTGATACAATTTCAAGAATCTCTGGTTTCAATGCTAAAACAGCTTTGCAGAATGGTTTATGCAATAAATTACAATGAAGAGGATTTGCAAAACCATGATATAAAGGTAATATTAAGTAGATTCTTAAAGATTCCAAACAAATTATTTTAGATGGTAAGTTAACAAAGGAAGGAATCAAGCTGTCTGATATGCAAGTAAATATCTAAAGAAAGAATAATAAAAGTATTGTGATTTTAAATTCGTTAATAATTGAATTTTGTAAAATATATTTTTTTTATACCAGTTCTTGAATTGTGGTGTTATCCAATTCCCTAATAATTCCGAATAATCTACTTGCTTGATCTAGATCGACTCCATGATTTTTATGTGAACATCCATAATGAGCATCACTATTAAGTAAAAATGATCCCGTGACACAAGCAAGATTTCTAAATACCGTCTCTAAATACCTATAAGAATATTATCTTACAAAATTATATAAATTTTGTTATTAACCATGTTTAAAAGAAGCAAAATGCATAATTTCTTATTATAACTTAAAAAAAAAATTTAAATTAATTTATTAATATATAACTCTTTATAGAAAAAACACATCTTAAACAGCGTTAGGTACTAACTTTTCTACTCACGTCATAAGTTCATGATCAACGGGTGAATTTTGCGGAACTCGTTGGCAAGCCATTAACTGTTCCTCAGTTATTGTAAGGATTTGACAAGAGTTTTCTAATATTCTACAATCATCTGGTTGTACATTATCCTAAAAACATTTACAAATACAATTATGTAATAACTATATATACATTTACTTTTTCTACTTCTAAGTATAAATAAAAATATAAGTATGTGTAAATATTGTATTGTTACAAAAAAATACTTGCATCCCGCCTAAGTACTGTCGCAAAACAATGATCACCACCAGTAAAAATATGTTTAACAACGTAGCCAACACTATAAGACTTGTTAGGTGCAACCCATGGACCATGCACCACTTGTGGGATGGCTAAACTGGTAGTAGACTGATTACCTAACTGTCCTGCACAACCCATACCCCATGCATAAACTCTACCTTGTGATGGTACTAATGCCAAGGTATGCCTTTTGCCGCATGAGATCTTAAAATGAAATATTTATTAGAATGAACATATACATGTACTAAAATACTCTTTTATATAACATACCTGTGTAACTGTGCTACCCATAAGTTCCATAACTTGACGAGGTAAAATCTCTTTTGTAATGCTCCCATGTCCTAATTGACCATACATTCCTGCACCACAAGTAAATACTCCACCATCCTAACATAATTTAATATGGTATTATTAATAAAACTGTTTAAAATATAATTAATTTAGGTGCGTGAGTCAAGAAATTTTGAATTCGGACAGGTCAGGAATTTTTCTCTGAAGTTATGGATAGAGTTTAAAATTAGGTCGGGCATACATAGACCTAGAAATAGTGATGATACCTCCAAATCAGAAAGTTTATGTGGAAACTCTACTTGGAAAACCATGAGAAAACACATTTATATTATTAAAAGGCTCCTAGATCTATGATCGTCGATCAATCTAACTTTAAACTTCGGTATCTAAAACTTTTCGATACCCTATTTCAACTTCGGGTACCCGAAATGTTCAGTTCCTGACCTGAGCTGATGTTCGAGTATCCATATAATTTCTGATAGTTGCATGCATTTAGTATTTAAGAATACTTACCAGTGTTAAAAATGCAGAAAATTCTTCTCCACAAGCTGCAAGACATACTTTTGCATTTTGCAGAGTTTGTAACTGACATGGTAAATTTCTACTTTCTATATCATTTAGTCCTAATTGACCAAATATATTTTTCCCCCATCCAAATACAGCTCCTATAAAAAAATTTAATAACTTGGATTCTAACAAAAATTTCTTGCATATCTTCATTTATATTACCTGATTTTGATATAGCTATACTGTGATATCCTCCACATGCAATAAAGACAATAGGAATACCAATTAAAGTACTGATAAGATGAGGTTTCATTTCAAATTTAATATCACTGCCTAAACCAAGTTGCCCTTCAGTATTAGAACCCCAACTATATAATTCTCCATTGTTTGTTAATACAAGTGCATGTTTCATACCACAAGCTATTTGTACTACAACACTTGTACCTAGTGTTTTCACCATTCGTGGTGAACATTCCATACAATTCTTGGAATTTAAACCTAAAATTAACTTAAAATGTTAATATAAGATAATAGTAATGAGTTTTATATGATAAATTATAATTAAGAATGTTACCTAATTGGCCTTCTGTATTAGATCCCCAACTAAACAACTGACCCCATTCATTTACTGCTAAAGTATGGCATGCTCCACAAGCTGCTCTTTTAAATACAAATGCATCTAACCCAGGTACCAATTCTAAATACATAAAATAAAAATTTTACAAAATATGAACTTAATTTAGTGACATATATCTTTATTGATATACTTACCCAACCTTCTTCTTCCTTTTTCATGACCAAGTTGCCCATAATCATTGTTTCCACATGAATAAACTTCACCATCTTGAGTAATAACTATGGTATAATTTTCACCACATGCAACTATAAAAAAATTCATTGAAAAATGTAAACAATGAAACAAATACACATAGAGTGATAATATTTTATAATTAGGTTTACTTTGTTGAATTTCTGAAGCTTTCTTAAAATCAAGCTCACGAGGAGATAAAATATTTTCATCCTCTATACCACCCAAACCCAATTCCCCATGTTTAGTGCTACCCCAACCAAACATATCTTTTCTTGTAAGTAAAGGATATTCTACTGCTACAACAGGCTCACAGGCCAACCGTCGTTTTTTATTCCAGTTTGCCTGCAAAAATAATGTGTGATGGTTATCTTCTCTTTGTTTACTATTTATATCTATACAAAATACAAAAATCAATGGAAAAAACAATATATCCCTTTTAATATTTAAAACACATTGTACCTGAAAATAATAATACAATAAATTCATTCTATTGTGACTACTGTTTTGTTAAATTTTCATTAAGGTATTAATTGTTTAATTAACTTTAAAAAAAATAACTAAAAGTTAATTTGAAAGGTATGAATGATATGCATGCTTACTTATACATACTTTTATACTATTACATAGTGAAGTAATGATATATTTATAACCTTTGACTGGGAACACATATTAGTAACTAACCATATTTTTCTGTTTCTTTGAAACTGAAAGCATCAGAGATGTGGATGGGACATGCTATTTATGAAAAACATGTGGTATATCCTAAAAATAATGTTCTTTATAATTTTTCTATATTTTTGAAATATAATATTAACAACAAAAATAAGTATTGTTTCAACATGTCGTAATATAGATATTTTTTAACGGTATATTATCCTAACATTATTTAAAGTTATATTCTTATTTAGAATTCAGAGATAAATAAAACTGGTTAAATATTAAATTCAATCTAGATAATATTTCGTCACTTTTAAGATTTAAAGAAAAGAATAATTTAAGTCAAAAATGACTTTGCAAATATTTCTGCATTGTATAAAATGTATTTGAATAAATCATTCCTGTTGTACCTGTTTGTCCTGTCATTAGTAAAATTTTATGAAGTTAGGTTAACAGAAAAGAAAAAGATTTATGTAGTTTAGAATATGATAATATTTAATAGATCAAAAAGTAACAAGTTAACAATGAAGGAATGAACAAGACAGTGAAATGCAGCAAATTTCACTTGTGAGTTAGCAAAAATTTATTTTTATGGTAAAATACACATCACCATTATAATTTTATTCATTACTTACATTTCTTGTGAATACAGTCTGAACTCTACATGCTTAAACATAAATATTAGAAAGAGTAGAAACTTCCAATTGTTAAATAAGATTTATTTGTCAATGTATAAACACCATTCGCTGTTGAGAACATACGTTATAGAGGATGATAAAGTCATGAAAAAATGAGCACTATAAAAATTTATTTATATTTATAAAAATTACGTGAATATATGTATTTAATTACAAATTTATAAAATATGAAGTTTAAATATAGAGTAACTTTTTTTACAGATTTAGCACTTAGCATTTATAATACGTATATTTTTAATATTATACAATATTACGATTTATGTAAATAGATTAAACTCTTTAAAATCAAATAAATTTAAATAAAAAGATTAAAAAATTGCAATAACATTAATCTAAAATGTTTAAATAATAAGATTAAAAAATTGCAATAATAGTAATCTAAAAAGGTTTAATAAAAAAATAAAAAAAAGCATTAAAAAGTGATCCAAAAATATAGGGATGTAAAATTTAGTTAGTTATAATTATAGTAAATTATTATTTCTATGGAAGATTATTTCATTAATGTTACATAGTTCATGATTTATCCCTTCCCTCAAGAAAATTGAACGAGTGGGTGGTCAGGCGGCAGCCATATTATCAGTGAGGTGTCAGTATTGTCTGAACGTGACAGGATTTTTGGGTGTGGATCGTACAATTTCCTGTCGTTTTCTCTAGTGGGTATAGTGCAAGTGCCACCGGCCTACTGTGAATGTGTGGCACATGTGTTATAGAATTTATATCTTATAAATACAATAATGTAAGTTCTGCATATTAAATTGTAGCTTAGTATTAAGCGGATACATAAGTATATTTTATATAAATTTTAGTACAAGTTGTTTCTTATCCACCTTAAAAATACTACATGTTTCAATATTGTTAAAGTGTTTATAATGATGTACACGTTTGCTTTCCACCTTTTTCTCGATAACTTTCTTGCTTACTAACCTACATAAAGGTTATCTCTTTAAATTATAAAATCACCATACAGCGCTCTTTAAATAATTTCTAATACAATACGTCTTTTTCTCCCATTGACACTCTGATTACACATTATATTTATGTGTTAAATTTATAAACATATTTGCCTTGTAGTTTTATTCATTGAAGGTGACATGCTACATCCCAACCTTTTTTTCGTACGAAGGGCCAAGCAGTAAACACATCAATGAAACTTAAGATTTTGTAAATGTAGATAAATAATTACTTATTACATCAAATAAAGAGTTTAGATAATCAATTTTATAATTATCTATACATGAATACTATTTAAATTATAATATGAAATATTCGGAATCTTGAGAATTTTTTGCAACCATTTTTGCTTTAAAGTAAAACGAGACAACAGAGCTAGGAGATATGCTTACATTTCTGTTAATCCCACGCATTTCTAGCTAACCTCAGCAATTAGTTACAATACTTCACGCTATACACTCGTATGCGTAATAAAATTTTTTTAACATCTTTTCTAATAATTGAACTCAAAGGTTTCACATTATTTCTTTCACTAATTTCTTTATCTTCCGGTATATAATACATTAAAAAGTTGGTTTACTGTAATTATTGTTATTAACATGTATAAAAAAAAGATCTCACTTGGTTTTAAATCTTAGTATATCATGTAATGTTTGTGAAATAAAGGTATACGATCAATGTATAATTTACTGTTAAAATGATATAAATTTCGAGTCAATGAGCAACCTTGAAAAAGATTTCGAAACATGAATCCTTTTTTATCACAACATTCCTCTCTCGTTCATTCCTTTCGTCTCGTGGAAATTTCTAACGCATGACATTTTGTATATTTATATTTCTTTTTTGAATTTGTTTCGTTTGATACGAGTAGTTTACGTTCAAAACATGTCGGACACGTTAAGTATCTTTTCTGCAAAATTATACTTGAAATCAAAATAAAGTCTTCGAATTTACGCAGCAAATGCAAATTGCACTTTAGCCATTTGCGTAAACAGAGATTTTGTAACGAGTATGTATTTTGGACTTCGGACGCAGTAGTCGGAAATGAAGACTTTATTAATAGATACTTTCTATCTTCATGGTTCGCGAAAAGCTGAACAGATATGTTGTGCAGAGCTTTTTTACCGTAACTGACAAAAGTTAGGAGATACCAAAGGTTCAATGGACGTGGTGGTCCTAGATAAAAGGGGAATGCTAGACACAGTGTGCAGGCACTCCTTACTGCTAGCGGATGTCGGTCACGCGGATTTACATTATAACCTGTCTCTTCTTCCAATATGGAGACTTCTATGCAGTTCTCAACTGTAGATGTGTTCCTTCTTTTTTTTAAATCATAATTTTGAGTTTCACATTTATTCATTACAGCAAGTTAGTACCAATTAAAAACGAAACAATTATGTAATGATTGTTTACAATAATCATTACTAATTACTATTGTATATGTTATATATGTTATAAAAGAATCATGAAAAGAGCGTTTGGCTTTTGCTAATTTAAAAAGAAAGTAGTACTTAAAACAGTAGTAATTTTATTAATTTATAATTAATTTTTGTTACAGATTGGTATTTTCACTGGTTAACATAAAAAGACGAAGCTGCCAAAATGCCGAAAACAGTACGTATATCTTATCAAAGAAATTGATAAAATGATTTTTATTTTAATGTAATTTTGTAAGCCATACAAATTAATAATGATCTTATATAAAATGTAATTGTAACAAATTTGAAGTTGGCGCCATAAATAACAGTATGCCATGTTTGAATAAATTTCAACTTTTTATTTCCCAACGTACTTTCAGCAAAATAATAATTTAAGTAATTGTTATACACATCGATAACGTATTGTTTGATTATTATACAACAGTTCAGATAATTATTTTGTAATGTTTCATAATTTTTAAGATCGTGGATCGTGTCGATGAAAACTAACCGTTTTTGAAGGAGTTACTTCCTCTCGTACACCCGATATTTTAACTAAACGCTGATTGGCCATGGCTATGCGCACCGGCTTCCTCACGTGATCACTTTCGTTCTTCTCTTTTCCTCCTCCGATCAGTACCCTATAATTCGGACAGAGAGGAACGACGTTGCACTGCTTATAAAAGAGAAAAGTGGGGGAAAGACGCTGCCGGCTGCACTTGCCCCTTAGCCCATTGTCTGATTTGAGTCCGGCAAAAGCCGACAGTCGAACGGTTAAATCTTATGATATCGAGTGCTCGTTTGGATTGTACAGTTTATTTTTGAATTTTTAGTGTATCATTCAAATCGATCGCGTCCGGGCCCGCAATACGTAGTCACTAATCAGTGTAACTCGTTCCAACGGTTTACGTTTTCGTTCTCATTTGAATTCGCGTTTACGGTTTCGTATGATCGCAGCCATGGTTGCTGGTGCTAAAATGGTAAGCGTTTGTGCTGTTCTGTTTATTCTTGAATCCTTCTCGGTAATCCATATTAAGAAATGCAGATAACATTTAGTGTATTCGCTAATTATTTTTGCTCTTTTAAAAGAAAAACTCAGATATGTACGCGTAAAGAGTGTTAGAAGCGATATCTTGTCTACCGGGTGAGATCGTTTTATTTTAATATGATCTGTGTTTCTTTTGTTGCATATGAAGATGAATGTCAGGGTGACGACGATGGACGCCGAACTGGAGTTCGCGATCCAGCACACAACCACCGGAAAACAATTGTTTGACCAGGTTGTGAAAACGATCGGTCTGCGTGAGGTGTGGTTTTTTGGCCTTCAGTACACGGACAATAAAGGTGATCTGACGTGGATCAAATTGTACAAGAAGGTAGGATGGCTGGTTATTTATTTCACTGATTCTTTTTTGTCCATGATGATTTTTTTTGAATAATGGAATCGAGCGAAACCTGTAAATATTTAAAAAGCTTGTGTAGTAGTTGCTTCACTGTGAAACGTGCTTTACAATTTATTATTCACCAAGTATTTGCTGCTTTTTATAGATAATACATTTATGATATTATTTAATATAATCTAGAAGTAAAAATTTCAATGCTTTCACGAGATAAATTTTCTTAAGACACGTGAAGCAAAGTACGTATTTTGCGATTACCTCAATCAGTGATTATATCAATTGATCGTTGTTTTAAATTAAGAGTTAAAAATTCTTTATATTGTTATGTAAATTTGTAGATTCTTAGATATAATGAATGTTTTCGGTTATATACCTCTTTTGTAAATCCACAAAAATTTTTATGTTCAATTATTTGCCTGTGACATGCAACAAGTGTTCGCATTTGTTAAAAGAGCGTGTAACTGGGATACTGAATTCGAACTTTTACGTCAATTCGATAAAAAAGTGACCTAGGGAGAGATGTGACGGCGGATGCTGATGTCATTGACTTTCGTATGTTCGTTACGTTTGAACCGCACGTTCAATTTTACGTCCGATACTTATATTACATTCAACCGCCATTTGTTTTTTTGTGAAAAAGAAAATGTTTCTATCCGTTATGGTACGAATTTAAAAAATCGCTCATCTCTCTGGGAATTAACTTTTGTTTTATTCTAAAATTTTTGTTTAGATTTATCTGACATGTGATATTTATTAATATCTATAATATATCGTGTGTTATATATTACATAATACAAACAATTAACCTATATTTTAATTCATTTGAGAAGCTTTTTCATGAGATGAATTCTATATTCAAAGTTCTCTCTTTTTTTTTTTTAAATAAGATTTAGCATCCCATTGGGCTTCTGATGCGTGATTCGATGTACAGTTACAAGTAGATGTTCCATTTGCTTTCACCGAGCGGTAGATGTCGTAGACGCGCCTTCACCTTGACACAGTCGCGTTCTCGCGTTATACCTTTATTGTCTCTCTCTTTTCTTTCGTGGGTTTCGACATTTCTGCGAACTGATTAAGCATGACCAATTTTAGGTATAACGTCCCCGTTTTTTTTTCTCCTTATTCTCGTTCCTAGCACAAAGCGTACAGATGCATTTTACATTTTAACGGGAGAACGAGAACGAAGAAAGCTGAAACGGTGTGTGTAGTGTCGTCAGGAGAAATTCGATTTGGCCACACGTAGAAACGGAACGGACAAAGGTCTTCCGGCTAGTGAACGGAATAGGGGAAAACCGTTCGGAACGCGTCACTTGCAAAATGATTTTTTTTTGCGGTTAGCAAGACGCGCCTAAGAATTTTTTATCTGGTCAGCTAGTGTTTTCCATCTTTCCTATGTATTCCGTATGTATGTACTTAATTGTACATGGTTGGTTACGCATAATAGGATCCATGTTCACTCTTCAAGTAGAAAACGTAGAACATGTATGTGTTATTTCATCATATTTATCAAGTAGGAAAAGGAAGAAGCGACACATATTTTTAATCGACGAATATGATTACCGAGGAGTTAAGTTTAATTTCTTGAATTGCTTATTAAAGCGGGGACAGAACATTTTTCAATGTAATCTTGATTTCTTTTTTGGAAGATTATTTAGAAAAAATTTAGAATTACGTAAGATGTTTTATTTTCTTGGCAAATTTTATTCACAAAAATTTTTATAATTGACTTAAGCATTGTGTTTTTATTTTATTCAGATATAAGGGATTAAAAATGTTAGAATTGCTTAAAGTATATTATTTTCTTGGCAAATTTTATTCACAAAAATTTTTATAATTGACTTAAGCATTGTGTTTTTATTTTATTAAGATATAAGGGATTAAAGAAATGTGTCGCTAGCTTCTAAGTCCCGCTAGGCGATATACACGTCCCAGTAAGGAGCCAGAGAGCTAGTGTGTCCGGTTGGGTCTGTTTCGTAGACTTTTTCCTCAGCTGATATTAACTGTCTGGTGAACGATTGCATGCACGCAGCCGGAAAACGCGATAACGAGGGTGGTGAAGAAAGAGGTGAAAAAGAAAGTTCGAAAGCTGAGAGGTCGCTCGGACTCGGACACGGACGAAGACGAGTTTGATGATGACCTGGTAAGCGACTCGGGAAGAGGGACTTGCTTTTTCTCACGTTCCGAGATTCTTCAGCGTGAAAATGAGGCAAGGGTTCTGACGGGGAGAGGGGACGGACGAACGGTAGGAAGAGGAGAGGCAGATGATAGGTCATCGTTTCTCGAACCTCTTCGAGGATAGCATGATTAGCTAGGGAATGCAATGATGGAAATACCGTTACCTTTTAAGTGTTATTTCTTTGATGACGTTGAACACTATTTTGCATAGAGCTTGTAATTGTTCTAAGGTGTTGAAACGGTATTTCTAAGCTCAGATTGTTGGGAAAAGGGTTTAAGACTTTAAGAACTTTACTTTCTTCAAGGAGAAAAATTAAAAATATTAAAATGGTATTTCTAAGCTCAGATTGTTGGGAAAAGGGTCTAAGACGTTAAGAACTTTGCTTTCTTTAAGAAGAGGAGTTAAAAATATTAAAATGGTATTTTTAAGCTCAGATTGTTGGGAAAAGGGTCTAAGACGTTAAGAACTTTGCTTTCTTTAAGAAGAGGAGTTAAAAATATTAAAATGGTGTTTCTAAGCTCAGATTGTTGGGAAAAGGGTCTAAGACCTTAAGAACTTTACTTTCTTCAAGAAGAGGAGTTAAAAATTCAGTTAACAGAGATTTCAAAGTCAAACTTGAGCATATTTTGTGAGCAACCTTTTCACAGAAAGATGCTTGAAGAATACCAGTCATACATCTTTGTCATTCATGTGGTACATTTAACTTGAAGGAAACAGAAAAGTTAAGAAAGGAACATTGAAGTCACCAGGAATTTGTAAGACTACTGGTTCTTCTTATTAAATGTGATTATCATAAAGTCTTAAAGGCACAGTTCAAAAGTTGTTTCCTAGATGTGTGCATAAAAAGAAAAAAGAAGGTTTGTGACCAAGTTTATAATTTCAAATCTCTTCCGTTTAATGGCAAAAGCACTTATGTCGCTAGAAGGATCAAAAAGGTTTTACATTAAACATATCTGTGTTATTTCTAGGCAAACGCACAAGATCCGTTACACCATCCACGTCCTAAACCAAGACCACGTTAACCATACAATCACTTTATTCCCTGATAACGTTTTTGTCACGATCCTGTGCGAAGCCAACAAGATTTCGTTTCACGGAACAACATTTTTAATTGATATCGTGCGATGAAAAAAAAAAAATACGGCATTACTCCATACGAGTTGATCGGGTATGATTTTCCTGCCGATACCGATCAACTTTCTAAAGAATCTTTTTACGACTGGTTACGGGAGCACACCGGTTCGCATTTTTCTCGATGTCCGCTTGCACTCTACTTGGAGCACGATTTAACCCTTAACGAACGAGTGCATTTTTCTAAAACAACGACCAGTAAATCGACGGATTTTTAAGAAATTAATCGCTTCATTTCCAAAGCGAGAAAAAGTGCATAATTAATATTGCTAAATATGAACAGACATGTCCATACGAATGGGGATACTGAAGTGAAAATTACAGAAAAAAAATGAGAGTCAAAATAAACGAATAGATGTACAGTAGCGGACAAAAGTTTAAGGCCAAAGAGTCAGAGGAAACAAATTAATTAATTAATAAGAAATAGTATGATAAATAAAATTCGTATTCTATGCTAATCAGTAAACAGTGTTCTACCATAATGACGATAACAATAAGTGTATGAACAATATTTGCATACTATAAAATTATGTTTTGCATTGTCTCGTCGACTTAAACTTTTGTCCGCTACTGTATGTATGTAATGTAATGTAAAGATTTGTATACATTTATAAATTTATTTTTTATAAATTCACAATGTATTTATACAAAATTACTCATATTCTCTTTGGGTGTGGTACTTCTATGTGGATACCAGGTTCTTTGGTACAAATATCACAGGTATAACGTCATGCCACCTGTATGGCAGCATTCAATTTTTTTAGAATATTAATAATGTAGTGAACATGACGACAATCGTTCATTAAGGGTTAATCAGTGTCTGGCGAATGCGTAATCGTCTCGCTGCAAATATATCATCCAGAAATATACGATCCTCGTTTAGAGAGAGGGACACGTTAATTTCTCGTGGGGCCCACGGTTATCTTTTCGCGTTTCTAAGCGATATAATACCGATGACGTTGGCCCCTTAAGTGTGCGTTCCGCAAAGTAAACAAGCGTTGCCGCGAAACGGAGGAGAGACGCCGTCAACTGTTCTTCAGGAGAGCGGCTTTAGCCCGCTTATCAGCCATGTTCGTACAACCGTGATAAGAAGAGAGAAATGGAAGGAGAGCACACACGAGCATTTATGTGCATTATTGTGCCTTGAAAGAAGACGGATGGGGGCCGCTGGCTTTTATTAACGGCTCCTGACTGCGAGTGTGTTACGTCAATTGCATGAAAATAACGCGGCTGATGACTCATTACGTGGACGCCATTTAAGGAAACGAGAAAACTGTCCACTTTGTCCCAAAGGCTGCTAGTCATCTTTATCGTAACGCGGCCTTGCTGAACGTGCTACTGGCCTCGGTTATGTTAGAGCTGGGAGAACAGAAACGAAACGTCTCTAATCACAATGCTTGTCCTGGCGAGTGCTGTAATTTCCTTCAGCTTCATTAACACGTCCACCGTTGGGCGAGTTTTGTATGTTTTAATTAAGAAGTGGAATGGTTCCGCTTATTTCAGCAGAGGATGTGTTATAACATGCGTATATAACGTGTATGTTAAACACTTGGCCAATCGAATGGGGGAGATCTCCCATTTTTCTCTCAGCAAAGCACTGCCATTGATTTTAGTTTGCATTTGTTATCAGTTAGTCTTGAACTAGTGTTGGGTTTATTAAAAATTGCATTTTGGGAAAGCAGAAAATGCATTTGATGAACTGTGAACACTACTTAGTTCAAAACTAATTAATAACAATAATGGCAAATTAATAAGACTAATTAATGACAGTACTTTGTTGAAGAAAAAATGGAAGATCTCTCCACTCGGTTGGCTAAGTGTTAATAAGCCAGAATAAGTGTAGTATATATGTTAGCGACAATGTATGAAAAACCGGCATTTCATAGATTGCCTAGGCATTGTATATAATATTTAGACATTCTATAGAATGATAAATGCTATTTAGGCAAACTATGAAAAAAGATCTTGATAAGGCTATTATATAAATGACGTGTATTCCTCAAAGATACAAATGTTATTCTGAAAAAAAATAATGAGAGAACGTTTAATACATTGCCGGCTAGTTTTAAGCATTAAAAACTAGACATTCTATAGAATACCGGATTTCAAACTTTACCGGTAACATATACAGTTATTGTTTGGCTAAAGTTACCGTGGCGCTAGCAATAAGTTGAGCATTGAGAATCAGCGACCATTGTAACAGTTAGATCACGTTTGTCAGAGATTCATAATTGTTCAAACATATTGAGCTTTTCGTTTCTGTAACCGGAATTCTGTTCGATCCTCCAATAACCGGAATCTTGTTTACTTGCCGTAGAAGATACCGATCACGATTCTGGACTTTGATTTGAGAACCAGGAACCAGTAATCGCCATTAACGAATTGCACTGGCGTGATCGTAAAATATAGGCGGCACGGCGGAAAATTCGTGGAGTGTGTTCTACATAACGTTATATTAAGAGCGGTTTATCAAAATTACTGGAATTGGTTTCAGCCGCCAATCGAATGGAGATTAAATATTTGATCCGGGTTACCATTTGCGTCCGTGTAAAACACACTCGATGAATCACTTGGCTCGACGTCAGGCCTCCGACTGAATATCGTTACAAAAAGAGAGGAAAAAAAATTCTGCACGCACTTAGCACGTTATCTTAGAGGTTCCAGTTAATTCGCGACACTCCGGTTTGTGCTCGTTTAGTGGGTTGCTTCAAATTTCTATACGAGGCTCTGCTTTCTGTTTGATTCCTATTGACCCTTTGAAAGAGGTCGTACACGCAAGGCGAGAGAACAAGATGAATCATGAGCAGCAGCATATGCATTCGTCGTTTGGCGTTCTCATTCCAATTGTTTAGCATGCATTCTTAGATTTATAGACATTTTTTGTATACTTATTTCTAATCTATACATGTAAAAAGACATGTCCTGGCTGGCTGACTGATTCATCATCGCAGAGCCTAAATATTGAAGCTAGAAACATGAAATTTGGACAGAGGGTTCCTTTTTGGAAGGATTTTTTGATATTCCACCCCTAAGGGGGTTCTACAGAAAATTATAGTAAATTTTGGAAGATGTACTACAGTGAATTTATAAGGTTGCTATGAGCAATCACCAATTGGCCATTTTAACTTCTCTGGTAGTTCTAATGTTAAACTGTGGTCCTTTTAATTTCTTCTAAAATTCTAATACTTTTTGACTCAACATCTAAATTAATCCTGCGCTTAAGTTACTTACAATAAACTAAAATAAAATGTAGCCGTAAAACTTTTGTCAATGTTAACACTGTGACTACCAAGATAGATCAAAAATGGCCAATTTGTAATTTTTTAAGGAAACTTGGTCAATGGTATTGTGATGCCTATACCCTTGAAAACTTACTATAACTTTTACCGTAATCATTACAGTTTGTTTCCCCCATATTAGCTATTTCTTTTTAAATATTATTTTCAATTTGATTTCTGCATCACAAATAAATGGTATTCTGAGACCGTCTGTGGTTAATATTGAGCTAAGTGTCTGAAAAAACATGAAAATGTAAAGAGATGTAACAGTATCGGTTCTTCAGGAAACGTTGCCGATAAAAGATTTCTAACGAATTAACTTGATCCAAGGTATAATGGTGCCTCGGCAGCAGGCCGTGAATTGAAAAGGCACGCCACACAGGTGCGCGCACGTTCTCTTAGGTATGGACTGTGGATCGTTACGTAACATGTTGCAGGCTCCAGCAATTGGCAAACGGTTATTCAGCGTGTGTGCGTGGCTGTACAGAGCCAGTTCTTCGATGTCGTCTCCTCTTTTTCCTTTTTATATCTTCAACGCAGCCGAGCCGCTATTTATGCTATCGGCGCGCGCGTTGCAAGGACGTTTTGATAGTCTCTGGAGCCTGGGTGTAGACATTTGTGGCAGACCTCTCCTCTCCGTTGAACATGCATGAAATGCAATTGAAATGCATCATCATGAAGATATATTTACGATCGGTTCTTGAGCAAAGGAGCGTAGAACGTTAACACGTCTGCCTGTTTTTCTTTCTCCGACCGTTAAGAATGTAACGGGTGTCGCGAGCGGAAAGTGTGGCAATCTAGATTTCGTCAAAATTTACGTTTATCTGTTTTATCTTTGTACAGTTCATAGAACCGTTTGTGGGACATATCTACAGTGTCCTGAGAGTCTGCAATTTATCATAATGAGAGATAGTATTTTATCTTTGCGTCTCAATCCTTGACTCACCCTGTATAAATAGTAATGCGAGGCCGTGAATCAACGCAAAGGATGTGTGTAACGTGTATGTACAGTGGCTTCAAAAAGTATTCGTACACCGTATTATAAGGAAATTCATCTACTTCTGAAATTCTGATTTCAATGAAACTTTATGCGTGTACACAGAGCATGGTGTGTCCTGCGTGGAGCAATTTTTTTTTGGCGACGAAATATCTTTTAAGGGGGCTGATAACGAATCTCAAAGTTTCAGCGATTTTTCACGCTTCGAATACAAGCTTTTCTGTATTATTTTTTTATTGCAGGGCGATTGGGTATTAACAATTAAACATTTTCTATTTGAAAGGTTTTGCTTCATCAAGTACCATTACAAAGTTATCTTTAAAAAGTGAGAGAAAACTCAGAAACTTCAACGCTGATGTTTCACCCCTTTAAAATGGCATTTAGATGAAAAAAAAGAGATTAATTCATACGTATACTATTACGATTTACATATCCACAAAGTTTTATCAAATACTTCTATCAGACTCAGAGTTTCAGGGTTAAACGAATTTATTCGTGACACAGTGTACGAATACTTTTTCGAGCCACTCTGTATATGTACAAAATTACGTTACACCGGAAATTTTTGATAAAAATGATGATCGCATGCTCTTTAAATTTCATTGAAACGATTAATTGTTTAAGTCGATTGATTTCTGACCATCACTAAAATACAGTTCGAAAAACAGTGCAGGATTAACGGAGAGAGATTGTATTTGTAGAGATAAAAGGCTCGATCGTCATGGCTTTATTTATCGATGATGAAACGAAAATTTAAAAACATAAATACGTGTGGGGTGCTATTTATATAGCGGAACAAATTTAGCAGTCTGTGGTGAATTTTCGGATGACAACAGTTTTGAATTAAGTTACTCTTGACGCTTCTGAGCTGCAAGAAAAATTTCGTTTATTGTACATCTTATCTGTAACACAAGATTATATACACATGTCTTGGGATTCATTTTTTCGTCCTCTGAAGTATAAGCACCGGCGAACGTGTCGTGACTTGTATCAAAACACGAGTTTCTTGGAGTGCCAATCATTCCAGAGCAAAATTGTTTATTAAATAATTGTTTCGTTGTCTCCAATAATTTCACAGAATGATTGGTAATTCCAAACTTATTGGATCCTTCAGTTTTCTTTTTTTTTGTACAGAAATTCAGTTGTTATATTCAAAACAGTATTTATGTAAGATTTTGTCAGCAAAAGGTGAAGTTAAGTAAAACTAAAGGCTCTGATACATTGCTAAGTTTAAGCCAATGATTTAATATAGCGTTAAGACTGTGTATATTTTATATTAGTACCAATGCACTAAAAGACAGGAATGTGTTAAACCATTTTCCTCGGTTCGAATCTCAAGATTCTGTTTATTTGTAGAAGATCAATGGTTGGGTGTATTCTCTGTACATTAGAGATTCATGAATTTGTGTAGCAAGTAGGTTTGGTATATTTATTGTCTGCGTGGACAATTTTAAACGTAGAGAGAGAGAGACACAGACACGGTCTTTGAAATTACTGTCCTCTGGTACATTTTCTACATTGTTTCTTCGTTTGTCTTTATCCAATCAAATAAAAGACACCAAGACAGTAATTTCAAGGACAAGCATGTGGCCAAGATATCTGAACAAACATATTCGTATACTTCAACTTTAATGGTATTTTCATTCTTTGAACGCATGCCAACCGCAATACTAACAACTGGAAGAGTGGACTGTTTTCGTTCTTCTCTAGGGTAAGTTACTATTACAAGCTTAATCAGTGTAATAAATTATGCTTTCAAACTATCCCCAGGGAACTGTGCATTCGTTGCACTTTTAACTATAAACGCCTATTTGGTCGTGTTCATCATGATAAGTGAATTTTATTTAAATATGCGGTTGATTTTGCAACATCATGTTCCAGCTATACAATTTTCCTGTCATTTCTTTGACTTAAACAAATAGAATATGTAGAAATATATGATTACAGTTCTCCTGTATGTAATAGTTGATTGAAACTGATTTTATGCTAACAATAATTATTGATCTATTTTTATTTTGGATTTAAATATTTAATAGAGGAGCTCAGAAAGAAGAATAGTTATAATACACTTGATTTAAATAGCATGAAATTTTTGTTTGTATACAGTATGTTGATTATTATCTTCAAAATATTTTTCAAACAGGTTTCTGAGATAATAATCTTATCGTGTTCAATTTATAAACATTTACTCGAATAATACTAAAAAGTTTTTTGTTTAATGTTGACTTAGCTATATATACTATTTTAATACAGGAATAGATGATTACATATATTAAAATACAATAACACAAATACATACTGTACATAGTATATAGTTATACTTTGGTATCATAGAGATAATTTCTGATAAAAGACCTATTTCCTGTTTTTCCCCTATACCTCACTAGTATACCCATGTAGTTTCAAATACGTTTATAACTACATTTCAATAAGATAAACGCGACAAAAGACCATCACTCGTATATTACCATTTGTGGTGCATTATAATTACCAGCGAATAATTGACTTCCTTACGTGTACTTATGTTATAATTTCACGGTGCTACCGTGAAACCGTTTTCAGATCGTGACTAGTACGATTTATCGATGTCCTTGAGACACGCTGCTAATGTCTATCGCACAATACTGTATTTCAATTCGGAATTGAAATGGCGTGTTTTGGCAAACATATCTTGGAAGTATAATTATTTCTCATAAAAATGTAAAACTTGTTCCAAATTATAAAAAAAAAATTCCCGAATTTACATTTAAATGGTTCCAACAATTTACATGATGTTAGAACGAAAAGAAATACAATGCAAGTTTTGCTAGTCTTTTTTTCTTTGCTCATCTATTGGGAATTCATTAATAAACAGTATTCGTCACACTTTAGCAACACGTGACGCTATTCGTCTCACTTAAGCTTCTTTTTGTCGGACTTAACCCTTCCGTTATTAAAGGTGATAATCTCAAACGTATGCTATGCACTAAAGCTGACTATAATCGCTTAACGCCGAGCATGAAATGTATAGTGAAGTCGCCCCACCACTAGAGCGCCGCGCATGCTGTACTAAAAGTAACTATGGTTCAGCAGCAAACAATCGCTATATATTAAATACAGTCACCCTTTAAAATTGGGCATTAGTTAATAATCTTATTAATGTTAAATTTGTAATGTATTACAAGCAATACATTGTTCTACGAAATTTGATTTGAAAGTTAGAATGAACGTTTATTAATTTATAATGGCAATAGTGCTTCTCGAGAATGAATTGATTTGGGATGGTTACATAGCGCAGAAATGGACTTCATTTAAATATTACTGAAAGTAATTTATTTCTCGGGTGATTATAAGGAAAATTAGCAATATTTTTGGTCCTGGTTGTCTAGTTTGCCTTAAGCTCTATCCTTGATCAGTCTCATTTTCGATCATTCAATGATACTATACAAAAAAAGCAGGATGTGACAATGTTTGGCAAATAATTGCAGGTGGTTCCGTGCGGACTTCGAAAATTCTTGCACGTAAGGCTGTAAATTAAAATTTTCTAATCTGTAGACGTGAACCGAGAAATAATTGTCCCAACGCCTGGATTAAAATCCTTGAACTAAATTATAATATATTTTATTCAATTAGAGTATCCCTTTTTTCTTCTTTACTAACAATTTATTATCGTTTATTAACATGTTTTGGAAACAATTGTTTAAACGGATTGATCCAGTTTATTTTACTGTGTGAACTTGGTTGAATTATACAATTGTTAGTTTTAATCACTTAAAATTGTTACTATTTTTTCTGTTTGTTATATAAGAAGTTGTTTTCATTGACACTACTTTTTCTTTCATTGAAAAAATCATCAGTAATGTTTCTTGTGATATTATAAACTAACAAAATCAATTATTCATTGAGACCTTTCTATAATTACACATAATTAGTACATTAAATGCAGTTTTCACCTATTATTATCAAAGTACACTATAATGAATTAACAGTATATTATCTACCAACGTGCCTAATAAAAGTTCGCACGCTTGTCATACCCGCAGCCTCCACATATTCGTGCAGTGTTCACTGTTCTGTTTTTCCCCCCTTTTTTTCTTTTTTTGCTCTTTTGAACTTTTTCGCTCATTATTTCTGACCGTGAACTTATGCAACGATGCAGAGGTATCAATAACAATTATGAAAAGTTGTGTTGCCGGCATTGAACCGCGATGTCAACCGCGGTCAAGGCGACCATGTCCGAGGATGCGATTGACACTTCCGTGAGCGGACTGTACCTAGCGGATGCGGTTCCGCATTGCGTGCGCGTTATGAGAATCGAACACAGCGCTGGGGAAAGGTTAGGGGAATTCATGGTTAGGATTAATAATGGCGGGCACGAACCTCACTTTTTACAGGCGTAAATTATAACCTTTTGTCACTTTTTTTCCCTATCAGTATTATGTAACAAAGACATATTATTATTAATTTTTAATTCAATTTTTCTCCAGGGATTTTGAGGTTATGTTCGTCTAACTCTTTTAACGTATTATTTAAATTTTGCTTCAAAGTTGGCAGGATTTTTAAATTGTTATTAAAACATCAGGATGTTAATTTTACAAATGATAATTTATTAAGTTCTACAAAGACTGATCTATGATTTTTATACCAGTTTTGAAATGTACAATTATATTAAAAATTAATATGTGAACATTGGTATTACTTTTTATTGAAGCCTGTTGCTACCACTTTGCTAGAGCCAGCTATTGAATATTTCATGTTACTTATTAGAAGATAATTTTAAAGCAGCTCGCTGCTCGATTTAAATTTCTATTCGGAACGTTTTTATGTAACTGTAGACAGCCTCTGGACGTTTTGCATTAACGAGCCGCGTACGGGCACATGCCAGGCGGCGAACGCTTTTGGTAAAATGTGAAAGTAAACGTATTTGTAGTAAAAGTTCGAGAAAGTGAACAGTTTCAATAATTTTGTTCTGTTATCGCGAAACATGTGCGTAATTCGCGCTTTAGAAATTATCTGTCGGATCTCCAGTCGCATTCGTTAAGTACAAAATGGTACACCAGGTATTTAATTGAACCTGGCAATCGGTATCAAGCTTAATTAACGAGGTGTTCCTAGAAATTGTTAACAATATTTTTAACAAGCTTAAATCACAACGTTTGGAATTTTTTAACACTTACTTAACCCCTTGACATACAATGGCCATTTCATGTGCCATTTTAGATTTTGACGTCAAGAGCTGTCTACACATCCCAAAATGTTTCGAAATCTTTCATACTTTACAGAACTATTAATTTATTATTTTATAATGTTACTTAATACATATCAACCTGATTAAATATGAAGTAGCAAATTTATATGCAAATTTCAAAATAAAATGTTCTGCTTTTAAACTTGCACATAACTGTTCAGTTGAATTAAATTAAATAGTATTTTTGGGACACAACAAATTCCGTTTTATTTGTATGTCAAGGGGTTAAACCACAAAGTGCCATTTTTAACACTTACCTAATTTTTCGTTTTGATTAAAATTTTTTTCCGATCCTCATGGGGTACATGGAGAAACGGTTATTCAACACGGTAAATAACAAATTTACTGTATTTACACGTCCACGAATATCTGAATAGATCGTTTGCTACTATCTTTCGAGCCTATCTGTTTGCGATAACTACTGATCGTTGAACCGTTCGAAGAAACTCGTAACATATCTTTCCCATTTTTTTTTTCTGTTTGTTCGAATTGTTTCCTATTAAAAGCGTTTAAACATTAATTTCATCCAAACACGAGCGTTCCATTTATAATTGGACGGCTCGAAGAGGTTTGAATAGATTCCGATGCGATACAGTTTGATTAAATAACATCTGTTGCCTCGGAAGTGTTTATTAGAAATCTCGTTAAAACAGTGCTAAATTCGCCGTATTCCATTAAATTTAATAAAAGGCGTGTACTGTTTTCAATGCAATTGCAGGCCATTAATTACACCATATGTTAAATTAATTATTAATTGAAATTTGGGTCTCTAACTGATAAAGAAAAAACTATTTTGGATATTTGCTATTCCTCAATATATGTTGGTGATTGTGAAAATTTATTAAAATAATCAAAAATAATAATAAAAAATTTTTCTGAAATTTATATTTCCATTTTTCGCAGTTTGGCCATTTTTCGTGCAATTTTATTGACCGAATAATTTTTTTTTCAATTTTTGACTTGGACCACTTTCATGATCACAAGTGCATACATGAAATCTAGAAGGTATAATTTTTTATAGTCAGTTCGAACGAATGTAGATGAACAATTGTGATTGGTATAAACGATCTCGATGTTCATTGGTAATTTAGAATGCATAAACTGACGCCAACCATTTTTCATCGTCCGATCCCCGTTTTTCCGTGTCACGTTCCGAGATAAGATACTCGCATACCTGTACGTCTACAAGTAATTGTGTCAACGTAGACGTCATCACTATAGTCATTTTCCATTAATAAAACATTTTACACGTTCGCCCCTATCACGTTTGTATCTCTTGGCGACTAATAAAAGGAACCTCAATAAATGTTTCTCAACTCACGAGATTACCAAATTGTGGAAAGATAATCGCATGCTCGAGATCACAATAAATAAGAATATCTCTGATCGAATCAATAGTCCATTTGGCAGACGAATTGCCTGTTAAGCGATAACGGAAATTATACATCGATCGATTCAACGTCGCCGGAGTTACCATTTTATCAGCGAATTATGTCATAAGAGTTTTCTGCCCGGTTATTTTTGCATGCGAATGGTCAGCATTCCATCGTGTACACCGATGAGAAAATACCACTTTTCCCAATCTCAATATGAGGGTGGTTTCGTTTCGTATTTTATTTTTGAATGTTTTTCCACTAGTCCTTTGCTCTACCGTATCATTAATCAAGTCACAAATGTCCTTAGGTGATGAACCAGGAAGTCAAGAAGGAGACTCCACTGCAGTTCAAGTTTCGTGCAAAATTCTATCCGGAAGACGTTGCCGAGGAATTGATCCAAGATATTACATTGCGACTGTTTTATCTTCAGGTAAAAAAAAAAAAAAACACTCAAATGGCCCTTTTTTTTACTTATTTTACGTAACTATATCTTACACTTGATTTCAATGGAATTTACAATTTATTTTACTGTTTCAAATTATACTTAATAAGTCAAGTTGATTATAATTTGATTTTTGTATTTTTTTTAGGTAAAGAATGCTATTTTAACGGATGAGATCTATTGTCCACCGGAAACGTCTGTACTGCTGGCGTCTTACGCCGTTCAAGCAAAACATGGAGATTTTCAAAAAGGTACGCATACCGCTGGCTTTTTGGTGAACGACCGTCTGTTACCACAGCGAGTCGTGGACCAACACAAAATGAGCACAGAGGAATGGGAAAGTTCGATCACTAATTGGTGGCAAGAACACCGGGGAATGTTACGCGAAGACGCCATGATGGAATACCTAAAAATCGCTCAAGTAACAATTTTACTAATTTCAATTTGCTGCTAATCAATTTGTCGTTCGATTAGTACAATTCTATCATGTTTTGCATAGGATTTGGAGATGTATGGAGTCAATTACTTTGAAATTCGTAACAAGAAGGGTACAGATCTTTGGCTGGGTGTTGATGCTTTGGGTTTGAATATATACGAGAAGGATGACAAATTGACACCAAAAATTGGTTTCCCATGGTCTGAGATACGAAACATTTCATTCAATGAGAAGAAATTTATTATTAAGCCAATCGACAAAAAGGCACCGGATTTCGTATTTTTTGCAACTAGAGTTAAAATCAACAAGCGAATTCTGGCGCTATGTATGGGCAATCATGAGCTCTACATGCGTAGACGTAAACCTGATACAATCGATGTCCAGCAAATGAAGGTATTTTATTGCACTGATAATTCTAATATTATTTCTTATACCATATCTTTGATGTTCAATTTTTTTATTACGTTTCAAATATTAAAATGTATTATAAGTGTTTATAATTTAAAGGCTCAAGCAAGAGAGGAAAAAATTGCAAAGCAACAACAACGAGAAAAGTTACAGTTAGAAATAGCCGCAAGGGAACGTGCAGAGAGAAAGCAACAAGAGTACGAAGAAAGGCTTCGAAATATGGCAGAGGAGATGGATAGGCGGCAAGCAGAATTGAATGAAGCTCAAGAAATGATCCGACGTTTAGAAGAACATCTTAGACAATTACAAGCTGCAAAAGAAGAATTAGAGGATCGTCAGAAAGTATGTGTGGTTCAAAGTAAATATATAGTCTTCTTAAAAGATGTATTTCTACGTATCTCGTTATTCTGTATAGGAACTCACAGCCATGATGGAAAAACTTGAACTTTCACATGAAATGGAAGCGGCAGAGCGTGCTAAACTTGAACAAGAAATAAGAGCCAAGCAAGAAGAAATACAGCGTATACAGTCGGAAGTGGTGGCAAAAGATGCTGAAGCAAGGAGACTAGAAGAAGTATTTGAAGCTGCCAAGTATGTAGTTTGGTTTTATTTTTATTTAAAACATGAAAAGAACATGCAAATTTACAATCGATAATATTGTATACTATAGATTAAGGCAAGAAGAAGCTGATCGAGCATATCAAGCCAATACAACACCACATCATCATCATGTTGAAGAAAATGAAGAAGGTGAAGAGGAAGGTGAAGATGAGGTTTCTCATGGTGACGTTACTAAAGATCTTGCAACTGATGAATCGATAATCGATCCTGTCGAAGAACGACGCACCTTGGCAGAAAGGAATGAGCGTCTTCATGATCAACTTAAGGTACTGTTTTTTACTCTTACATAAATCTATTGTATTAAGCAATTATGCTTCAGACATACACAAATAAAAATTATACATTTTAGGCGTTGAAACAAGACCTTGCACAGTCACGCGATGAATCGAAAGAAACTATGATGGATAAAATTCACAGGGAAAACGTCAAACAAGGCCGTGATAAATACAAAACACTTCGTGAAATCCGCAAAGGCAATACTAAACGTCGCGTTGATCAATTTGAGAACATGTAAATTATGTATGCATTTGCCTATTTGCCTGCCCATTTCATCCTGCCTTTGAATTCTCTACCAATATCGTGTACACATGGAACTCAGTAATCAGTTATTCTATATGAGAGACATACAGATTCTCTGATCTATACAAAGATAATTTGTAAAAGTTCAAACGTATTGTTTTATAATATTTTTTGGAGATGTTTCCACGTATAAGTCACTTCCGATTTACAGCGATGTGAACTTTATAATACGTATTATTATTTTTCGATGTTGGTTCTATATTCTGAGATACAACTAAGTAAAAAGCTCTCATGATTGGCAAGGAACGCGACGAGCCCTCAACCTGCGCTGTCTTCCATGTATGCTTCCGCGTTGATCACTGTTAATCAATTTTTCTGAAAGAAAAATGTTTATATATTTTTTCATAACAAACGTAAATTTTCTTGCTGTTTTAGCTGTAAAATATTTAACGTTAATTCATAATAACTTCGTTGTTTTAGCTATGATAGTAGCTAATGTTGTTTTTTTGTAACGATGACTTTTTTGCTAAAATATCAAGAAAATATGTTACATAATTTGTGAATATTATTTTATTTTTGTCCAAGCATTCTGTACAAGATTCTGAGCACCGGCGCGCCAGTATTTTCTTTTTCAAAGTATTACTGTCGGTCATTGAGCGTAATGCCACATATCTGACTTCTTTTTCCATTGATTACCTTTTTCGTCGCGGTCCTTATCATGTCGCATATTGTCCGTCCTTGATAAGGATTTGCCCGAGAAATATTTTGTATTGTTATTTGCGTCATCACTTACTTTTGCTGATGGATCAAGATTATTTTTGTTAATAGCGGTCGCTGTACATCTACAGTATATACATATCAGTTCCAGTTTTATTCCGACTTACCGTTTTACTGTTTATAGCAACGAACTTAATCCGAGTAATAGATGATTTAATATTTTAAAGCAGCGTGAATCAGTCATTATTATTTTTTAGTGAGCTATAAATAATTTCTAAATATTAGCTTGCAATAGATCGATAATGTACAAGCGGCCGCTTAATTTATGAAATGAGAAATCAACGATATCCGTCTTAACAATGAATGTAAAGAAGTGAAGTAAGCACGAGAGATAAAGTGTTTGCAAAATTATATATACTATTTTAGTATGAACGAATTTCAACTATTACTCAGTAATTTTATATTAAATACACTCGTGGCCTTTATTGATATACATATATTGAAATACTAGAAACTAATAATAATCAGTAATATAATAAACATGTAGGAATATCGCGCGCCTCTTTGTATTGTATACCTTCAACATAAGGTAATTAATTGCGCGGTTCCTATAGAAAAAAGTAGGTATCAAGATTCTTGAAAGCATGAAAGTATGAATGTGAGAGAGAATGCGATGATAAAAAATAATACGTACGATAAATCGAATGACAGAAGGTACTATATATGGTTGTCTGGTACGCCATATATGAATTTTAAAACAGTTCTTTTTTTATAAACGAAATTATACGATACGACAATAAAATTAATTGAATCGAAACAAAGGAACATACAATGGCCTATAAATGCTGCCAATTTTTTGACAGAATGCAAGCAAAGAGCATTATTGTAAGATGACATTTTTTTCATTAACTAAATAGAAAAAATAATGAAACAGTTTAAATACAAGATCAGTGTTTCACATGTTACAGTAAATACAAAGGAAAAAGTACAGGAAAAGTAACAATAGATATTTTTTGATTATATTTAATACTACAGTTTACAAATTAGTAGTGTTTATTATTATTAATATTATTATTATTATTAATTATTATATTATAAATATTAATATTTACAATCTAGTAGCGTTATTATTATTATTATTATTATTATTATTATTAATTATTCTTATTGAAGCAATATTAAATGAAGATTGAAGCAAAGGATTTTGTAGTCGTCTAGTTGTACTCTTAAACAAAATTATCGGATGTGCATAGCAATAACTAAATATTTCGTATGATGTAACAACATTGCTCTAATATTGAGAGACAGGCAAGCGTCATTTTTATAAAAACTTTTTAGGATATTCTACCTATTAAACGCTTGGCGAGAACATTACGTCTGAAACATTCCAAAAAAGTTTGCATAAAATATTTTTTTATCTATGTTGGGGTTTTTCTCTTAATCATGAAATTTATAAGCTTTCAATTGTGGTGCAAGAACTTTTACTGCATATGTCTGAAATGTACTTAAATATATCTATATTCAAAACCATAGTATACATCGTTTATTCATGTACAAGATTATATATGAAGAACCTTAACGTAGATTGTTAAATGATTTATGTTCCTTGTGAAGGTAACGGAAGCAAAATCATTTCTAACATTTTTCCGTATATTATAACTGTAAATATGTAAATTGCTTCATTAAACTTTTGGTCAGAAAAATGAATATGTAAATTGGTATTATGTACCTTCATAAGGCGATTGAGGAAGATTGATTTAACGGTGCGCATCGCGTTCAACGTATCACGGTGCTATAATTTTTCATTTGTGACATATCCAAGCGTGTAAAAGTAAGGTAGGAAAACATGCATTTCTATTTCTTAAACAAATTTTTATAACTCCCAATATATGACGGCATTTCCCGAATTCTGACAATTTTCTAAATGTTCCAATTTTTATATTGAGGAAAAATCGTTGTAACAGTATTATTGAATGATGGAAACGGCAACACACAAGATACGACCACAAAGATGTGCAGACATTGTATTTTATTGAGAACAATGTTATTTGTTGGTGCGAGGATATATGAAAATCACTTGTACTTTGCTGCAAAAAGTTAGACATTGTTTAAATAAAAAAAATCATATCACACGTGTTACATAAATTATTGAGATCCTGATTGATATCTGGAACAATTACCTGCTTTTAATAACTTGTGGATGTACAAATACTTTATTTAAATTGTACAACTGCAACTTTTCTTACATAAATGTACATAAGAGTATCTTTTAAATAACTGAAATCCAATAATAAATACTGCGAACGCGTTCTTTTGCAGATAAACACTTAAATAAATCTTTTTATGAATATATTGTGGATCCTAAATCTTTTTAATTTATTAAAACCAAAATTGTTATACATTACAGCAATCGAGTCATTGTATATATATAAATAATAAACTCGTAATAATGTAAGAATAAACTGTATGCAATAAAGATCTATGTTTACAAGACATATATTAATTATTTTTGCACCTTTTGCAATTGCCACATCGTTCCATCTTTGCAGTTAAGAACATATAAATATCATAAATTGATAAAAAAAAAAGAAACTGAATTTTTAGTCCTCGAAGATGAAATTTAACCTTCACAATTAATCTCTATTCAATTTTCGTTCGATTTTCCCGCTCATTTATTAATTAAAATCATTTGTTACGAATTAGTGCTATTTTGAACATCGTGGCGCCATCCCGTAGTGATTGTTGATATGAACCGTATCATTATTTCCGTTATTACAATGAATATCGTAACAAAATTGATACCAGAGGATAGTGTAGGTCCTAACAAAGAAGAAACATGCAAAAATGTCCGGGAATTTTGGCCGTAAATGCGTTTTTTTATGAATTGAAAATTTCATCAATTTATGGACATCAAAACACTATCACCACATAGCGGTGAAAAGGTGGAACTAATCGCCCGTATATCTATTATATACCTATTATATACCTATTATATAGAGAGACAGATAATAGGCAAATGAGGTAAAAAAATAGAACAAAATTGAATAAAAATTAATTGCGAAGGCCTTCCCTTTAATTTGAGATGCGCAAAGTTCAAAACTATTACCTGTAAGCTGAGAAATTTGAATATCTATCCGTCCGTGTATGACAGGTATACGGGCGATTAGTTCCACCTTTTCACCGCTATGTGGTGATAGTGTTTTGATGTCCATAAATTGATGAAATTTTCAATTCATAAAAAAACGCATTTACGGCCAAAATTTCCGGACATTTTTGCATGTTTCTTCTTTGTTAGGACCTACACTATCCTCTGGTATCAATTTTGTTACGATATTCATTGTAATAACGAAAATAATGATACGGTTAGTTTCAACAGTCGCCGCGAGATGGCGCTGCGATCTTCGAACCGGCACTAATTCGAAACAAATGATTATAATTAGTAAGTGAGGCAAAAAATTGAATGATTTTACATTATAATAAAGGAAATAATGATTCAGTTAGTATTTTAAATAATATTAATAATAATATTGACAATAAAAAAAAAAAAGACCTTTGGGCTCGTCCGGGATTTGAACCCGGGACCTCTCGCACCCTAAGCGAGAATCATACCCCTAGACCAACGAGCCGCGTTGGTAACTTTATTCTTTATTAGAAACATCTCTGGTAATTGCAGTTCAGTCGCTGATTCAAAGCATTATCAGTCTTATTGTTTTATGATAATTTCGCATTGCACAGTACAGTGCGTGTAACATGGCGGGACAGAGCCAAGAAGATTTTAACAGAACTGCGTTGACAGTACGATGTGGACGGGTAATTA
Organism: Tetrapedia diversipes; assembly: GCA_033822845.1. Lineage (NCBI taxonomy): Eukaryota > Metazoa > Arthropoda > Insecta > Hymenoptera > Apidae > Tetrapedia > Tetrapedia diversipes. The sequence continues at coordinate 70,753 of JAOPTO010002167.1, forward strand.
ATATATTTTCACTGAAGTGCACTTCAGATGTCATTTCGATGGGCTTTAAATTTTTCTACATACAAACCATTACACGTGTTTTCGATGAACTAGGCTTGGTACACGGGACAACGAGCAGAAAAAGTTCCCGGAGGATTGGTACATGTTGTCGGCCACAATTGCACCAGTTTAGATCTGTCTTACAATGAACTAACCTCTATCACAGCCATCAAACACTTTCATAGGCTACAGGAATTAATACTGGACAATAATAAACTTCGAGACCTGAGAACGTTGCCTTATATACCGACTTTGACAACTCTCAGTTTGAACAACAATAAGGTTTGTTTTTTTCTCGTTTTACTAACATTTTTTATTGAATAAAATGTTTTGATTGATTAAAACTATTCAAGATGGAACAAATATTAATTTTTCTATATGTACACATTCAGGAAATTGTAAATGAAGTGTTTTCTTAGTGATCATTTAGTTGCTGCATTTTACTTTATTTCTTGGACAATCAGTTATTTACATTAAGTTATTAGGATTTTTTGTGCGCTTCAGTACAGTCGTTAATAAAAGTATATACGACGAATGCGTGTTAATTATTGATTAACAACCGTTTTTTATTTTTTTCTTACTCATATTCAGTTCCAGAATATTCATTTGACAATAGATAGTGGTATAGTGATTTGAAGTGCTGTCGTTATCTTGGAGGAAAACAGATTTATCTTTCACTGTGTTTAAACGTAAAATGATTATTAATAGTAATATAGTGATGTCATTTTTGTCCGTGATGCAGAATTTATTCTGTTCTCTTTCCAGCTGTAGAGAAGGATTTAAAAAAAATAATAATAATAAATCTTATTCGACATTAAATAATTCATAAACCGTTTGAATCGATGAATAAATTAAAGCAGGTGTTCTTACGTCATATCGAATAGTTTTATAATTTTTTATTTACTTCTTATTTTTATTCATGCGACGTATCGCCACCCTATTGGAACGTGGATAAATTTTAAAATATCCCTGCATGCTTTGTGATCAGCTGCCGCAAGAAAATAACAGGGGGACCGATTTCAGCCAATATCGTGCATATTTTTAACGTACATTGTCGACTCGTAATTCTTTAACAATTGCCAAGCTGATAAATCGAAGGAGGCAAAACAAGATGTTCGCCTTGATCACATAGTTAACTGTATATACGTGTACATATATACACCTACTGGTCTTCAATCCGGAAAGCCAAAGAAACAGCTCATTCATCCTAATTAAAATTCCAGACACACGTTGCTGATACAGATTTGGCGTCTTATGTCATCGGGAATTTTAGTTGGTTCGATGACAGTATCTTTATGCCATTCACCTTTTATTCATCGTTGCAAATAAATTGCAGCGATGCATTGGTTTCGTAATTTGCATGAATAATTTCTACATTCATGATTGAATCTTCTAAAAATCCGAATAAAAAATTGGATGAATATTTAATTATTTTTAAAATCGTTTATCTATTTTTATTGTAACAAAATAGATACAGTAACGAACAAAAGTTTAAGACCAAAAAGTCAACGAAATTAAACTAACTAATTTATAAGGAATAGCATGATAAAAAAATTTGCATAATAAACAATAATATGCTATGCTAATCAATAAATAGTGTTTGACCATAATGACAATAAAAATAAATATACAGACAATATTTGCAGACCATAAAATTATGTTCTATATTGTTCTATAATTTTAAACTTTTGTCCACTATTGTAATACTGAAAAAATGAAAATTTGTTTATGATCAATCTGTTTAATTATGAAAAATATTGTTTAGATTACCGACATAGACGTCGCGTTAAAGAGGATACAGGAGTGCTGTCCGAACGTGGCTTATGTGAGCCTGCTGGGTAATCCAGGATGTCCCGATCAGCTGACTAATCCCATGTCAACCGACGAGGAGGATTACAATCGTTACAGACTATATACTATATACGTGTTACCTTCAAGTCTTCGGTTCCTCGATTCGCGGCCGGTAACGAAACAGGAACGAATGGACGCCGAGAGACGAGGAAAATACTCTAGAACCGTGAAATTTGTCCCAGAATCATTTTCATCGAAATTGGTTTCGAATCCTATGGAAGAGTTTGACGATCTATTTTTCAATGTTAATTATACACCTCTGCCAAGATCGTTCCGCAATCCCCTTGATCACAAAGGTAGTGGTGTATACCATTTTCTTGTACAAGATAATTATTTGAACGGATCGAGAAGTTGAATAATGGTACAAGAAAAAATGATGCGAAACGTCTATTATGTAATTGGAAAATTAACTTAATCTTAAGCTGGAAGAGATAAGCTGTAATACTATTATCTAGTTAAATTAGTGAATTCATTGTTTTATAAAAATACATTACAAGATAAACTTGAATTTACTGACCTGTTAATATTTCAATTTTTTATAAGAGCAGAAGCAATCAAAAATCATATCTACATTCTTTATAAAACATTTACCTTAATTGTAATTAATTTTTCAATCGTGTATCATATTTTTTTTTTTTTTTTTTTTTTACATTCATGAATAACACGAAGTTTGATAATGAGTTATTAAATACAGTATCGTTATTCAACCTCAGCTTATCTTATATACAATTAATTAAAGGAAATGAATGTTATCTGAATACAAATTAAAGCAGTTGTTTAAGCAACGCGTCATCAGATCTTTCCTTTTTTGTTTCAGGAGCGTTTGGAAAATGTAAATACCGATATTCGGGAAAGAATTCAGAAGGGAACCGTTTTATCTCGAACAATGATCTCTGAATGTAGACTAACCATGTGTAAAACAGAGTATTCTTGAATGTTTAAGTGCGATCACGTTTCTCTAACGAATGACGAAGATAGCGGTCAGACTCGCAGAGTATTGTTTAAAGAAACGATGCACAAATCAATTTTTTATTCCTTCGATAATATTATCGATGCTATTTAATCACACACAAAAATCTCATCCACGTGTTTAACGACACGTTTGTTCGAATTGATATCGTTCGATGATAGTTGTTAATTTTTTTTATACATGTATACACCGAAATAAAAATGTAATTCAGTATAAATAAACGTACAAAATCTTTTATTATCACGTACACTGATGAGTGGCATATAAATAAGCGTTCGATTCTCTGTTTCATTCTTTGGTCCGTTTCTTTCTCGGACCGGAAACAGAGAACGCGCGTGTCGTGAATTCCAACGCTCTGTCCTTTTTTTTTTCCTGTCGCCGACTTTATTATCATAATTTAATGTGTTATTTATTGGTCCTTAAACGTACACAACATAGTCTCGCAACAATATTTTCTATCCTAACAAACGAACACAGTACACTTAGGCCCATCGGTTTTGCTCAAATTTTCTTAAACACATAACGTTACTATGTGAAATGGTCTAATGCGGTGTTTCCCAACGTGGGGCCCACAGGGGGGCAATTCGAAAATGGACTCTATATATGTTTTGAAATTTTACTTACTGTGTTTTGTTAACAATTTCATAATGATTTCTTCCTAGAACCTATCATTTATGTTTCTTAAGTGAACAAATCAATATTTTAATGTTAAAAATTATGTATATTACATAGGGGGGGCATAAAAACTTTAGAAAGGTTAAGGTGGGGCATGGCACAAAAAGGTTGGGAAACACTGGTCTAATGCATAAATATAAAACTATCTTTTCGCAACTGTATTTCTGCATTTGAGTATACCAAGATTTACCATAGAATCGCCATGCCATCTACTGTGCATCAGACCATTTCACATAAGGTCATCGTTATGCGTTTAGGTTAAGATGAAAGAAATTGATGAACCCAACTATACATCCAACTGAGAATATTTTTCTCTACGAGCATGTTGACTAATTTTCCTAACCATATAAACTCGTTGATACGCGGTTTACTTAAAGAAAACTTACGGTCGAAGGCAGTTTAGTAGTTTCGATCGTTAACCCTGTATTTAGGAAGAGCTTTACGAATAAGTACAACGATCCTCTTTACGCTATTATAATCGTCTACATGCAATAATTGGAGACTCGGCGTTGTAATAATTAATTAAGTACGTTTGCGCCAACCTTTCGATTCGTGTAATCAGTATTCGAGTACTGTGATATTTCTAGAACGAAGTTTTACGAATCAGCGTTTTCCATTTGCTTCGTATCCGTGCACGCTTTTTTTTTTCGAAACTACGATTTTTATTTCACTGAGACTTCCATGCAAATACCTGTGACCTATTGTACGTTGTATAATTTTACGCGAGTACATAAATATAACATTTATACGAATATATTTCCATGTATTGGAAACCGGTTATATTTAATTTCTTAAATATACCGTTCCTTGGGGGTCTGGCAATGCTCGATGCAAGAAACTGTTTTGAATATATTGTACACACTGGAAGCATCTTTCTCTCCAAGAAAGGTGTGTCCACAATGCAAGCTGCATTCCAAGCGTTGAAATCTTTCGCCATTGAATGTCGATGTAAAATGAAGTATATTTTAAAAATATATGTGTATATATATGTATATATATATATATCTCGTTTATTCTTTTGAATTTTTTCGTAAAAAGGATTCGACGTATATTTCTCAAGATTATGTACGCTTGGAATGAAGCTGTATTACCAAAATTATTTTATACTTTCACGAATAATCTTCTTGGCCGCGAAGAATGCTCATGCACGATAGATAATTGCCTCGCTTTACGATTGGACGGATGCCCTTTTAAAAGTTTTGTTCCTGTATCAATGAAAAGAACGAGACATGTCCTTTTTCGGTATTGCACGAATTTTTTGCTGTTCCGTCGACTTGAAAGGTCATTTGGCTAGGACCCTTTATTCTCTAAGAAAATGCCTACCATACGAAAAAAGGAAAAAATGAAAAAAAAAAACAACTGAACGAGAATACGAGGTTTGAAGAAACCATATACCGTACGACCGACCTTCCGTACAGCAATAAAAAGAAAAAAAAAATGGTAATTTAAAATTCTACAAGGTGACAAGTGTCGGAAGCGAACGAAAACTACGACTTAACCTCTAATTATCGGCTACAATCATGTACAGGTTAAACTTAATGGACGCAAAGTAAGTACTAATTTCAGAACCAAGGTTCGATTACTTATGTGGAACTTCTTCGAAGGCTCCATGACGATCAGCTTCGGGTGTATCACGTCCGTGAAAATTTAGAGTCTTAAGTTTTTCGACTGTGCCTCTGCGAACAGGACGCGTTCGTGGTCAGCTCCGAAGGCACTGATTATTATTTCGAAAGTCACGTTCCAAAATTGTCCGCCGTGTGGCGCGTTTCCATGACAACGTATACACTTAATATACGTTTTGTACGTACGTAAGTTAAGCTAGGCCGAAGCGTTTCGAGCTTCGTTAAGATTGGAGACCTATACACAAGCCCTACGTATGAACGTGTCGCTTGTGCGAAACAAATTACTGAGACGAATGAGCAAGTTTTAGGTATTGCTGTTCTTTCCATGATTATGCAGATTGGGCCTCAAGGTTACTGCACCCTCGACCCAAAAGTTGGGCCTCTCGAGCATGCTCTGCCAAAGCGACTGCTCGCGGCCAGTTGCGTCCATCCAGTCCACTGGCTTTCCATAGTGTTTTCCTAAAAAGTTACGTTGACGTGTTTGTACACTAACATAATACACTATCATAAGTGATGTAGTCCCAAAATCCGCTCAGAGGATTTTGAAGAAAGCAAGGAACAGCAAAAAGTAATGAATGGCACTCGGTTGACTAATTTAATGGAACCATACCTGTGCCAAGATTAAACCGAACTCCGCCTAGAAATTCGTTGCTAGCAATACGGTCGTGGTCCCAGACTGTCAGTTCCAGTCCACGTTCCGCCAATTCCTGTAGACTCACGTCCTTGTAAATGAATGTGTGACCCCATACTGGTGAACCACCAGATCTGCGAACCACTCCAGTCTTCTGTTTCCCTGAACGACCTTTGTCGGGCAATAAGTAACTGGAAGCATGGAAGATTACCGCAAATGTATTGTTTTAATTATTGCAAATTAAGGAATAAAAATTTTTTCTTAGATTCCTTAGTATTCTTATGAAAAAAAAAGACCTGTGAGTGAATACCTTTTGCAAAACGGATCACACGTTCCTGAATTCTTTGTTCTGGTCTGCAAATTTCTCGCTTCTTTCACCAGCACGTGTAACGCACCGCGGCTCCAATTCTTCTTCGACTTGGAAGCACCACGGTCTGACCCTATTTCTCGATCTCGCTCCTGTTGCGTAGGGTCTGGTGGCACGAATTTCAAACCGACGATCACCTCACCCTTGTATGCCACAGGGTCGTCGAACGGTTCTGTCTAAAATAATTGATAATTGCAATTAGTAACGATAATTTCTGTGAAGAAAAACGAACCGTGTAATTAATTTGAATACTTGAGAAACGAAGGAAAACGTGTTTTCTTTGAAAATATGAAGATCAAGATTCAGCAAACTGAATAAGTACTGTTGCATTCTAAGTGACTACATTAATTATCATAATTGTAAATATGCAGTTTCATATTACCTATTTAAAAAGACGTTGCTACCTAAGCTAACTGTAAACATACATATTTAATAATATTTAATAAACTAAACAAGTGACTTGCACTATTATAAAAATGACAAAAATGAAAGGTTTCTTGGGAACAATCATTCTAATCACTCCACATGCAGATGCATTGCAAAACAGTGCAATCAGAGGTGCCATCTAGCAGCAACACGCGTATGCTCCGCGAAACTATAATCCTTCTTATCCATGCCGTTGCTCGAACTTGAATTTTTCGCGTGTTACTCGATCAACCGAGCGCAAATAATTAGCAATCGGTGTAACAGGTCGTGCAATATCGCCTTCCTGCCACGGAGTGTGTCAATTGACCTTGTTAACGTGAACAAAAACAAATAAAACGAGGCTCCAATTATGCGCTGAAAAATAATTGAGTCCGTACGAAGACTTACTTTCTCCGGCTCCGTTCTTCTCGCTGTACTTTTCTTTTTTTTTTTATCTAGTATGATCTATGCGCACAGGTTGTTGCAGTCTGAGAGATACGATACGAGTCGTGAAATTCAGCTTGTCGCTAATAAAAAACGCGACCTCAGAGGTGAAACTGAAAAGCTTGATGTAGTAAAGAAATGGAACAATTAGAGGCTTCAGTAATGATTTGAATAATTAGAGTAACACAAAAAAAGATGTGACAGCTGTTTGATATTAGTTTCTCCATTTAATTACTTATTCAAGTACCAAGAATTGGTAACCACTTAGCATTGATAGCAAGTTGGATGCTGGGATGACCATAATGGCGGCTGACTGATTTTACGACTTGCTTCATATCTCTTCTACCAATGATAAAATACAGTAGCACGCAAAAGTTTAAAACATTAGATTAATTTCATTTTCAACACGTTAAATGTTAAGCATGTTTAAAATATGATCCTCACGAGGATCAAAGTTAAGTTTTCAATTTAGGTATACAGTAGTGGACAAAAGTTCAAGAAGACAGGACAATGTAAAACATAATTCTATGGTTTGCAAATATTCATTGATTATCATAGAATGCAAATTTTATTTATACTGTGATTTCTTACTAATTGATTAATTTATTTTCTTTGGTCTTAAACTTTTGTCAGCTACTGTACCTACACAGCACATTACAGAAGAGATTCTATTTCTCTCATTGAATATGAGTACTTGTGATTATAAAAATTGTTGTAGTTGAAGTGTATTAATCAATAAACTTACAAATCATGAAACTAAATATTATATTTTTATCTTGTTTCAAACTTATGTTTGCTACCGCATGTGTTCCGTTTATGCGTGCCAGACAAGCTGCATCTGTGAACTTACTCGTTCTTGTAGCGGGTACCACTTGGGCGTGGGATCGTCGAAGATTTTGTTCTCCAGAGGCATCCGGACCTCGCCGAGGAAATCGTTGCGTCCAAACATGTCTGAATGCCAAACCGTCAGCCACAGGGTTCTGGTCTCCAGGCCGCTCAGACTCATATGGAACTGAAATGTCGTGGTGGCGAACCAAGCTCTAACTCTCGTGCAGGAACAACGGAGGAACAGGCAAGAGCGAATTCGTTAAGCAAATCAAAGAAAACAGGCCATACCTTCAATGTCTCGTTAAACTCAGGATTCAACGTGTGTTTCTTCACCTTCGTTTTTCGTTTGCCGCTCTTCGATTTGTCCGGCAGCAAATACACCTTCACGTATCTGGAGAGATTACAGTTTGCGTTAGAGAGACGATTTTCTTGGCTACGTGTACAGTGGCTACAAAAAGTATTCGTACACTGTATTATAAGGAAATTCGTCTGCTTCTGGAATTCTGATTTCAATGAAACTTTATGCGTGTACAGAGCATGGTGTGTCCTGCGTGGAGCAATTTTTTTGGCGGCAAAATATCTTTTAAGGGGGCTGATAACGAATCTCAAAGTTTCAACGATTTTTCACGCTTTGAATATAAGCTTTTCTGTATTCTTTTTTTTATTACAGGGCGATAGGGTATTAAAAATTAAACATTTTCTATTTGGAAGGTTTTGATTCATCTAGTAACATTACAAAGTTATCTTTAAAAAATGAGAGAAAACTCAGAAACTTCAACGCTGGTTTCATCCCTTTAAAATGGCATTCAGATGAAAATAAGAGATTAATTCATTCGTATACTATTACGATCTACGTACCCACGAAGTTTCATCAAATACTTCTGATCAGACTCAAAATTTCAGGGTTAAACGAATTTATTTGTGACATAGTGTACGAATACTTTTTGAAGCCACTGTATGTACAAGGTGTATAGTGAAAGAGGAATTTGTGGTTCTGAACGTTTCAGTCTTTGTAAATTCTAATATCTGTAAGAAATAAATGTACTAACGTGTAAATAGCTCCTACAAATTGGCAATAACTATTTGCAAGTAAGAAAATAAAATTAGTATGTAAGGGATACTCAGTATTGCTTCGACACAAATGTCCATAAAATTTACAACCCCCACTAGATTTTCTTTTAGATTTTATTCCTCCTAATTTAATAAGTACACTGCAGTTTTCAAATGCAAATTCAAATTGTTGCATATCCAAGAAATGCAATTTAAGTGAAAATTTATTTTAATCCTTAATCCATTATAACGTGTAATTTATTTTGTATATTTTATACATTTTAGCATACATTATGAGCACTCTGTGCTCATTTGCATACGTAGCTTTCCTATAAACGCATAAAAATCTTCAGTTCAGTCGTAAGACGACGTTAGCTGTAAAACATTATGAACGTTTATGCTCCAGGGGTTAATCTGATGAATTATTCCTTTTCCAGTGAGTCACCCGTTACTTACGGATCAGAACGTTTGCGCTTTACGTCAACGGGCGCCAGATTCTTGCATTTCGTTACGTGCACCTCGAACGTTAGGTGCTTGTAATCATACTGCAACGCGAATTCCACTTCTCCTGTGACGACGACCGAGCGACAGCACCGACCCTCGCCAGCACCGCTATAAACCGACGCCATTGAGTCTGAACGTGCCTGAAAAATTGATGCCACACCTTCTACTTAAGGGTCAAACCTACTAACATATTTTTATGCTGATCATCAATGGGATATCAGTAATTTTCTAATGGCAAGGAATTGCTAATCCTTTAATAATCTTAAATTACTTAATTGTCTAATAATAAGGAACTACTGATTTATTAATAATTTTCAATTACTATAAATTAGGAATTATTGATTCATTAATAATTTTCAATTACTATAAATGAGGAATTATTGATCTATTAATAATTTTCAATTACTATAAATGTGGAATTACTGATCCTTTAATAATTTTCAATTACTATAAATGAGGAATTATTGGTCTATTAATAATTTTCAATTACTATAAATGAGGAATTATTGATCTATTAATAATTTTCAATTACTATAAATGAGGAATTACTGAGGAATTGGAACAATTAATTTTCAATTACTATTATATAAATCAGGAATTACTGATCCATTAATAATTTTGAATTACTATAAATGAGGAATTATTGATCTATTAATAATTTTCAATTACTATAAATAAGGAATTACTAATCCAATAATAATTTTCAATTACTATAAATGAGGATTTACTGATTCAATAATAATTTACAATTATTATTATATAAATGAGGAATTACTGATAATTTTTAATTACTATAAATGAGGATTTATTGACCCTCTAATAATTTAAAATTATAAATTATCTAAAATTGGGGAATTCTTGATTCCTTAATAATTTTGAATCACCATAAACAAGGAATCACTAATTATTCAATAATCTTGAATGACTAATTGGTCATCTGACGTTTTCATAGTTTCAGAGGGGAACTGTTCCCTACAATTGAACCCTTATACGTTAACTTACTCCAAGACTCGACAGAGACGCTCTCGTTGCAAGATGTCCAGAATGCAGGCCAGAGTCCATGTCGTCTACGTCGATCACCGTGTGACTAGAGCCTGCTCGTGATCCTGCGCCGATGATCGGAGTGCTGCATGCTTCTGATAAGCTACTTCCATCGTCTGCAATGCGAAAAACACGAACATTAACAATTACACGACACGTCATCGCGTTCGCTACGAGATCAAGCTGTGTTCTTATCGCCTCAACATTAGCTCTGCCATCGTTCGAACGATTTAAAATTCGCTGAAAATTCTAAGCTGGTCAAATGAAAAATGGAAATTCGCCATTAAACCGACTCGTCTCATTCTCAGAGCCATCGTCGCTCTTCTGCTGGCTCCTCTTCTTCACCCGACACCTGGGGAACAGCTCTGATTGCGAGGACGAGCTCTCCATTCCTTCCAACCTCTTGACCCGTTGCTTCGAGGACACTTCCGGTTCACCATCATCTTCAAGCTCATCCTTTCCACGACTTGCGTTCTTTTTGTCGCCTTTAGACAACCTGGGTAAGCTGTGCACCACGCGTTTGATGCCGAACAAGCTGCTGCTCGACGTGAAGGTCTTGCTGTCTTCAGAGCCTGCAGAACCGTTCAAGGACACACTTTCCTTCAACCCTTTGGATCCTGCACAGCTGCTCTCCTCCGTCAACGAGTAATCGTCGTCGTCTTCGACTTCAGCAGCAATATCAAAGGTTTTGCTCAACGAGTCCTTCGACGTCATTCGTTTCATCTCCATCTGCTCCTTCGACTCTGGATCGTCGTTCTGCAGGATCTTCTCGTTCAACGCGTCCTCCTCCACGTGGTCCTTGCTGGCAGGACCGCATGACATCGAGCAACAGTCCAGGAACAGGGTGGAGGTCAGCCTTTGCGCCAGTTTTCTCATGCTCCAGGACTGACTAGCCACGTCGATGCTGGAGTAACCTTTGTCACCCTTCGCCATTTTCACTGGCGCCTTCTTGGGCCTTCTTGGACAGGCTGCGATTGAATTCCGCCTGTGGCCTGGCCACTTGCAACACTTTCCTTCGCTCAGAGCGGAAGTTCGCCCGTCTCGCCTGGGTTGGCCTGGAGAGAAGACACTCTTTCCACGGGGCAGCGTTTTGCGAGGATCCGCCACTCGCGTTCCGATTGTTCCTTGCACACCTCTTTCGAGATCTTACAAGAGGAAACTCTTCTTGATTGCACAACGAGCAAGCTTATGTATTGTATATGCGTTACAATTGTCCGTAGTTTGATGTTAAGCACTTTTGAGTCTGTTATGAGTAAGCTTATGTACGTACTAAAATTGTCCGTCGTTTGATGTTAAGTACTCTTGAGTCTATTATGAGCAAGTTAATATACGTATTAAAATTGTCCACTATTTAATGCTAAGTACTTTTGAGTCTGTTATGAGCAAGCTAATATACGTGATAAAATAGTTCGTCGTTTTATGTTAAGTACTTTTGAGTCTATTATGTGTAAGCTTATGTAGGTGTTAGAATTGTCTGTTGTTTGACGTTAAGTACTTTTGAGCCTGTTGTGAGCAAGCTTATGTACGTATTAGAATTGTCTGTCGTTTAATGTTAAGTACTTTTGAGTCTGTTATGAGCAAGCTTATGTACGTGTTAGAATTGTCTGTCGTTCAATGTTAAGTACTTTTGAGTCTGTTATGAGCAAGCTTATGTACGTGTTAGAATTGTTCGTTGTTTGATGCTAAGTACTTTTGAGTCTGTTATGAGCAAGCTTATATGCATGTTAAAATAGTTCTTCGTCTTATGTTAAGTATTTTTGAGCCTGTTACAAGCAAGCCTATGTACGTGTTAGAATTGTCCGTTGTTTGATGTTAAGTACTTTTGAGCCTGTTATGAGCAAATTTATGTACGCGTTAGAATTGTCCGTCGTTCAATGTTAAGTACTTTTGAGCCTGTTATGAGTAAACTTATGTACGCGTTAAAATTGACCGTCGTTTAACGTTAAGTACTTTTGAGAACGTTACGAGACGTAGAAGATACATATCTGTGTATCTAAATTATTTTTGGACCGTACTTAAATTTATAATATTGTTTAAACATTTGCAAATTCACACGAGCAGGAATGGTGAACTGCATGCAAACGGAGGCGAAACGTTCCCGACAACTGAAGAGTTTCGTTTGTGCAGTGGACGTTTCTGATAATACGTCGAGGGGAATGACGATAAAACTGATTTTTGCTTCCTGTCTTCCGGTTCGAGCTGCGTGGGGGCTTTCACGTTCAAGGTTTCGACTCTATGGAATTACGATAAGCGGTGACAATTCAAATTACAATTCAAAAATATTCCATCGATCGTGTGCCATTTCGATTCTTAAATTTATCACGGTGGTACAAATCTTTAATTCGCCTGTTTTTGGATTAGATTGTTCGATTAGAAATGTTGCGAGTTGTTCAAGAGTTTATTTTCGATGGGATATTTACATTTCAGATGCAATTTCTATGAGCAGGCGCGAGAAATGTGTGTCAAGGTGAACGCTTTGTAGGAACTTCAGGCGAGAAAAATGCCTTTCATAACTTGTGTGCGTTTTACGCCTCGGATTTTGGTGTATTAAAAGTCACTCGGTCAGTATTACAGCCAGTGTAGTATATCATATACTTATTGCGATACGACCATACTTTCACTGCAGTATGTACGTACTTGCAATAATATACAGTGGCTCATAAATTCGTTCATATGTTTTAGACGTACAGTGGCGGACGAAAGTTTAAGACCAACGGGTGAAAGAAAATAAATTAATTAATTTATAAGAAATAACAGTATAAATAAAATTTGTATTCTATGCTAATTAAAGAATAGTGTTCCTACTATAATAGCAATAAAAATGAATAGATTAACAATATTTGCAAACCATAAAATTGTGTTTCACATTGTCTTGTCTTTTTAAACTTTTGTCTGCTACTGTAAATTAATTAATTTATAAGGAGTAATAGTATAAATAAAATTTGTATTCTATGCTAATTAAAGAATAGTGTTCCTACCATAATAGCAATAAAAATGAATAGAAAGAAAATATTTGCAAACCATAAAATTATGTTTTACATTGTCTTGTTTCCTTAAACTTTTGTCTGCTACTGTAAATTAATTAATTTATAAGGAGTAATAGTATAAATAAAATTTGTATTCTATGCTAATTAATGAATAGTGTTCCTACCATAATAGCAATAAAAATGAATAGATTAACAATATTTGCAAACCATAAAATTATGTTTTACATTGTCTTGTTTCCTTAAACTTTTGTCTGCTACTGTAAATTAATTAATTTATAAGGAGTAATAGTATAAATAAAATTTGTATTCTATGCTAATTAATGAATAGTGTTCCTACCATAATAGCAATAAAAATGAATAGATAAACAATATTTGCAAATTATAAAATTATGTTTTAATTTATAAGGAATAATAGTATAAATAAAATTTGTGTTCTATGCTAATTAATGAATACTGTTCTCTACCATAATGACAATAAAAATGAATAGATAAACAATATTTGCAAACCATAAAATTATGTTTCACATTGTCCTGTCTTAAACTTTTGTCTGCTACTGTATTTCTCTCCTTTTTAAGTGTAGCTTAATTTTTTATGTAAACCAATATGCAAATCACTATAGATATACTTTGTTGGACTATACTTTTGTTGCAATACAATTATATTTATTGGTATATTATACACCTGATGCATTACACCATTAGTGTGCTATACATTGTATTAATTGTGATATAATTGTATTATAGTGAATGTACTCCTACGCATGCTAAGCTGCAAAACGAAACGAAATGAAAACGCTGGAAAGAAAGAGAAAAAGACAATCGACTTTCTCCGAGCTACATTGTTGCTTTTAATCACCTTTTTAATGGGTATACAGTCGAAAAAAGAAACGAACACACGTGCTAGTTTCCCATTCTCATTTGTAAATGCTCGAACTATCTCGTGAAGGTAACTCGTGTTATTCGAGTGAACTGGTGGCACCTGTACACCGGTGCGTGAACACACACCGTCACAGGATCGGTAAACACCGTGCTCGATACGCATCGAGCCGTATACAGGGTGTCTCACAACTTGATCACCTAAAATAACAATCGTTGTTTCAAGCATTCTGTTTTTTTGTAGGAAATAATTCACAAATTACTTGAGGTGATCAAGTTGTGAAACACCCTGTATAAACTATCAAATATATATATATATATAGATATATTACATATTTGTGTAACTAAAGGGTTGGAGTATACGTAGAAAGTTAGGTATTTTTCCATTATTTGAAAACTGTTGTTAAATATTTTACTGAAATTAAATAAAAAAAGGGATGGAGCCTAAGCAGAAAGTTAATTATTTTTCCTTTATTTGGAAACTGCTGAAAAATATTTTACTGAAATTAAGTAAAAAAAGGGATGGAGTATAAGCAGAAAGTTAGGTATTTTTCCATTATTTGGAAATTCCTGCTAAATATTTTACTGAAATTAAATAAAAATAGGTTACTTATTTATTTCAGGGTCCAACTCTAATCCTGCCTAATTTTTAACCTTGGAAGACATTATACTTTTATTGACGACAAGAGAATATTACAAAAGTGGTGATTTCAAAGTCAATTTTTTTTTTTTAATGTAGTTTTTTAATTTTTAAATGAAGATACTATTGTTAAAAGTTAATTTAATTGAAAAAAGACACCCTGTACGTGTACATGGGCGAAAGTCCTGTCTAGGTTTCTGTTTAATTGACACCGGAACGTCATCTTCAACCGGTCATCAATGCGAACCGACGAGTTTCCAAGAGAAACTTTTTTACGAGCTCGTTTTCGAGTCTTCTCGGTTGTTTCCCGCCTTTATATGCAAACCTGTTTCCCTCTGTACGTACACATAAAACTTATTCGAGCTTCGATGAAAGACTGATGAAGCAAATCATCGCAACCTTTTTACCGCAAATTTGATTAACATATCGAGAGAAATTTGTTTACCTTACTTCAAGTTGTTCTTTAAAGGGGAATAATGATAATAATTTTTTTAAACTGTAACTGTCTGTAAAACTATAAAAGTTGCAATGGCTTTGGACTGTTCTACGTTAACGATTAAGACACTTTCTTTACTCGGTGGCTAATAATCTGGTTTAATTGTAACAAAGCGTTTCGCCTTAAGCGTAAGTTTATGCTTCTCATCATAATAAACGAGCATCTTGAAATGATGTTTTCTATTTAGTATAGCACATCGATAGAAATCTTCGCACATCAACGTGGATCCTTAGAACCATGTTTTAAATGGGTGTCAGTTTTCATGAAATAATAAATAATAAATAATATTGTCAGTTTTTATTATTTATTACTAGGTTTTATGGGACCCGTCAATTTGACGGATTTCTAACCTCATCAGCAAAATTTGCAAAAAATAAATTACTATTATGACCAACAATTTTTGCTGAATTTTATTAATTACAATTTATTCATGGTTACACTGTTAACAAATATTACTAATTAAATGGATGTCAGTTTTCATGAAATAATAAATAATAAATAATATTGTCAGTTTTTATTATTTACAAGGTTTATTGTTTCGAACTCCATGAGCAAAATTTGCCAAAACAATTATTATTATTGTAGAAAAGAGGTTCTCAAGATTATTTATTATTATTAATAATTACTAATTGAATGTTATCTTGATATTTTTGGGATATTTGTTCGGGAGCACCTGGAACCCCAAATCTGATTTAAAAAAAAATTTTCAAAAACCTTCCCGGGGATATACTTAATAATTTTCCAAATTTTCACGGCGATTGGACGTATGGTTTTTGAATCTATCCAATACAGACAGACAAACAAACACACATTCAT
This sequence comes from Tetrapedia diversipes, assembly GCA_033822845.1. Lineage (NCBI taxonomy): Eukaryota > Metazoa > Arthropoda > Insecta > Hymenoptera > Apidae > Tetrapedia > Tetrapedia diversipes. The sequence goes on from JAOPTO010002167.1 coordinate 86,995, forward strand.
TTTTATATACATAGATTGTTCAAGTCTTGGAATTCGTTTCTGCACCGATGGTGAATTACAAATCAACACAAACGTGTTCCACAGTTATATAACGTTGACACTGAAATATTTGCTGTTGGAATTTAGCAATTTCACGGTTATTAAAAGAGGTGATGGAGGATTCGAGGTGGAAAAAAAAAATATCCAATGGAGCGCAGTAACATCGGAGAAATATTTCTTCGATGGTAAATCATGGATGCAATTTGGATCTGACTTGGCATAGAGAAAAGTAATGCCTGCAGTGAAACAACCGAGGAGAAAAGAAAAAAGCCAAGGAAAGAAGATTAGGTCTTCAACTTCTGTCAGCCGGGTACCGTTTTCTTGATCACGCAAAAAGGTGACACGCATTTCAAAAGTCGTCGACACTGACTGTACCATCGACTTTCCAACTGATGCTACAGAAAACGTGTGGTTGTGCGCCACTGAGGATGAATTTTACGATTTAGTTCTTTCGAGACAATGCTCCCGGAACTAGAAACGCCTGATCAGTATGTTTTTTGTTAACCCTTTGACTGCCAAAAGCGTAGATATACGCCCTCTGTATTTTTTTTCTGTAACACCTTTATTACTGTTTTACCGATCAATTCAACATGGAATTTATTGTCCTATGTAACATAGCAAATAAATATTGCAATTGTTATTTTTTAAACCCTAAGAATGGTGTCAAATTTTTGGGTAATTGTCAAAGGGTTAAAATTATTGTCTCTGATTTTTAATTTCTTTTTTAATGTGATGAATATATAATAGTACCGTTAATTTCTCAATTCCTCGATTCTTATTATTTCAAACGTACTAATTTTAATTGATGGATTCGTCCAAGAGCGCCCTGCAGTCAAAGGGTTAAAATTATTGTCTCTGATTTTTAATTTCTATTTTAATCTTGTGAATATATAATAGTACCGTTAATTTTTCAATTTCTCGATTCTTGTTATTTCAAACGTGCTAATTTTAATTGATGGATTCGTCCAAGAGCACGCCGCAGTCAAAGGGTTAACATATAACGAGTACCGTGTAGTGTCAAACATACGACATTGTATATTTGACCGTGTGAAGGGATGAGAATTATATGTTACAAAATTTTGAAAGAAAATTCTAAGAAAAAACTATATTTTTCTCGCGAGAAGATTGTGCAACAGAAATATGTGCCTCTCAGTTTCCTTCGTTGAATGAAAATCTAGCTATTACCATGGCATGGAAACTTAACAAGCTCACGAGTAAAAAAGCGTATCGTGAGATTAGTTTGAAAGCAAATAAGCCATACAAGGTGTACTAAAATTAATGACCATAGTTTTCAACGATGACTCTAAACGTTTGAATGGGTAAAAATTTTTTAAAAATCTGATCCTCAAATTGTTGTCAATTTTTTGTTCAACTTCTACACATTCCACTTGGTAAGACTAGGGAAAAGTCTGGGCCGTTACTTTTTGCACACCCTGTACATTGCTCGAGTCATACCGTGAAACGTGTGCTGTATTTATTATGATACAGTAGCGGCGGTGTAACATTCACCACAAAGACCTGTTACTGTTCAGTAATGAGATTCAGGGCACTACAGTGTGTTTCAAAATTCATAATGCTTGGCACGTATTTTGTTTTGACCCTTTCGCTTCGAGCGCCACTTGTATGCGGCATCCATTTTGTATTTTAATAATTTTGTAAGTCCCTGCATATTAAAAATGTAAATATACTTGTTAGATTAGAGTAACGATTTATTTATTCAGCACAGCTGTTATTTAACCCTTTACCGCATATGGGCCCATATATGGTAATGCAGTTTTGATTCAATTTTATTTCTAAATTTAGTATTATAAAATAATTCAAACTATTTTAATCCATCAAATATATATTTAGCAATAATAAAACGCGAAAAAATTGTCTATGATTTTATGATACTTAATTTGGAAATAAAATTGAATCAAAACTGCAATACCATATATGGGCCCATATACGGTAAAGGGTTAAGACAGAAAAATGTATATAGAAACCATCGAGCACTGTGTATATTTCTGACGCGAATTTCCGTTCAGGGTACTTTAGCGGACTGGACTTCCATAATGAAAGGGTTAGAAAATTGATAAACTGTTTTTCTCTTCATACTTTCGATTGATTAAAAAAAAAAAAGAGACGATCGTGTAATCGCATTAGTATTTGTTACAACAGTGCTGCAATCGTTCGTATTGCAACTGCATCAGTTTCGTCACGACACGCGATCGAATTCAATACTGGGCAGACCGGTCGCAGTGCACGTAAGAGCGCGTAGTTGCTTACGTTCGTTCCCCGTGACACCGAAATATTCCTCGAGTTTTTCTGCCGGCGCACGCTCGTAAACGGAGAACGTACGTACGCGCGTGAAACACACGGTGCGTTGCTGGAACGCATGGAATTATGCGGGGCAGGCCTCGAGCATAGCAATCTAAAAGGATCGGCGTAACGTTGCGATTGGATACAGTGAGCTGAAACGCGGATACCTGGCTCGAGGCTACATAAAACGCTGTTTTCGTTGTTCTTTTTAGGTTATGGAACAGAAATGCCTATTTCTGGCATCTGTGGGTCTTATATGATACTAGGTTTACGGGACCCGTCAATCTCCATGAGCAAAATTTGCCAAAACAATTACTATTATTGTAGAAAAAAGGTTCTCAAGATTATTTATTATTATTAATAATTACTAATTAAATGTTATTTTGATTCGGGAGCACCTAGAACCCCTACTCTGATTTAAAAAAAAATTTTCAAAAACCTTCCCGGGGATATACCTAATAATTTCCCAAATCTTCACGGCGATTGGATGTATGAATTTTGAATCTATCGAAGAAGATTCCGTACCTACTTTCAACACCCTTTGCCATAGGGTTAATATAAAAAGTAACGTTCAATGTATGTGACGTTTATCGCAACTAGCCGGTTGACGGGGAAATGATTGGCGGCCCATTTCACATAGAAACACTGTCACGAGTTTTAGGTTAGAACAGGCGAGATTGCAGCGGATGGATAAAAGGAGGAAACGACGCGCAAGAAACAAAGATGTCCTTTAATTCTCACTCTCTTGGTTTTAACACATAAGTGAAATTGCATTGTTTCCAGCCACAGTGCGGACAAGTTAGTAGAGCAGAAGAGCGAACGCGTTCAGTACCGGGAAGTGATGTTACAGAAACGAGCGTCACAGCTTGATTTCTACTTTACCAGCACGTTTAATTATCTAGCGGCGAAACTGATAACAATATTCAAGTCATGCGTAAGGGAACGCACACAAAGATGCGAGCATAATGATAATTGAAGACGAAATGGAAAAAGAATGGAAAACGAAATGGAATGTGGCTTCGATAAACTGTAACGAGGTGCATCTGTAATGAGTGTTAAATACAAGCGTTACCGTTAGATGCCGCTTTTCCAAAGAATTGCGGGATCGCCATTAGACGCCTGGAAAATGTTCGCTTCCGTAAGCGTCAAGCAAAACAGAGTCCTGTTAGGTCTGTTACAATCACGGGAATTCGTTAGAAACGAGGAGCGGCCGAGAAAGTGTATTGTCTTTACGGGAAATGGTTGTGTTTGCTTCAGAAAACGGAATGTCTCGCAACCGTTCTCCTGTTCCATGCAAGAAGCAACGCTGCAAGATTAATTTCCACTTTTCCTCGAGTCTTATAAAGAAGAGCTAGTCTTGTAATTTACTGCTGGTCACAATTAGCGTGATGCACGGTGGTTTATCCATCCCTTGTAAGCTTAGAGACTGAATTTCAAGATTTTCCTGTTCACGCCTACCATTTGTGGCATTGCATTAAAAATTTTCCATTTCCTTTCCTTGCATTCAACACTTTAATTTTCTTTCATGAGTTTTCCAATGCTTTCCTTTCACGATTCTCTTTACTTTTAAGTAAATTACATGTTACATAAATAATGTACATTCACAAACAGGTGGGAGCTATTTTTAGCAATATAATATTCAATTAATGCTTTTTAGTTTACCTTTTTAATTAACAGTTTGAATTATCACTGCGGCAATTAAAGCCGGATAATTATGTTAATAATTTGTTATTTTCATACTGTTACAATTTAATGATAAGTTTCATCGGATTCGGATCGATAATGGGCAATGATTAAAATTAATTATTTAACTAACCGTCGATGTCCTTAATCCTGAACAACCTGTTTAGGTTTCAGATTATTTAATGAGGCAATTCCTACCTCAATTAACAGGTTGCCGCGTTTTACTTTCCTGTTTAAGTATACCTTTACTTTCCTATTTAATCGGATTTATTTATACTTCAAGGCTTTCCTAAACACATATATATATATATTCACAGAATTCCACGTAGCGATTTAAGAACGTTCCCGTTTCTTTCAAATTTTTCAAGTTACCTGATATTTAGCGAGAGAAAGCTTTCTCAACTGAATTACCTCAACTCGCGGTCAGCGACTATCATTTAAATGTTACACGTATTAATTACAACAGAGATAATCAATCCGAGACGATTACGCTTTCGGCCATGATTCCCGTGCAATCGCTAAAATTAATTAAGCGATCTCGAATTACGCTTGGTCTTCCCGGTTATTGATCCACGCGAGCCACAAGTGCAACGGGGAGTGGCAGCATGAAAATAATTCTATAGGATCTCCCCAGAGCCAAGTACGTCTCCTCCTGGTCTCTCCCTTCGTCGCGATTGAAATCAACCCTCGAACGATTTGGAATGTCACCAGAAAAGATGTTCGAAGATCTTAACCATAGATTTATCGGCGAATTTTATTGCAAAATTTGCAAAAACAATTTCTATTGCCCCTAGCAACTTTTGCTCATTTTTATCAATTGAGCGATATAAATATATTTTATAATAATAATAATAATAATAATAATAACAATTTTTATATTATTTGTTATATATTGTATATAAATTGTTTCTAATTTATAATAATAATAATTATTATTATATTATTTGTTATATATTATATATAAACTATTTATAATAATAATAATAATAATAATTTTTATATTATTTGTTATATGTTATATATAAACTATTTATAATTTATTATAATAATAATTTTTGTTGACTTTTATTGATAGATTGATACAAATATACCCAAATCTATTTTCCTCTCAAATTCTGTTAGATGTATATCTTATTTTTTAATATATGTATATTGGAAATATAAATATAAGAAATGTCCATCAAATCTAGTATTAACGACTGATCAGATTCAATTCAAAAGTGCTTACATTAGACCAAACAACTTCGATAGGGGTTTCCCGTACGTGACACGAATCTGGAACAATTTTCACGAGTTTGGCCCGGAAACAAGGCCCACGAATGGACGATTCGCGTGACACGACGGCCGAATTGAAAGCAACGGAAACGGAGTTTACAACGGCTACACTGAATCGTTCCTATCCGTTAAAGTGCGAGCTCGAATTGTAATACGGTTTTTCGTTATCGCGCGATCGGAATGCAAACGTGCGTGCAGTGAAATGTCTACTGTAACGTCATTATTGTGTGACGGATATAGATGTGTGTCTAGTAGAGGAGCTGCTTTTCTGCTACAACGTTGTTTCTTTCTTTTTTTTTTAAACTACAGTTGATCATTGACAAAAGAAATTCAGAAACCTACTGCTATAATTATAGTACAGTATATATTTTAAATAAAAACACTTGTTTTGAACAAAAGTAAAATATTTTATGAAGTACTCTGAATGTATTTTTGTGATAAATAAAATTTGATGCTTAAACTAGAGTTGATCATTGACAACAGAAATTCAGAAACCTGGTGCTATAATTATAATATAGTATATATTTTAAATAAAAAACTTGTTTTGAACAAAGTAAAATATTTTATGAAGCACTCTGAATGTATTTTTGTGATAAATAAAATTTGATGCTTCAACTAGAGTTGATCATTGACAACAGAAATTCAGAAACCTGGTGCTATAATTATAGTATAATATATTTTAAATAAAAGCACTTGTTTTGAACAAGTAAAATATTTTATGAAGTACTCTGAATGTATTTTTGTGATAAATAAAATTTGATGCTTAAACTAGAGTTGATCATTGACAACAGAAATTCAGAAACCTGGTGCTATAATTATAATATAGTATATATTTTAAATAAAAAACTTGTTTTGAACAAAGTAAAATATTTTATGCAGCACTCTGAATGTATTTTTGTGATAAATAAAATTTGATACTTTTGTAATTATTAGTAGAGCACAGCAAAAAAAAAATTTAATTTGATTTATTAGGTTCTCAGAAAAAATCTATTTTCTACTGAAAAAGTACGTTTGTGAAAATATATTTCCTGTAAATCACTCTTATACCACTATTTACAAAAGTGTTGCATTTCTATAAATATTCAAAGAAAGAGTATTTCAATCATTGAAATGCTCTCTCAGTGCTTGATCAACGATAAATTGATGGAAGATATTTCTTTAATTACGTATTTACATAACAACCAAGTATGTTAGCTGACTAATTCCGTGCCATGAAATCGAAGGACAAAACTGAAGCGGCAGCCTGACATTAAAATTCCTTCGTCGATTCAGGCTTCTATTTCTTCTAACCACAGTGGATCCAAAAAGTATTCGCACGGTGTATTACAAATAAATTCATTTAACTGTAATATTCTGATTTCGATGAATGTTTTTAAGTAAGCTTCATGGGTATTTAGGGTGCAATGGTGTATACGATGCCACGTGAAACGACGTCGACTAGAAAGTCTCGAGAAAAATGGAATTCAGCGTGTCACCGTTGGAACGTGTCGCACGCGTGCGAAGGGAAAAAAGCGACAGCCAGAGAAACCCGACAGTACGCATACGCGGAGCACAACGTTACACCGGTTTATCGATTGTGTACGAGGCCACGGCGTGGGGGTGGGGGTCGAAGAAGAACGGAAAAGAAGGGAAACCTCGTAATAAAGCGGTTACACCTGTTACACTCCAGTAAATGCTTTAAGGCGTCCATTAACAAATCGTGTTCCACTTGCTGTGCCATACTTATGGCCGCTGAAACCGAGTGTCATTCATCAATTTCGCGAAAATGACTTTCACAGGATGCATCGAGACACCTTGTATGAAATCTTGTACAACACTCGATTTTCGACGGATACCGGGAATAGAAAAGTAATTCTGAATCGAGTAATACTTGAATTCACTCTGAACGAAGCTTGAACGAGAGAAAATAAAAATTGCTCTGTCATTACACGGTTATAAGAACTGTTTTGCCTTCGGTTATAGTACGCTTATCGGTCCATCTTTGTCCGTGGCGAGCCACCATGTAAATAATGAAAATTTTCACTTCAACCAGTCTTAATTAAACGGTCTCGCTGGGATACAGCCACTTTTTCAGACTTCATGGGGCACAGGCTTTTTATAGCCTTCTCCTCGCTAACTGACCTGCATACATTCTGATTACACTTTGCGCACCCTCAATCATTATTGCATTTGCATGAAAATCGCAACCTACTCGTTAGCCCAGCCATCTCTAATTATTTGCTTGCCTGGTATAATAACGATTCATGGAAAACTATGCGGACAGGTACTTATGAGCGGTAGTGTGCAATGATAAAATTGCCTACTCACCAGGCGTAAGAGACATAGCCTGCTGCCTTCTAGATCTCGAATTGTCCCGTTTCCCGGCCGAGGGCTGGGAACCCGACACCTGAAGTCCAGGAGCGCTCACTGCACGCTTTGGCCCGCCAATCGCACCGGCAACGTTGCTGTTCCTGGCGAAACCGGGTGGACGGTATCTGGCTGATTTCACGCCGGAATGTTGAGGCAGGAAATGATAGACGCTGTGCGCCTTGTGCATAGTCGACGAGGACGTGGTAGACGTCGTGGTCAAGCCAGTGGGTGCTGTAGAGGCTGGCAGTCGTGGTAAAGAGTTGGTTGCTGCAGTAATGGCGGATTGCATCCCACGCGGAAGAGTCGTTGCTCGAGATTCGCCAGTGTATTCGAGTTCGTCTTCTGTGTCTTCGTCACCTGCGAAAAAGAAAATGTCTAGTTAATTCATGACAGGTTACAGCATTTCATAGATATTATTATGGATGAGAAAATAAAACTTACCAGATTCCCCCCTTGTGTTAGCATCAGGAACAGAGGACCTCCTCCTGTTGCTCCAGATCCTTTCCTCCACTGATCCTGCACTGGCAGCACCACCACTTCCCCCACCGATGGATCCACAACTTCTAACCCTGTCCAACTGTTCTCTGGAGAAGCTCTTCGGATTGAACAAGAGATCCCCGGCACTTCGACGTTTCGCGGCCATGGCCAGAGCGTTAGCACTAGCACTAGCACCGACACTGTCCCCGGAGCAGGCCAGAAGGCTCAGTTTTGTCCTGGAGTCCGCGGCCATAAGGGCGGACTCGAAGCTACCTCGCCAGGAGAACCTCTCGTAGTCACTAGCTTCACGTTCCTCGCCCTCCTGTCCAGTGGAGGCCGCGAGGTGGCTATTGATCAACAACAGGGGATCGTGGGACTTGGATCTGGGCAGCTGTAAGTGCGTCGACGAAGGTGCGTTCGTTGAGTCTGAGGTAGAATCGTCATCCTCGGTGGTGGACGCCGAGGATGGTGTTCGATGATGCTGCGAATAGCGTCTCCAGCTGGTGGAGTGATGCTGAACGGCTGGTCCACCTTCAGAGACTTCGTGCATGAGGGCTACCAGTCGGCTACCGATATGGTGCATCACTTTGGCGATCAACGGAGGACTACTGTGAGGCGTCGAGTTGGCATCAGAGCTTACGCCGTCCCCAGCCATCTTTGTGAAGCTCTGCACTAGCTTTTGGTACACGAACGCGGTATCCCTGCCTAGACAAGGAGGCTGCATCGTAGTGGGCCCAGTTTTATCCTCCTTCTCTTTATCCAACAAGCCGTCGCTCGATGTAGTGTCGAATTTGCTGATAATCTGCTGGCAACTTTGCGAGATCTGCTCCTGCAGCGCCGATCTTCGCCCGCCTGCTGCGCCCTCTAGGTCCGAGCTGGTGTAATCCGAGCTGTCGTACGAATCCGACCACGTGTCCTCCGAGCTGAGATACTCGACGATCTCCCTCACTTGCTCGTCTCGGATTCCTGGCACGGTCTTCATCAGTCTGGTCAGCTCGTTCTCAAAATACACCAATTGTGGAGGTTTCGTTCGATTCTGGGAGCACAGTCTAGCCTTTGACGAGTAACCAGGTAGCCTGGGGCTAGGCGCAGGCGAGGGACCACTCGAATTGGTACTGGTAGTGTTCTGGTTCTGCCCGTTCGAATTGGCTACCATGGTTTTGAAGAACTGTCTCATCTTCGACATCATTAGATTTGTCTCCTCGTCACTGGACCAGTTGTTGAAGCTATCCTTCCTCGAGAGGGAAGCGTTCGGTAGGTGAGGCAGGGTGGTGTGACTCAGGGGATGATCTACCTTGGCTACGTTCTCCTTTCCACCACCGGAAACACCTTCCACGGTCATTTGATTTGCAGTTTGGCCATTCTCACCATTCTCGCCGCCAGAACGATCCTTTCCTGTCTCCTGACCGATCTCGGTGCCGGACTGAGCGTCGTCGGGTAACTTTTGGTGCTGAAGAAGATCGTCACAGCTACCTACGAATCCTGAGTCTCGCGACTGCTGCTTGGACCTTTGATTGTAACTCAGGGACTCCCCGGAGCTCATGCTTCTCGCAGAATTGACTAGCGACGTTGACGTGGAAGAGGAATTGGTTGTGGTCGATGGAGAAGACGAAGAGGAGAGAATGCACTCTGGCTGAGGAGTCTTCGCTCTTTCAGAGTCCTCCGAATTGATTGCTTCCGCTTCGTTTTCCATGACTACCTCCCCCACCAGTACCATTTCTCTGTTCGGTTCCGGCGTTTTGTTCCTGTCGTCCGGAACACGTGGACTCTGGGTACCAAGGTTCCTCGGTTTCTTCTTCTTTCGCTTCACAGTGTCGAATTGGCCGTCCGTGCCGAAGGCTGCAGTCTGACCGTCGTCCGCGCCGTCGGTCTCCGTAGAAGAGCCCTCTGACTGGGTCTCTTGCGAGTCCTGATTCAGGCTCAAATCCTGAAGAGAGTTCTGCGAGCTCAAGTTCTGGGAGCTCTGCGTGAGAGCCAGCAGGTTGTCCAGGGACGAACTGTGCGACCTTCCGGTACCCCTGGCACGAACCAGCTTCTTCCTCCTCTGTGCCTCAGGGCTGGGTCTTCCCTCGGAGTCACTGCCTACAGAACCATCGGAATCTCGTCTGTCCTGATCGAAACCCAGGAACTCCGACAGGAAGTACTTCTCTAGTCTTGAAGAATTTAAGAACCCTTCTCCGGAATTCGATCTTTCTTGGCTCTGTCCGTTTCCAGAAGGTTCATCCTGTCCCAAGGACTCCAAACCTTCCGAGTAAATGGACGAAGTTTCAGACAAGCTGTCCACCTCGCGGGAACCCATGCTGGAGCTGTTACCTTCTCCTCCGAGGCCGAAGAAGAAGTATTTCTCCAGCTCAGAGGCAGAAGGGGGTCTCTGCTTTTTGGACGGACTTCCTGTGGCCAAACTGGGCTCAGCTTCGCTTTCCTCGCAGGACTCCTCGACGATGGTGTGCAAGGTGAAGTCGATGGCCTGCCTGTGGTACCCGCGAAGCTCTTCCTCACGGTCTCCGAGGTTGTTCGCTTCATCTTCAGAGCTCTCCTCCGTGGCTGTAGTGGCGCCAGGTTCGTCCTCGTCATGTGAAACTTCCTCCACCCATGAATCATCGTCGGCCAGGCCTTCCTCTAGGATCACCACCCCACCGCCGGCCGAATTGTCGTCGCTGGACTGTGAAGAGACACGTGCTCGCGCGCCCTCGCGGTGTTCGTTACCAGAACGCTCCCTCGAAGCACTGTCCTCGTTGTTCTCGGGTCGACCACTGATTTTCGACGCATTTTTCACCGACACGTCGTCGCTTTCACTGGCACTGCCTACACTCAGCCCGCTGTCCACCTCTGCCTCCGAGTGGTTCGCGGTTACACTGGCTAAACGCTTCACCATCAACGGTTTCCTCGGACCCTGACCATTTTTACGGTGCGGCTGCTCGGACACGGCCTCCAGCGCCAGCTGGAAGTACCCAGCTAGGCCCTGGCTGGCCGTGTGCACCTCGTCCGGCTGCAACAAGGTCGTCGTGTCCGAGGTGATCACGCTCACTGGCTGATAAGAGGCTTCCTGAGTGATCATCACAAGGCTTCTGTATTTGTTGTTGTTGTTATTGCCGCCAAGATTGCTGTTGTGAACCGCTGGGGGAAAGTCTCTGATGGAATCCGTCGACGCAGCAGGAGGGAATCCATTCTCCTTTCGAGTGGACGGGCGTCGCTCGACTGAGCGAAACAGCGTCGATCCCTCTTCTATCCCTTCCTCGGCGCAGCCTCCTGCGACTCCACCACCACCACCACCACCTTCACCACCTCCACCTCGAATCACCTCTCCTACCACCTGACCGCTCGAGGCAGGACTCTCGCCTCTCACCGTGCCATTGTCATGCGCATTCTCCGCTTTACCTGCGCGCTCCGCGCTCTTGAACGACTCTTGGATCTTGTTGGTTATCATGTCGCCCACGTCGAAGCCCGCCGAGTTTAATTCGATTCTGCCGCCGTCGTTGTGATTCCCCGCGCCGGTAATCGGGTCGTTGTCTTCCGCGCCATCTATGGCCTCCATGGTTGCCGCCGATTTTCCAACCGAGCACGTAACCGATTGATCATCCTCCGTGGCCACAGGCATTGAATCACTCTCGGTACGCGGGCTTACGACACCGTTTGCATTATCCGACGACGACCACGGTTGCTCAACAGAGGCGCTGTCGCATTGTACGTCCCATTTCGTTCCGCTCGACGCGGTAACGGTGAACTCCTCGCAATGACCGGTGTCCTTGATGCTTTTCACGGCACTCAGCTGCCTCCGTGTTCTTTCCTCGTTCCGTTTGTTCAATCTTGACAACAGCAGCTCGCTGCTCGTCGCCGTGAACGAGAACTCGTTCTCCTGACACGAGGGGACGCCGGTTGACGTCACCTCGTACTCGTGGAGCTCGTCGCTGCTCACCTCGCTGCCTGTCGTGTTCGTTTCGTTGCTGCTGAAACTGTCAGACCCCGAGGATCCGGTGATGTTCGTAGTGTCGTTTAAATTCGAATTTAAATCGTCAATCGATGCACCGTTTTCTGGATTATCGTTAGTTTGATCTATGCTCCCTTCGTTGCTCATTACTTGCGATGAAGTGGATGAATTATCGATGCCTGATAATATTTCTTCTCCAGAAATTTCCAAGGAGTCCGGAATTATGTTAGAATCCCAAGCGTCCGTCGATGACGGCTGCGTTTGACTGTCCAAGTCTGTAGTTATTTCATTTATCAACATGGATTCATCGACGCTTCTACTGTCATTCTCTGTTTTATCAAATGAGTCTCCTGTAACTTCTGCGATATTTTCAATGGTGCTGTTAATAATTACCGGTTCGATACTATCAGGATCTAGGGTTTTGATGGATTTCAATTCGATTTGATTTTCTGAACAGTCGTTGTCGCTGGCGATATACATTTCCTCGGGCATTTCACGCTGCTGTGACGATAAAGAGATCCGTTTATCGCTTATTTCTAAACTATACTTTCTAGCACGAGATTTTCGCCTTTCATTCGCATTTGCTTCCCGTTCGAGTTTATTATTACCCTCCAAACTGTCATCCTTGCAACTGGACCTTGTTCTCTCCTCCTCCGAATTTTCTCTGTTATTAATCGGCCCTATCCGACCTCTGTTCGTGTCGTCGAAATTCGAATCCTCGTTCAGGAACCGAACGTACTGCAGTACGACCGGCTCCTCATCAGGGAGAGCCATCACTCTCTTCAAGGTGACGTTGTTCTCGGCAGCAGAGTCAGAGTCCTCGTCCTCGTCTCCATTATCCTCGATATCGTTGTCGCTCGTGAGGGAGTCATCGTTGACCACGAAGACTCTGGAGAATCTATGGGAGGACGAATCATCCTCTAGGTCGCTGCTGTCCGCAGAAGATCGACCAGAGGAACTACCAGAGTCCTCGTACATCCTTTGTCCCCTCTTGCTCTCGAAGGACACGCTCATAGACTCCTGGCAACTCGCTTCCTTGCTCTCTTTCGTCTCCTTCGCTTCATCCTCCTGGCTCTGTTCAACCTTCGACTCGTCCAATTGCCCATGAACATTAACAGAAGGCTGGTCTTCTACTTTTAACTCGCTGGAGACATCCAACACGACCTCCTGCTGCAGAGTTTCCAGGGACTTGGTCGCGGCAGCCGCTCCAGCGTCGTCGTTCTCGTCCTGGTTGATCTGCAGGTTGCTCAGTCGTTGATGAAGCACCTCTGTGGATGGTACAAGTGACGGCTCTATGGTGGACCCGTACAAAGATGGCGCAAGCACTTGGTCAGGCCTGAAAGTGCAGGTGGTGGGGTCAAAGACACCGGTCAACCTTGGGTCCAGCCTGGCTCCGTGGAGGGGCTGGTTGAAGCGTGGATGCCAGGCAAACCAGGGTGCAGCTGGGTCGCCTCTCAACCTCAGTGTTCCTGGCTCCGCGTGGGCATCGTTGCTGCGGCTTATCATGGAGGATGCCGCAGCCGCGAAGTCACTGGTCCAAAGAGAGGCTGGAACGGGTACCGGATATGGGACTGGTACTGGAATCGGTACGGGTACTGGGAGCACGTTGGCGCCCCGGGTGCCTCCACAGGCCTATGCACAAGAATAATAAAAATATGAGCATGTTTTGATAGCATAAATAATTGTTTCTGTGCAGCTGTTTTATAGGTTATTCAACTTCAATTCAAACATTAATATTTCAACACTCTCACACACACACACACACATACACTAGACGTTCAAAAGTTCAGAAGCACTTTTTGGTTTATACTGCTGCCTAATGTCTTTCTAATTTTTTTATAAACGTGTATTGATAACCATTTTATACACATTCCTAGATTTTTGAGTGGAAAAATATTTAATATAACGGCATTCTAAATTCTATCTTGCTCTGAATTCTTGCATTGGTTAAAATGCGTAGATGCTTCCAAACTTTTGCCTGGTAGTGTACATCTATGCATACCAGCTGTAGCTCTAGACTTTCCTCAACGATCGTCGACAACCGTACGAAAATCCCCACGGTCACACTAACAAACTATCGAAAAAGTGCAATTAATCGTGAATTGAAAGTAGAAAGTAGAAGAAGATACAGTAGCGGACAAAAGTTTAAGACTAGAGGACAATATAGAACACAATTTTATGATCTACAAATATTGTCTGTACATTCATGTTTATTGTTATTACGGTAGAACGTGATTTATTGATCAGCACAGAATGCAAATTTTATTTATCACGTTCGTGGCGACTTTCCTGTCCTCTACGAGTTCTGACCTGCCCTTCCTGTTCCTTTGTCTAAGGCACGGGCCTGCTAGGTAGCCTTTACTGATGAGTCCCACTAGCAGGCCCTTTCCTTATCCTTCACCACCCCCTTCTTTCGCAACAGCCACAATGTAGTTCCTTACAAACGAGTTACTTTAATTTCGTTGACCCTCTTTTGGTCTTAAACTTTCTTTTTCGTCCGCCGCTATAAATAAGGATAGGCTTACCTGGCAAGCGTTGGAGCCACGACCAGGACAACAACTCCAGTCCTGACCAGCACTGGTGTCCGTGCCCACGTTGCTCGCGTCGATGGTGACCGGAACACCGGTTGGCAGAGGCAACGACCCGCTCTCGAAGTAGTCCCAGTCGCAGTCCTCCAGGGACTGCGTGCGGCTTCCGGCTCGTGGCGGCCCGTTCAGGAACGAGGAACTCGAGCAGCTGCTGTCCGCGTCGTCCTCCTCGCGGCCGGAAGACGAGTCCGAGCTGATGAACACCAAGCGTCTGTAGTCGACCAACGGCTGCTCCTGCAGCTGGCTTCCGGTTGGGCTGTGCTGTCTTCCGTTCCTACCGATCACGTGCAACGTTTGGAAGCTTTGCAACTCCTCCGCGCAGCAGGGCCTCGCGTGGGATCGGCCTCTTCGTCGGGAACCTGTCGAAAACGCAACGGTTCGCGCGTGATTAAACGGCGGTCGTTCTTCGCTTGGTACACGATAAGAGTGATATTGAAAGAAAAATCGTGCGATATCAGGGCTTATCGGTGTTATTACCGACAATTATCGCTATTGATTTCGATGTTATCGTTGGGCATTGCTGGAAATCGATCGATTAGACTCTCGAGGCTGCATGGGAATATTTTATTGCGGCGAATATTTAGTAACTTATTTTCGTTGCACGCTGTACACGTTTCGGTGGCGGTTCAATGATCCGGGGATCTGGAGGAGGAGAGCTTGGACGCGTTGGCACCGATTGAGAAACTCCGGTGCTGTACACGACATTTCTCATCGGTGGAAATGTAAATGACCGTTTAAGGAGCTCGCGCGGAACACAGACTAAATTTAGCGTTGCACCTTGCTCGTTCGATCGCGCGGCCACTTGTGCGGTAATTAAAAATTCGTCGCTTCGTACTTTTCGGACACCCGTTACGCTCTCGATATAATCAACCGTTCGCACGATATTCATAATCTGTTTCAACGGTTCAAAAGAATTCTATGATAATTCTTAGAATTTTTTTAAAATTGATGCACAATTTTATGAACACCCTGTACAATAACAATTCACTTCGCTTGCAATAAAAGAGGTGATAATTTAATAATTGGACTGGTGTTTCAACGGTTCAAAAGAATTCTATGATAATTCTTAGAATTTTTTTAAAATTGATGCACAATTTTATGAACACCCTGTACAATAACAATTCACTTCGCTTGCAATAAAAGAGGTGATAATTTAATAATTGGACTGGTGTTTCAGCGGTTCGAAAGAGTTCTAGACGTCGCGATAATTTTTGGAACTTTTTAAAATTGATGCACAATTTTATGAACACCCTGTACAATAACAAATTCACTTTGCTTGCAACAAAAGAGGTGATAATTTAATAATTGGACCGGTGTTAATGTAAAATCGTTGAATCCAGCATAAATAAATAAAATGGTACTAAAGAAATTTATGTATATACGGGGTGTCCGAGTTTCAAATCGATGAACAAATATTAACAAAGCAACTCGACTTGTTGTATTAATACTTTTTTCCGGCCGGTTACTATGATACGCTGAAAATAGCCTACTTTTGCGGGACAAAGAACGGTGTGTGTTTATGTGTACGTTACAATTAATTTCCTCTATCTCCGCATTCCATCTTCCCCCGCCTGCGAATCCACGGCAGGTCATTAACTAAAAATCGTCGAAAAAGAAGACCGGATCGCCGGTGAAAACTGGCGGCGATTCTCGGCGATGTTGATTATTTATAAAACATTATGCGCCGGGAACACGCGAACGCTGAACAACACGTCAAAGTTCTTTTATTCTTCACGGCTGACAAACGATATCGTACTTTGCGCGTGTAATCGTTGCGAACATCAGAAACACCTGAAACCATTCGGAATCCGCTAAAATACTGAAACTTTCATTTCGAAATTTGCTAAAAATGAAACTTAAAGCAGTTTTAAAGAAAGGTAGCTTCGATTTTCTTTTTATCGTTTCTTTATAATGTTAATTTCGAACTTCACCGAAACCAACATCCAACTTATAGTCGACAAAGCTGTGCGGAACCAGAATTATTGCTCCCTTGGGCTAAAATATTTTATCTGAGCCATTTAAATTAATTTCCAGGTTAACTCGAAATATTTACTCCAATCTATCATATATACTTCAATAAATTTACCAATAGTGTTAATCCTTTGCACTCGAGAGATGACCGTTAGTCGTTTAACGATACTAACTTCAACAATTTTCAAATTCGAAATATTTACTACGATTCACGTATATTAAACTTCATTTAGTTTAGTTAAGTCGTGTATTAAAATTTACATGTATGATTATTTAACGTCCGGGTCTGAACTAACGTCTGAAAATTTGCGAAACTATCATATGCTAGGATTACGATGTCCCATGAGAGGGGACAGCCGAGTGCAAAGGGTTAATAAACTACATACTTACACCACTGTGTTGTGCTACAGGGGTACAAACGCTATAAGTACTACCATGCTGCAACTGCAGCAACACAAATTATCGTATAATAGTATAAATGATGAGGAGATCCCCAAAGAAAGAAGCTTGTTCCTCTTAAAACTCTTAGCTAGAACAACCAAGCCGATGGGTATTCGGAATAGGAGGGTTAAACGAAACGTGACACTGTAAAAGTCAGAGTACCCATTCGAGGGTATCGAATTTAACACCGCACGAACAAAAAGCTCCCGGCACAGAAGACGGGGACCTGCGCACACGACAAACAATCCACACCACTTGCCGCGCTATATACAACCGCTGTATACCTGTTCTCGTCTAACCAGGGTGAACTAACCTCTCGTATGGGACACACGGTGTGCGTTGCTCTGTGTGTTTACAAATTGTGGCAGACGCTAATTCCCGTGAGTGTCTAGCGAGCCGTTTCCCTTTCGACGAACACTGGCGGTGGTCGGTCCCGTGGTCGCACCTGCGGCGTTCGCACCAAGTTCACGAACCTCTGTCATAGAGCCGGTCGTAGGGTCCGCGAGGAGCCCGGGGCCAGTGCACCCGGGACGGGGATCGCGGCGATGGTCAGTTTCGTCATCGTCTCGAAGGCGAGGTAAACGAGTACACGATACTGTCAAACGGAGCACGGCGGCGATTCGCGTGGGCTACCGCCGCTAAACTGAGAGCGTCTGTGCCGCTGTGAGGCACACCTGAATCCCGCAGCATCGGTCACTACCTTACTACGGCGCGGAACAGCCTCTATAGTGCCGTCGCCTCTGCACTGTACACCGCAGCAGGCACACCGGGTGGCCTGGAAGTACGCGCGCGACGTGTGCCCGACGACTAGGAGCTAATAATCGCCACTAATATGTTGTTTAGCATCAGTGCGATGACGTAGCGATGAGGACTGTGGTATAGCAGTATAGTGATGGGGTAGTACAGAAATATAGCAATATAATGAAGGGGTAATATAGAAATATA
This sequence comes from Tetrapedia diversipes, assembly GCA_033822845.1. Classification (NCBI taxonomy): domain Eukaryota; kingdom Metazoa; phylum Arthropoda; class Insecta; order Hymenoptera; family Apidae; genus Tetrapedia; species Tetrapedia diversipes. The sequence goes on from JAOPTO010002167.1 coordinate 104,992, forward strand.
GGAAAATAGTGATGGGGTAGTATAGAAATATTGGAATATAGTGAAGGGGTAGTATAGAAATATAGGAATATGGTAATGGGGTGGCATAGAAATATAGCGATATAGTAATGGGGTAGTATAGAAATATAGTGATATAGTAAAGGGGTGGTATAGAAATATAGCAATATAGTGATGGGATAGTATAGAAATATAGCAATTTAGTGATGGGGTAGCATAGAAATATAGCAATTTAGTAATGGGGTAGCATAGAAATATAGCAATATGGTGATGGAGTAATATATAAATATATCGATATAGCAATGTAGGAATATAGCAATCTAATAATATAGTAACACAATGATATAGCTGTATGGCAGAATGATAATCTAGCAATATAATGATGGAGTAATATAGAAATATAGCAATATAGGAATATAGCAATCTAATAATATAGTAACACAATGATATAGCTGTATTGTAGAATGATAATATTGCAATATAATAAAATAACGAGATACCAAAAGATTGTAATACAGTAATTCAGTAGGAAGTGATTCGAAAAAACAATATATAGGGGTGTCAAGAAATTGAATGCAAATCCTGACGAAGGTGGGTGATCACCTATTGTTTCGCGACACCCTGTATAAGCGTCGCAGGTGAGCGGACTATAGAGCGAAACAGAGAACGTTGTTATACTATTATTTCTATGCTGTTTCCCTGGGCCCCGCTTCGCTTCGTCTCACCTGCTCGCTCGCTTGCTTCTCCCTGGCTCGAGCCACCGCAGAGCTCTGTGTGTGTGTGTGTGTGTGCGTGTATATATTACAAAACAAAAATTTGCGTCCGCTTCAAGAAAGGAAACAATCGAGACACCGGGTTTCCCTCCTATTCCCTGTACACCCCGACAGCCGTGTTATCCGACTGGGGCTGTTAATTAATTAGACGCGGATCGCAAGTGGGCGTGCTGTTCTCACGTTTTCAGTAACGGGCTTACGTGCATCGTCCCTGAATATTACCACGATTTTTCTAATTATCGCGAATTCCCTTCCGCGGAACTCGTTACACCGGCAGAATGGAAATATTGCGGCGAACATCGTAGTAAAATATTTACACGCACGGTATAGTGGAATATTGTACTATAAAATGTTACAGTCCACGATTATAGTTAACGCTATGATCGAAGCTAACGATTACACGGATTACTATATTTAATGCTTTTTTTTTGGCGAAGTAGATCCAGACTCGATGTTTGTCGTTTCTGTTTTTCGTGCAATTATGGAACTCTAAGATGTTTAGTTACCAAATTATACACCAAACAATTTTTTAAATAGAATATAGTTCATATTTTTAGAGGACTACTCGCTTCAAAGTTTATACTAAATATTATATTTTATATTATCTATCTTTGTATCTTATATTTCAGTTAAAGAATGGTTAAGTTTAAGGTATAGATAAGTCTAAGATTAAGATAATTGTGTACACACAAAAGGGTTTGTCGTTTCTATTTTTCTTGCAATTATGGAACTCTAAGATGTTTAGTTACTAAATTATACACCAAAGAATTTTTTAAACAGAATATAGTTCATATTTTTAGAGGACTACTCGTTTCAAAGTTTATACTAAATATTATACTTTATATTATCCATCTTTGTATCTTATATTACAGTTATATTGCACATGAATTAAAGAATAGTTAAATTTAAAGTATAGATCAGTTTAAGTTTAAGATTAAGTCTAAGATTGTTATACAAAAGGTACAACCTTGCTTGCACAAAGATCGTAAGCACCCCCCCTCCCTAAATAAGCCAGAAATGAAGGGTAATAAATACTAATACTACCACTACTACTACTACTACCACTACTGTTTAGCGCTTTTCTATTTTTGTCTTCGAAGAATTATCGCTAAGAAAAAAAAGAAGGAAGCGAGAAACATTACGTGGCGAATGACTTGAAGTAAATCGTAACGCGAGACGAACAAAGGAACTCGATGCCACGTTAATTCGCGGTATAATTCCCCGAGGTGCTCCACTTTTTCCCCGGCGAGACCGCACACAAAATCCAACAGTTCTACATTCGTTTCTGCCAACTCCGAAAGTGAGGCCTCGGTTCGACTCGGAGAAACACACGGAGAGAGATTCAACTCACGGAGATCCTGCTTTTGTGTTTCAGTCCCGCGACGAACTGGACACACCGGGGGGGGGGGGGGCTAGCCTATCCACAGAAAGTAGAGGAAAACAACGAACGCGCCGTAGAAGAGCAAAAAATACGTGGACACGAAGACCGTGATTAATAGCTGGCATATTCTTCTCACGTCCATGCTCGCAGGATGCTCGTCGTCCATCCGCATTCGGGATTACGCCGGGTGTCTCACGCCGTGAAACGGCCGATTTGCATTCAAGCCTGGCTCGCCGCTCGCGCTTATGATCATGCGAGTGGTCGCGGACAACGGAACCGCTTACTGGAACTCTGGATTTTGCCCCGGGAACGGGCACACCGAATTTTTGCGCGCGATGTCAAGCAATACAATCTTTTTTCGCAACTTAACACTTTATCGACCGCGTAATTTATTGCACACGCACTTCCGATCGGCTTATTTTTGCGTGGATGCAACGCTAACGAATTGATCGCAACGATTTTCTTCGTGTAATTGATAGTTTAACCCTTTCGAAGCAAAAAACCGAGCCTTTTGACGCTTAGCTATAATTGTTATTATTGTTATTATTGATATTATTGATATTATTGATATTATTGATATTATTGATATTATTAATATTATTGATATTATTGATATTATTAATATTATTGATATTATTGATATTATTGATATTATTGATATTATTGATATTATTGAAATTATTGATGTTATTAATATTATTGATATTATTGATATTATTAATATTATTGATATTATTAATATTATTGATATTATTGATATTATTGATATTATTGATATTATTATTAATAAATTTATTAAAATTATTGTTTGATTGGCAACAGCCTCAAGGAAATAACCAGTAAGTTCGGCTTTAGGAACGACTCGCCTCTAGTAGCGCAATTCATTTCTGTTTGTACGGTTTGGTGAAACGGCCCGTTAAGGGCCATACAACCAAATAAAGTTAAGTGAGTAATTCATTTCTGAGCGCTCCATCGCGAAAGGGTTAATATTTCTTTACAGTATATATGTACGATATCGCTCGAAACAGTCAGCTTCCTGTAAGGAAATATTACGAAATTTACGAACTAAGCATGTAAAAGCCGATTAATAGGCTTCCGGTCGATAATGTGTTAACACCAGAACCACCAAATCAGTCAAAATGACCAATTGGTGATTGTTCATAGCAGCCTTATAAATTCACCGTGATAAAGCTTCTAAAATTTACTATGATTCTCTGCAGAAAGTATAAATGAAGATTTTTTTTTTATATATATTCGGTATTTTTTCATGTAATTTTCAAATTGATCTGTTCCATGCAAATAAGTACACTTTAATTTTTGGTAGTACTAGTGTTAATACCCAATTTAAATAAATGAATTTTAGCTGTGATAAGCTGCGATAAAATTTCTAAAATTTACTATGATTCTTTGCAGAAAGTATAAATGAAGATTTTTTTTTTTTTATATATTCGGTATTTTTTCATGTAATTTTCAAATTGATCTCTTCCATGCAAATAAGTACATTTTAATTGTCGGTAGTTTTAGTGTTAACGGATCGTCTTTGAGAGTTTTGGTGCGAAACTTTACGAACACCCTGTATATGATAACAATCTTCTTTGTTTGCAACGAAGGTGTTAATTTTTAAAAATCGTACCCAGCACGGTATTATATTATATATAGTTAACCTTGTATATGGTAAGTTTAATAATAATTATAAAAGTTATTGTTCGTTAAAAGATTGATATTGTTTGCCTGGCGATTTAGCAACGGTCGCCTTGAATCGACGTGTAAATTTCGTGTTCCGGATCGTGTGTTTACGCTCGTCGCGTATTTGTTGCACGTTCACTGACACGGGACCCGCGACGAACGTCCTCCTTATCGGTAATTTCGTGTTTGAATTATGATACGGGAACGATATCGCGGCCACGTCGCTGATAATACTGGCTCTGGCGTTCGCGGGTTTCTCGGGGAACACCGACTGGTTTCATACAGGGCTGGTACGCGAATGGTTTCGATAATCGATGGGCTTATCGAGGCAGAGAACCGTGTGGTGTTTCTGGCAAGCACACGCGTGACGTGTGACTTTAATTGCACAGATGTGGAATGAATATGGGTGAGATATATTTTCAACGTGACGTTTAACTGGCTCGCAAACAAGCAAAGGAATATCGCCAGCGTTTAAGAATTATGAAGTATTCATATACTACCACAGTGTATGTAAGCACATGTATGACGTGTGTGTTTAATCGTACACCATGTAGATTGAAGACTATATTGCTATATTATTCTGCTATACAGCTATATCATTGTGTTACTATATTATTAGACTGCTATATTCCTACATTGCTATATTGCTATATTTCTATATTACTCCATCACTATATTACTATATTATCATTCTGCCATACAGCTATATCATTGTGTTACTATATTATTAGATTGCTATATTCTTACATTGCTATATTGCTATATTTCTATATTACTCCATCACTATATTGCTATATTTCTATACTACCCCATCACTATATTGCTATATTTCTATACTACCTCATCACTATATTCCTATATTTCTATACTACTCCTTCACTATATTGCTATACTACCTCATCACTATATTCCTATACTTTTGTACTATCCCTTCACTATCTTGCTATATTTCTGTACTACCCCATTACTACTTCATTATATTTCTACACTACCCCATTACTAGATTGCTATATTTCTATGAACTGGTTAATAAATGACAAACGAGCATTGCTATATTGCATTACTATATCACTATATTGCTAATAGCTGAATATCATCAAGCATTTAATACTGCTATAGCATAAAGTATTCAAGGTTATAGGATATATTAATACTAATTTCAGTATTATATATTCCATTATATTTGCAACGAAGACAATATTGCCATTCTATCGGGACGATGAAAGATAAACCGTAACCGGGTTATAGTTTTATTACAAAGTCATTAGTAGAATACATGCCCGTTATTTCTAGGGAATAGTAAAGCACCGTTTCGAAGCCAAGTATAGCGTTTCTACTTTCGTTAAAATTCCTCTATCGGGACGTTCTAACAATTACACGGGTATCTTTTAATACGATCGTAAATTCATTAAGCCGTACGGGGTTATACGAATATAATCCGTTCCACTCGTCGATTTACATGTTAACGCAAGTCGGCTCGAGGCGTACGCAATGTCGAAACAAAAGGATCAAAGTTTCATTTACATTCATGGCAGGCACGCGATTACGCGTCCTGCACGCGAGTATACACACACACACACGCATACACACACGCATAAAATGCACCGGGTGATGGTGGAAGAGGCGGCCGCGAAAGCGAAATGTTACTCGCTGCCACGATAATTAGTACGTCTACGACTATTAGTTATGGCAGTGCCTTTTAAGCAGTTGGAATAATAAATGTGCCTGAGGCGAACTCGCTGATAAACGTGTTAGTTACTGATCGCTTTTACTACGTTTCGCTGGATGCTTCAATTCCCTTTGATCTGCGTCTGTATGTACTACCAGGGAGCTGGCAAGTTGGCGAGCGGTCGTCACGCGATGCAATACGATCCGATTCGTCGATTTCTTTTGTTTCCGCCAATAACGAAAATGATTGCGTTGAGAAATGTGGGTCTATGGAGGCTACACGACCAATTAGACTTGCATTCCTTAAGCTCGCCAACTTACCAGCTCCCTATGGCATATACCTAACCCACACTCTGGTGAAAAATCGTTCCTCATGATTGGGTTAGGAATGTTCATGCGAATGGATATTTTTACGGGAAAACGGATAAGGAAAGGAAGCCTAAAACTATGAAATTTTTAGTTGAAACGATTAAATAAGCGAAGGAGGAAGTGTTTGCGACGGCGTTGTTAGTAAAAGCGGGAGAGAATTTAATTTGCATACCTTGGGCGTCGAATTGCCGTCTTCTCCGAAGCATGGTTCTCCCTTGAGAGGAAACAGGACCTGTTCTCCCATGATTATCGTCGTGTGGCTCATCTTCACCTGCACTTGTTGCGCTATCACGTTGCACCACTTCATCACTTCCGATCGCCAACGGAACCGCGCCACTTCCGCTTCCACCGAAGAGCTTCTTCACCTTTCTGGCCAGTTCCACGTAACCGTGGAGTCCAGTTTCGCTTAATCTAATCAAGACAGTTTGGCAATTAAAAATATGGGCAACGTAAGAACGTCGATGTAAGATTATTGTCACTAATATTTACTGCAGTATAATTTTCTCTATATTTACTATATAGATATATTATAATGTCTATACTATAATATAAATATATCCTCTATATTTGCTATATAGATATATTATAATGGCTATACTATACTAGAAATATATTCTCTATATTTGCTATATAGATATATTGTAATAGCTATACTATAATATAAATATATTCTCTATATTTACTATATTTCCTATAATCTACTAGTATTCTTTAACAATAAAATATTGCTCTACAAATAGAAAGAAAAATTAGCAATTGGAAAGAAAAATAGAAATAAGACAAATATTTAGTAGTGTAACCCTCAATATTCCTAACGATTGGCTACTCCGGTAGTAGTTAATTATTCCAAGCAGGCGTTCACATTTAGCTGGTGATAGGAAGCAGCTTTTGTGTGTAAGTGTCACGTGATTTAAAATTACACGAGTTCCACACACCTTATACTCTCACTGCCGCTGCTCTCGTATCTGGTGCTGCTATTTGATTCCCTTCTGGTCCTCGTAATCGCATCCCGTATTCTTTGGGACGCAGAGCACGAGTCTCCCGTTTTTCGTGGAAGTGCAGGGGTCGGTTCGCTCTCGCTCTCCCTTGGGCTGTATCTGGACGATCTTGTGCTCAATGGACTTGCCTCTGGAGACAGGTGCTGTTGAAGGAATTCAATATTTATATTATTATCACATTCAATATTTACGCTTCATTATCACGAATAATTTAAAACGAATTTTCGAAAAGTTATCACAAATGTACTATGCACTACAGTAAAAAAAATTGTATCCTACCATAAATATTAACGTTTCATAAAATTAATACAGACGGAAGAATGATGTACTTACACTGGAACACCGTTTATTAGGGGTTTCATCCGTGTCATCGGTATTGAAAAATTCCTCCTTCGAAAATTTCCGCCGCACCTAACAAAAACACAAATAAAAACGTCATTCATCGCACGAAAGTACCATTTTTACAGCTCAACGAATCTATAACGCTATCGTAACCTACGAACCACTTGAAAGTCGTCGGACCTCCTCCCAAGTGCAGGATCTTTCCTGTCGTACGCTCCGACATCGTTCTCAGGATTTTCTATCAAGTTCTCGGCGGTCTCCTTCATAGAGTCCGCGTTTCCGTCGTTTTCCAGCGTTTCCACCTTCTCGACCGCGTAGTCCCCCTCTCTGCTCGTCTCCCTGGCGCTCGATCCCTCCTCTTTCACCTGCTTATCACCGTTCCTAGCGCCGTTCTCGCCCTCTTGCTCGTCCAACAGCTTCTCCTCGGTGACGACCACGTCTAGCATCGTCTGTTCGTCGACCGTGCTCACTCTCTCATCCCGGTCCACGAGTCTGGACCCGTCCACCGCCACGTTGTCCCTCGACGAACACTTGCTGCTGTCCAGACTATCCTCTTTGACTGGCGTCCTCGTCCTGCCTTGCTCGTGCACCGTCGTCGGCTTCGATTTCGACGTGGTCGAGACGCCCACGCGGTCCTCCTCTTTCCCGGCTTGCTTTCCTTTTGCAGCGACGGCCAAGCCACTCGCATTTGAATTCGCACTCTCCCTGCCCACGTCCTCGCGGCTGTTGTCCCGCCGGAACAGCCGGACCCCGGCTAGTCTGGAGTCCTCTTTCACCGTCGATTGGCCGGGGACACCGCGAGTTTCCTCTTTCGAGTCCTTTCGAACGGACTTGGCCACCCAACGGATGTCGTCCTTGCTGTCCTGTCTCTTCAATCGATCCTCCTTGTTCCTGGGGGACAGTAGCTTGGGGATCAGGCTGGGCAAGCTTATGTCCTCGCGACTGCGGCGCAGGTCGTCGGTACTTCCTCGGTATCTGAAAGGATTGAGCGATGTTTAACCATTTGCATCTAATAAGGTGAATAATATTAACCCTTTGCACTCGGCGTTATCTCGAACATATTGGATGGACGTATTTTCGGTTACTCAAAATCACTATTTTTTTTTTTTATATATCTTGGTAACTGTACCATATTTTGATTTGATATCTTGTGCCATTTTAGTAGAAAACTTCACAGAAACATGTATTTCTGAAAAGGTTGCGCTGGGATCAGTTGATTTCCCGGAATCACTAATAAATACTAATGTCCCCTGAGAGGGGACAACGGAGTGCAAAGGGTTAACTTCAAAGTATTATTTTAAGTGCGAAATAATTACTAAGATTCGCTTATGTATGTATTGAAATTTATATATTTGACTATTTAACCTGCGGGTCTGACTATTAAACAAACTAACTAAAGTCTGGAAATTTGTGAAATTATTGAGTTTACAAAGGGTTAACACTAGGTTACGGGTAAATTTGTGTAAACTTGAGCAAAATTTTGCAAAAATAATTACTATTATTTATAAACATTTTTTGTTGATTTTTATTGATATATTGATATAAATATACCCAAATCTATTTTTCTCTTACCCCTCTGCAGTTTCAAATTCTGTATGATCTATACTTATTTTTTAGTATACGTACAAGAAACGTACGTAAATCTGGCGTTAATGAAATTATAATCGAGTCGACTGAAATTTTGTTAGGTTTATAAAAATATCTGTATAGAATTCGGGCTTTGGTATTTGATGTTTCCTTCGTTCGTACGACCCACTTTTACAGCCACGTGAGTATTCGAAGCCGGATAATGTTTGAAGAGTGCACGGTGTCATTTCAAATCGGAGACGATGGAATGCGAAGCAAGCAGGTATTAATATCGCATACGAGTACATATTTTCACGCTCCTTGTAACCGTTAACGAGAACCATTTTCTATGCTAAGATACAGAGAAATAATTAATAAAATATCAGGCATCTTTATTTATTTATTGACCTAACTGTAAAACAAATTGCAAAGAAAATATTTGATTGATGCAACGTTGGTCTCTAACGAGTTAACCCTTTCGTTACTACGGGTGCCATAAAATGCCACCAATACACGACGGGTGACCATAGTCACCCTATCATCTATCATAAAAATATGATTGTTTTAAAAAGTTATTGATCAACATTATGTTATAATTATAGGTATTATTTTTTTGTTTAATATAAAAATATTAATTGTATTATTAAATTAACCCTTTGCACTCGAATTTAATGTGACCATGAATTATCGCCAACTCGGAATTTATTTTTTTATCCAATCAAAACAAAACTTTTTCAACACGTTATTAGCATACTTAGCTGTAACATTTCATGAGTATAATTAAAAAAAAAATGAAAATTCCACGGTAAAACTTGTGATGTCGCATACGCTGAGACATACGAGTGCAAAGGGTTGAAAATATGTTCATGGAAAAATTATGAATATGTGGCGACCTTCCTACACTCGCCACTAGGAGGGAGCTAGCGAGGATCTTTCTCGCAAGTGCAAGGTCACGGTTCCTATATATGTACGAGTTCTGACCTGTCCCTTCCTATCCCGGTGTCTAAGGCAGGGACCTGCTAGGTAAGCCTTACTGATGAGTTCACCAGCAGGTCCCGGACGAAACACCCGTTCCCATTCCTTTTCCTTCTCGCTCACTCTACACAACAGCCACAAATATAATTTGAAATATTGAATTATGAAAATAAACATATTTTGCTTCGAAAAGTAACGTTAAAAATTCGTTTTTGAGACGAAAGTCTTGGTCCTGAACGCTGAAGACTACCCTCGTTTAATGTTCGCACTTTCGGTACGGTGCTGCGTTCCACGCGAGGCTCGTCGTAGCGAAAGGGTTAACCCTTTGCGGACGAGTGTCGGATATATCCGTCCAATTCTCGCGCTGCGGCTGGCGTTTGTCTGTCGTAAACGACATGTATAAGATACGCATGGATATACTAGCCTAAGAAGTCAAGTTGACCTAAATTTGTTTGTTTATGATTTTGTTAGATTTTATGAAAAATTTATTTAAACACAGCTTTAGTTTTTATAACACAAATGCGCTACGTAACTATTTTCCTTACTGCTCCGTCCGCAAAGGGTTAAAGGAGAGCCGTTAACACATTAAGCGCCACGCCGAATTTCTGTGCCGTTCCGTTCAAGCCACAGTTAGCCGTCAGGCGGGCCCCGCCGGGCTACTTGCCGATAGGCGAGCCACAGTATAAACAGATAAACAGATATCTTGTTTTAATAAATTACATTAATATTTTTAAGTATTATATTCTTTTCCTTGAAGCATTGACCAAACAAAAATCGATATCGCATAATTTAAATGTTCAGTCTTACAAGTACGCAAGGACCGACGTGGCCTGAACGGAAAGTCTAGCGCCGGTCCCTAGGGACCGGCGTGGCGCTTAACGTGTTAACAGAGAATGGCGGAGTACCTTTGAGGGATGAGAGAACGTTTCGGTGATTCCTGGGGACTCCTAATATCTTCGAATTCCCTCGAGCTTCTCTTGAATATAGGAATGTTCGATTTTCTCTCCCCATGCTTGGACTGGTTCGACTTGAACTCCGGCGAGACGAACTTCGACAATATCCTGGGCGGTTTTATCAGCGAGACCCTCGGCGTGCTCTGCTCCTGTCCGCTGTTGGCCTCCTCCAGCTCCTCGAGCCTCGTTTTATTGGTCGTTGCAGCGGACCGTTCGTTCCTCTTCGTTCTTATGGCATCCGACAATGGCACTTCCTCTTCCTGTTTATTGCACGGCTTGTCCCCCCGCCTCGTGTTCGTTCGTTCGTTACCGGCGTCGGCTCGTGGCGCGGATTTCTCGAGATTCGAAACCGATTCGCTCCTGGCCACGCCGCTTCTCCACGGATCGTCCTTCGCGGGACCGTTATTACACTCGTTCGGCTGCCTCTCCCTTGCGACTGGTTCCCTTTGATTGGAATTCGACGTTTCTCGGTCCACGGACCTCGACACCTCGGGTTTCTTCACGATTTCTCGGTACTCCTGGTGACGGGACGGCAGACTACGGTACACGCGCAGCTCTGGTGATTTCCTCGCAGCCGACCAACGCGTGGGTGGACCTGTACGCAAAATAAGTAAATGCAAAGTGATGCGAGCTTATCGTCTCGTTTTTTTTTTCTGTGGGAAAACATTAAATTTTTGTTGCACTTTTTGTTGTCAATTGTCCAAACATATTTTTGTTGGTGATAACTCAAACTTTGTTCCATTTCGATCGGTTGACTGATCAAATGTTTGATATCAGGATACCGGTATGAATATTTATTTTAACGGTTCTACTGGTTCTTAATATTTGGCCAACCGAATGGGGAGATGTTCCATTCTTTCCTCGACAAAACACTGCCATTGATTTTATTCAGTTTTGTTATTGGGTGGTCTTGTTATTTTTAAATTTATTAAAAATTGTACTTTGGAAAAGCAGAAAATGCATTTGATGAACTGTGAATAATACTAGTTCAAGACCAATTAATAATAAAAGGAAATAGAATCGATGGCAGCGCTTTGTTGAGGAAAAAATGGAAGATCTCCCCATTCGATCGGCTAATAAAAATATTAAAAATTATTATCGATATATACAGTAGCGGACAAAAGTTTAAGACGACAGAACAATGTAGAACATAATTTTATGGTTTCGCAAATATTGTTAATCTATGCAATTTTATCGTCATTATGGTAAGAACACTGTTCATTAATTAGTATAGAATACAAATTTTATTTATACTATTATTCCTTATAAATTAAAACATAATTTTATGATTTGCGAATATTGTTTATCCATTCATTTTTATTGCTATTATAGTAGAACACTATTTATTAATTAGCATAGAATACAAATTTTATTTATATAGTTATTCCTTATAAATTAATTAATTTGCAGTAACGGACAAAAGTTTAAGACGACAAAACAATGTAGAACATAATTTTATGCTTCGCAAATATTGTTTATCAATTCATTTTTATCGTCATTATAATAATAAGAACACTATTTATCAATTAGCATAGAATAGAAATTTTATTTATACAGTTACTTCTTATTGATTAATTAATTTATTTTCTTTGACCTCGTTGGTCTTCGACTTTCGTCCGCCACTGTAAATTAATTTATAAGGAACAATAGTATAAATCGAATTTGTATCCTATGCTGATCAATGAACAGTGTTCTTACCATAACAACAATAAAAATGACGTGCAATAAATGAAACTTCGAAGGTACCATTAATCGTCCAAGCTCTTCGAATGCTACGCTTCAGTAATTCCACAGGGGAGGCTGCTTTCCCGTTTATAGACCCTCTGGATATAGAATTTTCGTAGGTCCATTTCTCGGTGACGACGTGCAGTTCCCTAAGGTAACACAAAAATAAGGAGATCAGATTCGCAAGGAACCCGGAAGTGTCGAGATGATAAACAGGAACGAGGGGGGGGAGAACGATAACACTTATGGAGGACTACTTACGCGATTTTATAGCAAACGTTACAGATCCATTCGACGTCTTTGTTATCGGTAGGGCTCCTGACCTCGATACGGCACTGCCTGCAAACTCTGTGCCTGCAACGCGAGCACGGGGCACCGGTGTTGTAAAATCTACCAAACGGCGCGCCGCATCTGGCGCATTTACGTCCTTGGTACGATAGTTCGCCTGACGCCTTCAGAAGTCCCCTCCTTCGCAGGTATTGCAGATCAGCCTTCAGTCTTCTGTAATAAAACGTACGGTTATTCCTTTTTGTGTTTATTTGCGTTACCCTCCCCGCTGCACCTTGGCCGGCCTTACGATATTACAATCGACCCGCGCCTTAACTACCTCCTCGGTTAGGTTCGGGTTAGGTTCGGTGAATTTCTGTCAGTTTTCAGGCAGAAAGAGGTGAACGGCTCTAGGTGCATCTGGTTCGAGGATTTAATGGTTTCTGATGCTGTAACTAATTTCGTGGAACACCAGTGACCATTATAATAAAGTCACCGGTTACCATTATAGTAAGTTCTCATTCATAAGTCACTGGTGACCATGGTAATTAGAGTGCTGTGATTTTTCTTTTGTACCATTTCTGTGAAAAATCGTTTCTTGGAATTTTGGAAAGATAAATTGAAAGATTACCCTAATTTTTATTTCATCGGAAGGGCAGAAGAATATTTTTTAGATTTTTTTAGTGACCATGGTAATTAGTGTGCTGTAATTTTTCTTTTGTACTATGTCTCTTTACCATTTTAAATTGTTTACCATTTTGGGAAGATAAATTAAAAGTTTACACCAATTTTTATTTCACTGGAAGGGCAGAAGAATATTTTTTAGATTTTACTGGTGACCATGGTAATTAGAGTGCTGTAATTTTTATTCTGTATTATGTTTGTTTACCATTTTGGAGAGATAAATTAGAAGTTTACCCTAATTCTTATTTCAGCAGAAGGGCAGAAGAATATTTTTTAGGGTTTTCTAGTGACCATGGTAATTAGTGTACTATAATTTTTCTTTTGTACTATGTTTGTTTACCATTTTAAATTGTTTACCATTTTGGAAAGATAAATTAAAAGTTTACCCCAATTTTTATTTCACCAGAAGGGAAGAAGAATTTTTTTTTAGATTTTCTAGTGACCATGATAATTAGCATACTGTAATTTTTCTTTTGTACTATGTCTGTTCACCATTTTGGAAAGATAAATTGAAAGTTTACCCCAATTTTTATTTCACCGGAAGAACATTTTGTAGATTTTACTTGCAGGAAATCGGTGCGAACTTTCCTGGCGGCAGACAGGAAAATGAAAAAAGAAGCGTGCTAATTATTTGCTTTCTCCGTAAACGACGTGCTCGATCAACTGATTTCGAAACGTTTGTTGCCGTGTTATTTGCATATCGCGATCTAACGGTACTTTCCGATAACCGATCGTATATCTCGATCGTCGATCCCGATGAGAAAAACTGTTTTCGCGGGGGTAAAATTAGCGATTCCCACCGCTTATTACACGCTGTCGATTGAACGACGGTTGCTGGACTTATTCATTGACTTGTGGAAACGAACGAGTTACGACTGACGACACGCACTCACTTAAATATGGCAATTTTTATTGTACCGTGTAAACTGTACACGAACAAGCATTTAGACACTCAATTATCGAACGTGTATTCACCATGACATATAGATTAATATAAAGTTTTATTAAAAAAAATTCTAATCTAGAAATTAAATTTCTAAAAATAATTCTATTAAAAAATAGAATTTTCTATTAAAAAAACTAGATACCAACAAGCATTTGGACACTGAATTATCGAACGCATATTCACCATACAATATAGATTAATATAAAATAAATGTTCTATTAAAAAATTAAAAGTTTTATTAAAAAAAATTCTAATCTAGAAATTTAATTTCTAAAAAAAATTCTATTAAAAAATATAATGCTCTGTTAAAAAAACTAGATACCAACAAGCATTTGGACACTGAATTATCGAACGTGTGTTCACCATGATAAATAGATCAACATAAAATAAATGTTCTCTTAAAAAAAAAAATGGACACCAAATATTTGAGCACTCAATCATCGAACGTGTATTCACCATGACAAATAAATCATCATAAAGTGAATATTTTCCTACAAAAAAAAAAATAATAAAGATAAAGAACACAACACATTTGTCATCATTAATAGCGACAACAATGATAATTCAATTTAATTTTTGTACACCTTAAGATCAAGCATAAAGCTGATCAGTAGTATACGTACTCACGCAACGAACGCACGTTGTTTCCCCTTTGGAAACCAGTAACCACGGTTCCACACCACTGTGCGTGCACCCCATAAAAACTGGAGATCTTTATTTCGCGTGCACGCAACTGCACGGGCGCACGTACATTAAACGTATCCTATAAAGTACACTAGAGGTCTCTATTTCACGTGCACAGAAGCCTTACAGATGCTCATAAGATATAATTACACCAATAAATATATCGCAGCACGTAATTGTCGAATATAGTGTGTACTCGACTTCGCTATCGTATTCAAGCGAAAAAAAGTATTCGTGCACTATGTCACAAGTAAATATTCATTCAAACCCGGAAATTTTGAGTCTGATCAGAAGTATTTGATAAAACTTTGTGGGTATGTAGACTGTAATAAAATACGTATGAATTAATCTCTTGTTTTCTCTCATTTTTTAAACATAACTTTGTAATGGTACTTTTGATGAAGCAAAACCTTTCGAATAGAAAATGTTTAATTTTTAATACCCCATCGTCCTGCCATAAAAAAGAAGAATACAGAAAAGCTTGTATTCAAAGCGTGAAAAATATCAGTGTTTTGTAGCAATTTTTTTGATGTAATATCTGTTGTAGATATAGCGATGGGTACTATTGTGATTGTAACTTGGTTCCATAGTTTCTTTATTTTTATTATTATTATTATTAATATTATTGTTATTATTGTTATTATTATCATTAATATTATTAATATTAATATTATTGTTATTATTATTAATATTCTTCTTCTTCTTATTATTAATCTTCTTCTTCTTATTATTATTAATATTCTTCTTCTTCTTCTTATTATTATTATTATTATTAATATTCTTCTTCTTCTTATTATTATTATTAATACTCTTCTTCTTATTATTATTAATATTAATATTCTTCTTCTTATTATTATTAATATTAATATTCTTCTTCTTATTATTATTAATATTAATATTCTTCTTCTTCTTATTATTAATATTATTATTATTACTAATATTAATATTATTATTATTATTAATATTATTATTATTATTACCAACCTACGCTACATACAGTGAAGTTGAACAGGAAACTCAATGCAATCTTTCACGAAAACAATCGAAGGTACGTGTTTCGAAGAAGCGTCAGGTTGCAACGGCTAGTTCCACTTTCTTTCTCAAATTTCGCGAGGCGATTTCGTGACCTCGAGCACCGGGGAAAGGACGAAGAACACCAGCGGGGACAACAATGAAAATATACACTGGCCAGTACTGTCTGACTTTCGATGACAGTGACTCATAAACGATAATGCAGCTGTCGTATCTAGTCCCTTTCGGTATTAAAAAAAGAATCGACGGACCACGCAAGAGAGGGATTGCTACATCTTTCTGCACGGTGCCAATGTTGCGTTAGTGTGGACCACGTAGGTGTTCCACCGGGTGTACAGTGATACCCGGTTCCCGTTCCCGTCGCGCAATGATAAAGCATTATTAACGCAACACACTGTACGGTGCAACGGACACGACCGAATAACAATGAACGATATTTCCTTCGGCGTTTAGATAACCCGATCAAGTACTCGGATACCTTTCCCTCGTTTCTGTCTGTCCCTATTTTCGCTGGTCGAATTATGCTCGCGTGTGCGTGGTGGAAGAACGGGACACGGTGGAGTGAACGACGGTGGGTGTAAAGCAGTTCTGCGTCCAAAATAGGTAAGTCTGTGGCTTACATCAACTGCACTATATCTATCTTTCATGTTGGGTTAATAATTGTATATCTGAAATAAAAATATTTAAATAATTTTAATTTTGAATTGATTACTTTTAAATAACTTTAAGTAATTTTAATAATTTTAATTTTGAATTAAATTTTGAATTGATCACTTTTAAATAACTTTAAATAATTTTAATTTTGAATTAAATTTTGAATTGATTACTTTTAAATAACTTTAAATAATTTTAATAATTTTAATTTTGAATTAAATTTTGAATTGTTTACTTTTAAATAACTTTAAATAATTTTAATAATTTTAATTTAGAATTGATTAATTTTTAATAACTTTAAATAATTTATATGTAATATACTGATTTAATTATTCAGTTCATCAAATGATTTATTAATGAAAATATTGAGAAAAACAAAAATTTTATAATCAATATCTATTTCAATGTTTAAATATGACATAGGTATTTGATATAGGTAAGTCAAAGATGTATATACGCCAGGTGAAACGAATGGAAAACAAAAGTAGCTTCCTTTGATTGATGATTCACATATATTAAACTTCATTTAGTTTTGGTTAAGTCGTATATTAAAATTTACATATATGACTGTTTAACGTCCGGGTCTAAAATAAAGTCTGAAAATTTTCAAAACTATCATATGCTAGGATTACGATGTCCCATGAGACGGGACAGCCGAGTGCAAAGGGTTAAAAAAGCTTTTAAGCTTCAGCATCTAAATCGGTAGCCATGCAGGATGGAAAGATGAATACAGTAGTAGCACATCCGGCTGGTTAAGGCGATGGTCACGGTAGTACAGGCAAACCCATAAAGAATCATTGCGTACCAATCCCACGCGTCTGCCTTAAGGGCATCAAAGATCGCGTAGGTTTTCGTGTTCACTTTCAAAATTCGTTTCTATGTCGCCTTGGCAGCATAATACACGTAGCACACGGCATTGCGGGGGCAAGAGTGAAATTTGAAACGAAGAAACAAACTGCGGAGGAGGAAGAGGCAATTTTAAGGAAACACGTGATCACAATTGCAACAGTACCAAAGGCACCCTGAATGCCTGATTTGCATACAAAATTGGAGACTTTCGACGGAGCGGAATCCTAACTGAGGATTAAACGTCTTCCACGGGAGAACAAGCCTGGAAATAGAGTGCCCGCGATGAAGCTGGTTGAACAGCTTCATCTTTGAGGATAGATTGCTCGAAGATAAGGATGCAGTTTGCTGTATCCTATCCCTCGAGAAGCAATTAGCGTTGCGATACTATTACACGACCGAAATGTATCAGTTCTCCTAACTCGTGATTCCCAATTAGTAGAATATTGTTGCCTTATAACACCAGAGCTTATCGGCATCACCAAGGCTGACTTGAATGAACATAATAAAAATGATGAATCACCAGTTTCTATTTATCGTTCATCAAAATTTCCTTACAACCGGCATAACAACGTTTTAATTTATCTTTTGTTACACGCCTCAAGATAAAGGATAAAACAACGCTAGTAAAGTATATACTGGGTGTTCCACACGACTGGGCATTAAGTTAGGACACCTTGCTCGCAGGGGTTGCAAAAGTGCTTCAATCAAAGCATCCAAAAATGAAGATCCATTTAAAAAACAGATACGTTTAAAATTACAGAAGTTAAATTAAATAATAATTATCCAAGCAATATTAAATTAATGTTAACAAATAGTTGCATCAGACATTCTACATGATTCACGTCTCATTATCCCAAAAATAAAGAACAGCTAACCAAAAGGACACTCACATTAAACAGCTGCAATCTCAGGATAAGACAAAACTCAGTACGCTATCAAAGTATATACTGGGTGTTCCACACGACTGGGCATTAAGTTAGGACACCTTGCTCGCAGGGGTTGCAAAAGTGCTTCAATCAATGCACCCAAAAATGAGGATCCATTTAAAAAACAGATACGTTTAAAATTACAGAAGTTAAATTAAATAAAAATTATCCAAACAATATTAAATTAATATTAACAAACAGTTGCATCAGACATTCTACATGATTCACGTCTCATTATCCCAAAAATAAAGAACAGCTAACCAAAAGGACACTCACATTAAACAGCTGCAATCTCTGTTGCACACATTTCCGGTTCAAACATCACACACATTAACGCACTACAACAGAACAAGCACGGTAGCACTGGTCCAGGACACAGAAACGCACGACGGTAGCACTACACAACATTTCCCATAAAACACTCGCAGTATCCTGAACGATAAATCGGCGATCGAGCTAGAACGAAGCAAGCAAAACCTCGAGCAAATCCTCTTAGGCTTTCTCCGTGTCAAAAACACGCGAGAGGACCGAGTCTCTCTCGGTTGGTACACCTACGCGTCCTTCCGCGCGAGCAGAATCCGATAGATCGGTCGAAGACACGATCCAACGCTGACCGCATCCGGTCGAGCGAAACGCAGTCGCCAGACTGTGCGGACGGTGGCGTCGAGCCGCCGCGACGTTCGTTCGCCGTGTGTACAATAAAACGAGCCGACCGCGAAACGGTTCGAGCTGGTGTCACTTTCCTGCGACCATTGCCGAGCGATATTAAGGGCGCGCTGGTGTGTCCAGGGAGCGTGTGTGACGTTGGTCGCCGCGCTCTCTGTCCACTTCCGTCTCGACGATCGAAGAACGAATCGCGAGGACGCGGTAGGATGGAGGAGATCGCTGGTGCACACCGGTGACAAGCAGGAGTGCAAGGGGAACGTTGCACAGGTACGTACACTAGGGCTCATTGATTCCGCTCATGCTAATATGCAAACGTATGGCGGGGGTTCTATGTGAAATGGTCCGATGCACAAGAGGTGGCAGAGAGGATGCTCTATGGTAATACTATTGCTCCATGTATAGACACGGATAGGTATAGCTTGACCGAGGAAAAGTGAAGTTTTTTAACACATACTTGGGTGACGCTCTTTTTCTTAAACTTAAGTAGGATTTTAAATTGGAATTATAAAAGGAATTCAATGGAATAAGCATTGAAGTATAATATATGTAAATATAAAATTAAAACTTTTGCTATTTTTATATCTTTTTACCCCAGTTTTATATGCAAACGGATTTGGGCCCAGCGAGGGACTCAGTCGAATCACGTTGGGCGACGAACGTGTTAAAGAATAGGGGTCAGAGAAAATTTTGTGGTCATACAATTTGATTGAGTAAATGTAAAGTTATTAGAATGTGAAACCTCAGTGCACAACTTACAGGTGATTACATCAATGGAGGGAAGCAAAGGAAAGAGATGTAGCAAAACTACGGTGGGAGTTACAACACCCACCTTTTTGTCTCTTTACTTAGGACATGCGCGTTCAAAGCTTCACTTTTACTCTGTCAAACTGTACCTATAAGAGTATGGCTTTATACAGGTGTACTGAATCACCGACATGCATGTCTAGCAAAAATAGACAGCATTTGTTATGAAGGTTTCCACATGAAGTGAACAAAAATTCTGTATAACATGCAGAATCGGTATCACTTTCTGAATAACAGAACAATTTACCATAGAACCATCACCGCCACTTCTTGTGCATCGGGCCCTTTCACATAGATACGCCATCATGCAGTTATGTTGGTTCAGACGGAATCGATGGGCCCAATTGTACCTGGACCGCGCAGCCGCTTTAGGCCTCGGTGAACCGAGCGTAGAGAAGCAACCGGCCAAGCGACCAATCGGCGCTCCTTATCGCTGACGCGGCGTGCAAACGATACATAGGTATAGCTATATGTATACGTGTATACATGTGTACATATGTACCGAGGTATCGGCACGTCGAATCGGTCGTGCTTAGTTTTCTGTGTGCGGTGAATTTGCGAGTTTTGCCGCGCAGCTGCTCGGTTCGATCGGGGGAATACCGTGGCTCCTCGCGATCTCTTCGCGCTCTTGGTCCCATCGGTACGTTTCGCGACACTTCGGCTTCTCTCGGCAACTCACGCTTTCTCGTATCTGGCGGGGGCGTGACTGCGCGCCGTTGGACAACAGTAACGCTTCATCTGCGATATGAACGGTTACTTGTATTAAAATTCTAACTTATAAATAAAATTATATAGTTTTGAATTGTAACGACTAAAAATCTGTAATTACCGTGGCGTTCTTGGTCAGCTGTAATTTATGACCTGATGAATTTTATGGATGAAGTATACGTTACTTTCTATTAAATCTTTCTTAATAATGAAATACGTGAATCGAAAATAATGATCGGTGAAAGTATACTGCCTGGGGCATGTTAATATTAATCGTGCATTGTCGTTAGTAGGAATGGTATCGTTAGTGGTAGACTGACTGACATACGTTTTATCATCTCCTCTTTATACTTCGAACTGAATTCACGTTGAAGTGATTCATCAGAGCGAAGTTTATTATTATATTAAGCGTAAATGTTTTGTAATTTCATTCTCGGTTTCAACCTCTTTTCCTCGTCACGTTTACGGTGAATCATGAAAAAATGCAAAACTGTTGCTCATCTTCGTATTACGGAACAGAAACAGTCACCGTAAATGAAATTATAACATTATGAGAAGGTCGAATCGTTTAATGCTCTACCTTGTTCTTTGAAAATTTTTTTTAAATAGTTTCAAACGTTATATTTCACTGAATTTAATTGTTGCAAAATTTTGATTCATTGTACAATAATCATCAATCTACTCGATTACCTTTCTCGTATACGATTTCAGGTAAAATACTACGTAATTTCAGGATTAACGTGCACGTGCTGTCTGGTTCTCGAAAATTTATACTCGCAGTGTTACACAGAGCTCGTAACACAGCGATTGTTCCCAGAGTAATATGTCAGTTTAATATTATACGTATGTATGTATATATGACCATCGTAACGCGGCAGTCGGCATTAATCACGACAATTAAAAAGTAACTTCGTTAACACGTGTAAAGGTGTCGGGTCGCTAATCTGTGATCGGGATCGCGTAATTGTATCCACTCTTGTATCAATGCCTCTATAATTTATATCGACAAACGTGAAACCATAGTTTCTTCAATCCTTATCCCACTATTTTTTTTTTTATCAAGGTACAACAAAGTATACACGGTACAGCACTTAACAATAATTAATGCAAGCTTTATAAATAGATTAACGGAAAATTTATCTGCTTCTAATGTACAGGCATAAGAAAAGCAATTTGGAGACAAAATAATTTTAAGCTTGGAATTTCATGTGACCACAGAACACCACAGGTAGCAACACTTTGAAAGCTGCCTACGAACATTCTTTTTCCATTACCATTACCATTACCATTTACCCAAACGTAAACTCGATGATTATCTTGATGACAAAAGTGCGTTAATCAGTTTGGGGGGACTAACCCTGATTTTTATCTGGACTAATAAATTTTGAAGTACGTTTAGTACTGTTGTAGTTGTGACCGGAAGACCCTTAACGAAACGGTAAAAGTTATTGTTAACGGTGTTTCGGTTAAGCGATTTTAAGCACGAATTATTGACATGCAAACACGCACGAAGATACTAATGGTAATGATTCTTCTTTAGGCAGTCTACTCTATTGCACAAGTATACCACCAATCACGGTAATACCATTTACAGACACCACCAGGAAGAGTGGCTCCGTTGTGATTTCCCGTAAATGGTGTATCCTTCAGGAGGAAACGAGTATCCGGTTATCCGTTCTGGGATGCGAAGATAACCTGTTACGTCTTACTACTTTTCTAAATGCAGTTCATCCGTTGTATGTTCCTCAGACTTCAAGTCACATTCCTCTGTGCGTTACTTTAATTACGGCATTGTTCTGTGGTAAATAATAATACCGTCAGTCTGATTTGTAAGAATATTGATAATTAACAGTAACAATGATAATAAGTAATAACAATAATTTTAAGGAGATGCTTTAAATATGTTTTAAGAAATAAAAGTTCAGTAGCTATGTAATAAATAATAATATTGTCAGTCTGATTTGTAAAATTATTAATAATTAACAATAACAATAATGATAATTTTAAAGAGATGCAATGTTTAAAAAAATAAAAGTTCAGTAGCTCTGTAGTAAATAATAATACTGTCAGTGTGATTTGTAACAATATTAATAATTAACAATAACAATAATAATAATTTTAAAGAGATGCAATGTTTTAAGAAATAAAAGTTCAGTAGCTCTGTAGTAAATAACAATATTGTCAGTGTAATTTGCAACAATATTAATAATTAACAATAATAATAATAACAATTTTAAAGAGATGCAATGATTTAAGAAATAAAAGTTCAGTAGCTCTGTAGTAAATAATAATACTGTCAGTCTGATTTGTAACAATATTAATAATTAACAATAACAATAATAATAAGTAATAACAATAATAATAATTTTAAAGAGATGCAATGTTTTAAGAAATAAAAGTTCAGTAGTTCTGTAATAAATAATAATACTATCAGAGTGATTTGAAACAATATTAATAATTAAGAATAACAATAATAATAATTTTAAAGAGTTGCAATGATTTAAGAAATAAAAGTT